>CM046334.1:6016009-6373880 GCA_025403435.1 Artocarpus heterophyllus | reverse complement strand
TAATATCTCTATGAATAAGTTTAATGTATGGTTTTGAATATAAGTGTTTGTGATATATGTTTTATGATTATGTTTTAGTTTATTAGTTGAGGTATGAAATCAAATATATTTGACTTTTCCTTACTCAAAAAGGAAAAGGAACCTAAAGATGAAGTATATAAAATTTCTCTGGCAATCTCCTTAAATGTGATTGTAAATCACAGTCCATGGACAATGAAGGACTGGAATCATGGTATGGTCAATATGTATGCATGATCAGATTCTTAGACTATTATACGGTGTTACAAGTTGAAACTTGTCAGAAATACTCTCATTGAGGGATTTAGAATTTAGAGTAAGATTTATTATGCAAGTAAATAAGTGGAGTTACGATAACTTAAATTTGGAGGACAAAGAACATTAACGGTTTAGACTCAGAATTGGAATCATAGTGGAATCATAATTTTTACTAGTATTACTAGAATTGAAATTTCGAGGACGAAATTTCTTTAAGGGGGGTAGAGCTGTGACACCCGTTATTCTCCTAACGGGTATTGAGGTAATTAAATTAATTTTTAGTGTATAAAAAAAAAATTGCTTCATTTAAATTTATTTTATAATATTTATTTTTATCTATTTTTAAATTTTCTAAAATTCTCCTATATTTATTTAGTATGATTACTAAAAAGCCTTAGAACTTCTAATAAATCTCAAAAATGTCATATTGGCATTATGTGTGTTAAAGTCTTTAGATGAGACATAAGGATATCTTTTCCAACTACTCTTGACCCTCATTTTCTTTATTTCCTCCGTGACATGCTTCAACATGTCTCCTCTATAATTGTTTCTATCACTTCTCTTCAAAGACTTCATCTTTTCTTCCTTTCTCTTCCACGGTTCCCACACTCTTCTTCTCATTTCTTTGCTGAAGCAAAATACTTAGAGAACTTCTTCAAGGCAGCCATAAAAATCAGCTACCATCACCTCCATTTGAGCAATAATTTCAGTCATACCGAAGTAAAGGAACCTGTTTTGAAGCCATTTCAAGCTTCCAACTAACCATAATCCGAGGTTAGAATCTTATGAACAAATTTAGTCTTTCATTTATAAATTTTCTTTTATACTAAAGGATTATTCAAATTTGCGTTCTTAAACCTAAGTATATGTTTGTTGCTATTTTGGAGCATATGTATGAAGTCTAAGTGTATATGCCCTAGACAGAAAATTTATATTGTTAAACTTTGTAATACCTCTATGGGCAGTGGTTATTTCTTGAAATTCTAAGATTAAATTAAAATGAATTTTATGAATGTAGTTGTATATTGTGCTTTAGTTTTAATTGTCCTTATGCACGCCTTAGGATCAAGGGAGTATGGAGCTAACGTTAACTGATTCCATGATTAAGAGACTGTTGATAAGCTTGAAAGGTAGGGATTCTATTACTCATCTTTTGTGAGGTTTTTATAGAATTAAAATTGATTGTTTTGCCGCAATATATATATATATCTATGTTGAACTGATATTATATGAGTATCACATATGAAACTATGACATGGACTCGTCTTGTATTGTACGGCGAGGAACATAATGAATTGACACATGTTATAAATTGAGAAGCATGGTTAGGAAAACTAACTCTATTGATAATGATTTAATATAGAGAAATTGTGAGACATGAAAAGGGCGACGGTTACGTCCTTGGGCATGAATACCCTAAAAGGTAAAATAGGGGGAAGGTGATGACGCTTCCTTGGGTTGAAAGTCCCAGAACACACTGTACAGGAATTGATTTGGTGAGGACTCGGGGCTTGATGTCCCCTCACCGGAACACCCTTGGAATGTTTATAGGGTGATCAAGTGCGCCCATTTGGGTTTCGATGAGTTGAGTGATACTCAATTTAACATGGATACCTAGGAACAATGATGATTGGTAATATTTGTATAAATGTGTAATTATGACACTTGGTAATGATTAACTACGGTATCCATAAGATGTGATCATAATAAACCTCATAATCTGAAATATGATGTGACTTACTGACCATGCAGATTTTAATGTGGTAATGATAAAAACCTAAAGGTGAGTAATGGCTTTCTCTACTGAGCATAGTGTTGCTCATTCCCTTATGTTTATATCTTTTCAGGACTCACTAAGTGTAAGGTGGCTACGAGAAATATAGTTGAGGAAGTGATGTAGCTATATTACATTGGGACTGCTTCAATCGTTGAGAATGTTCTTCATGATAATGTAAGCATCAATTGTTACTTTCTGTGACTGTATTACAATGTGTTGAGGGTTAAAATGATGATGACAACAGTTTATATTATTAAATTTAAGGTGCTACATTTAAAACTGTGGTTTATTTATCGTTTATATTTTTATTTTTGAGTTGAGAGTTTTCATTTAAGTCCCGGGCAAATTTTATTTTTAAGGTTTTACTTTTATTATTTATTTTTATTTTATCTCATTAAAAACTGTTAACCCCCATATAGGGGCGTTACATAAACCCATTGGTGATGTGCCACAAGTCCATATTTCTGTAGTAACCAAGTGATATACCAACAACATCATCAACAATAGTACATTGAAGGATATGCTATTGAGGGATTATCAAGATTTGGGAATCCTTTTACCATAAAATTCTTTTAATGAGTAACTAAAGAGAAATATTTATGTTGAGGGTGAGCTCGGCGCCACCGTCGAGGAAATAAACTCCAAGTGGTCGGCTAAGAAGCTCGACAGAGTTACCAAGGAGCAAACTACCGACCTCGGTGACACCGGTCATCGCGTCTGAGGTGCTTTTCAGGGCCTCTAGGGTCGCACCTCAATAGGTTGCCACCTCAGACTAAGTGCCAGCTCGGGTCGGATTACTCTCATTCATAAATAGACTGTCACTCATCACCGCAGGCCAATAAATGGCAAACAACTCACCTTCTAATGAAGGTCAATCCATCGATGGAGGGACGTGACACTTGTCACCTGCCACCTGACACGCCTCACCCGAGTTGTGGGCAAAACCCATCTAACACCCGGTCCAAGTGGTGGCTTATAAATAGGACACATTTATTGCCTCCTAGCAAGCATGCTCCTTCCCACCTAACAAGCTCTCGTCCTCTACCGAGCAACCCCTGCCTTGAGCATCGGAGAGCCCTTGTCTGTTGACAGACACCTTTTCTCTCACCTCTGAAGCGTCCCTTCTCTTGTTCAAGTACACCCGATCGGGCAAAGGCGAGCCGGGAAGAGCTGGACCGTGCACAGTCGCACGTGGTGTTGATTCGACGTCGAACCTCGATAAGTGTCAACATTTGGGCGCTAGAAGCAAGGGCACCTACGCCTTCATTCAAAGACACCAACCACAACAACTCTGAGGACCGAGATGGTAACTCGAGGAAATGCCCGAGATGACGCTGCCCGACAAGAGGGGTCAGGAGACAGATGAAATAGACAAAATCCGGTTAGACCTAGGGGCCGACCCCTGGCCACGAGGTCCCGATCCGGGGGTCAAGGAAGCACGGCCAGGGTCGAGCAAGTGCAAGATCCAGTTGCCCAAGGACCCTATCCAGGAACTTACAAATGCTATTTGGATTCTCACGCAGCAGCTCCCGCAGCAGGCACAACATCAGGCTGTGCCTGCCTTACCGCCTCCAGCCCTGGCTGACCAGGCTGAAGGTCGAGCAGGACGGGATGCGGCCGACCATTAAGAAGCCGACTCCGAGCCCTCAAGAGGCTCCACACATGGCCTCTCGGCCAACAACAGGTTTGTGTAGAAAGGCCGTCTTGGCCCTCAAGTAGCGCGGGTTCTGTCACCCCAAGGTTACCGAGCATCAGTATTTGACCGGTTAGGGCACCGGGGAGAAGCGCGCCCAAACCGCCAGCCTGGGGCAGACAACCGCGTAGAGGGTGGAGCACCCTACAAGGTTGAACTACCCGAAGACATGAATAATCGCCAGTTTCGGGCGTTGCAGTGCCAAATTGATGAAATCTAAAATAACCATTTCGGTTTGGATGATGTTGAAGCCTTGGAATCACCATTCTCAGATGCTATAATGCGAGCCCCTATGTTGTTGAAGTTTAAGGTCCCATAAATTAAGGCCTATGATGGGACCGCAGATGTTGACAAGCATGTCAAACTGTTCTGAGGACACATGCTCCTCCAGAATGCCAGCGACGCGGCGATGTGCAGGGCCTTTTCATTGACACTAATCGGACCAGCTAGGCAATGGTTCCAGAGACTTGAACCAGCCTCTATCTCTTCTTTTCGGCAACTCGCCGATGCCTTCTCAACAGCCTTCTTCACAACGAAGACGCGAAGAAAAAAAATCACATACCTCTACGTCGTCAAGCAGGGAGACGGCAATGTCCGAGACTATATCAATTGGTTTCCCGAGCAGCCCTCGAGTCAAACACGTCGAAGACAAGACCTTCAAGCATATTTTTGTAGGGGGTCTCCGAGACGAAAAGTTAACTTGGTCATCGGCTATACGCAGAGGTACGTCGATGCTTCAGAGTATATGAAAAGCCACAAAGAGGAGGCCGGCCCCAGTGGAACGAAGAAGGAAAAGAAGCAAAAAAAGATGCCAGAGCAGACCAGCACCGAGTAGAATAAGAAACAGAAGAAAGAGAAACCCGAGAAGCCAAAAATGCTGACAGGGAAGTTCCAAAGCTACATACCCCTTGTAGCGACCATTGATGAGGTGCTCGCCCAGGTAAGCTGCAGGAACCTGCTTGTACCACCGCCCAAGCTTAAGGGCAGCAAGGCACGGGATCAAGCAAAATACTGTGAGTTCCACAAGGATGTGGGACACCACACTCGCGAATGCATTCAAACTGAAGGACCAGATTGAAAGACTGGTCCGTGAGGGACATTTGAGGAAATTTGTTGAGCGAGTAATAACTCTGGACTCCACCTCAAAAGGAATGAACCACCGAGCCGAGACGCACCGAACCGCTCATGAAACGACTGTGGGAACACCTCGAAACCCCCGAATATCTTTCACACGATCTTCGAAAGGCCTGTCACCGGGGACATGTCGAATGGGCGGTGGGCATATGTCCGAGAAGCTCGGTTGGTTGAAAGAGGTGAATTTACCGCCAACAAGATACTCCGATCACATTCACCGAGGAGGAAGCGAACAAGCTGATCCACCCGCACAATGACACCCTCGTGTACGAGCTGTATATCGCCAACAACATAGTGCGACGAGTACTGATTGACAATGGTAGCTTGACTAACATCCTCTTTAAGCAAGCCTTCGATAAATTAAAGATCAACAATGCTACCGTAGTGCTAGTCCAGACCCTGCTTTATGCCTTTACAAGTGAATGTGTCCGAGCAGTAGAGAATGTCAGTTTACCTATGACCTTCGGTGAGGGTGCTGCTCGGGTCACGTGCATCATCGACTTCCTAGTCGTCGACAAACCCTCTCAGTACAATATCATAATCGGCCAACCAACATTGAATGCACTAAAGGCCGTGGTCTCTACGTATCACCTGACAATGAAGTTTTCGACGAAAGATGGAATTGGAGTAATCCGCCCATCTTAGAGGGACTCCCGAGCTTGCTACGCCAATGCTGTCAGAGCGACGTCGGCTTAACGGTTGAGTGTCTCGATCGTCTATATGGTCGACGAGATAGAACTCTCTGTCGACCCGGCGCCCAAGATGCTTTCTGATCTTGATCCCCGACTCCCCGAGGAAGAGGCAAGAGCCACCCCGATCGAAGACTTGGTGCCATTCAACCTGGACCCTGCATATCTTGAGCGCACCGTTCAACTTGAATCCCAACTACAACCTGAGATCCGGGCCGACCTTGAGAAGCTCCTTACCGAATATCGGGACATATTTACGTGGTCACATGAGGACATGCCCAGCATTGACCCAAACATGATCAGCCATCGGCTCAATTTCTGACTCGACCATAAGCCTGTGATACAAAAGAGGAGGGCTTTTAATCCGGAGAGGTATGTTGCTATAAATGAAGAGGTCCAGAAGCTCCTCAAGGCGGGATTCATCATAGAAGTCAAATATCTGAAGTGGCTAGCAAAAGTTGTTCTTGTTAAGAAGGCGAACGGGAAGTATCGAGTTTGCATCGATTATACCTACCTGAATAAGGCATGTCCTAAGGACTGCTTCCCATTTCCCCAGATTGACCAGCTCGTCAACGCAACTGCTTGCCACGACCTACTGAGCTTCATGGACGCTTATTCCGAATACAATCAGATAAGGATAGCTGAAGAAGATCAAGTAAAAATGGCTTTTGTCACTGACCAAGGGCTATACTGCTACGTAGTAATGCCCTTCGGACTAAAAAATGCCAGGGCTATCTACCAGCACCTAGTCAATAAGATGTTTGCTTAGCTAATCGATAAAATGATGGAGGTCTATGTGGACAACATGCTAGTTAAATCCGTTCGAGCAATGGATCACATAACCGATCTCCAAGCAAGTTTTGACATTCTCTAGGAATATGAGATGAAACTCAACTCAATGAAGTGCACATTCAGGGTTAGTTCGGGCAAATTTCTCATATTTTTAGTCAATCAGCGAGGAATAGAGATTAACCGGGTGAAGGCTCAAGCAGTTATAGATATGCACTCACCCCGAACTGTAAAGGAGGTGCAGAAACTCACTGGCATGATAGCAGCTGTTTCCAGATTTGTTTCTCAGGCTACCGACAAGTGCCATCCATTTTTAAAGCACTCAATAGGAGGTTTAAGTGGAGCAGGGAATGTGAGGAAGCTTTTCAGAATCTAAAGAAGTATTTAGCCACACCCCCGTTCCTGTCTGAACCTTTACTTGGAGAAGTTTTGACCACCTATCTAGCCGTGTCTGAGAAGGTCGTAAGCTCGGTTCTCGTCCGAGAAGAAGACAGAGCCCAAAAGCTAGTGTACTATACCAGTCATGCATTCTAGGGTGCCGAAGAGCGGTACCCTCCACTCGAGAAGTTGGCCTTTGCATTGGTCACTTCTGCTTAGAAGCTGCGACCCTACTTTCAAGGCCACACCATACAGGTTTCGACTAAGTTTTCTCTCCAACAAGTCTTTCAAAGCCCGAAAATATCTGACCAGATGGCCAAGTGGTCGATGGAGCTCGCCCAGTACAATGTTCACTTTGTACCGAGGACAGCCATCAAGGCTCAAGCCTTTGCGGACTTTATCGTCGAATTTACTGATGCTGAGAAAAGCACCTTGTTGACTGAGAAGGCACCTGTAGAAGTGCCAGAAGCCCCTAGTTACAATAAAGATTATGCCACCTCGGAGTCAGAATGGAAGCTTTACGTAGACGGATATTCCTTTGTATAAGGATCGGGCGTCGGCTGATATTAATAAGCCCAAACGGATACAAGGTGATCTATGCACTCCGATTCGACTTCAAGTCCTCTAACAATGAGGCAGAGTATAAAGCTCTCCTGGCCGGCCTCTGAATCGCTAGAGACCTTGGGGTAGACCATATACTCATTCACAATGACTCGATGCTCATCGTCCAATAAGTCAGTAGAGTATACCAAGCCCGAACAAACTCGATGGCTGCATATTTACAAGAGGTCAAGTTGCTGCTCGGATAATTCAAGTCTTACTCGTTCAAATAGATCCCCAAATCAAAAAACTCGAAGGTCGACGCCCTTACTCGGCTAGCCTCAGGCCTCGGTGATAGCGACCTGACTTTGGTTCCCATCGAAAGGCTAGCCGAGCTGAGCATTAACAAGGAAGTGGTGAATGTAGCCGAGGAACTCGAGACCACTTGGATGGACCTGATCATCTGATACCTGACCACAGCTGAATTGCCCAACGATCGAGAAGAGGCACGTCAGATACAAACAACTCAGCCCGGTATTCAATGAACGGTGGGAAATTATATAGACGAGGCTACACCACGCCATGTTTAAAATGCGTAGGCCCCAAGAAAGCCGAGTTTCTAATTAAAGAGATCCACAAAGGCCTATATGATAACCATTCTGGAGGGCGATCATTGGCCCAAAAATGTCTTCGACAGGGTTACTACTAGCCGACCATGGAGCAGGATTGTAAAAATTTTACACGAAAATGTCTCAAATGCCAACAATTTGCAAGGGTGCTCGGACACCACGTCAAGCCGCTCACCTCAGTAACGTCGGCGTGACCATTTGCAAAATGGGCCATCAATCTGATCGGACCCCTCCCTCAAGCCAGGTCATAATGCAAGTACTGCATCGCGGTCATAGACTATCTCACCAAATGGGTTGAAGTAGAACCATGTACCAACATGACTAAAGTAAAATGTACCAGCTTTGTGTGAAAGAACATCATTTGTCGGTTTAGAATCTCACACACGATCGTGACCGACAATGCTAAACAGTTTGAGTCCTCTAGTCTCCTCTGTCTCTGCGAACAGCTCAGCATCAAGAAGGTTTTCTCATCTCTGAGCTACCCACAAAGCAACGGGCAAGTTGAAGCTTTAAATAAGACAATCAAGGACAACTTGAAAAAAAAGCTCGAGGGCCTCAAGGGGGAATGGATTGACGAGTTCCCAAAAGTACTCTGGGCTTACCGAATGACTGCTCGAACAACTACCAGAGAAACCCCGTTCTCCCTCGTGTACGGGGCAGAAGCTGTCATTTCGGTCGAGGTGGGATTGTCGAGTTACAGGGACGAACACTACGAGGATACCCAGAACACCGAGGTCATGATGTCCGAGCTGGACTTACTCAAAGAAAAGAGGAACCAGGCTGCAATTCGTAATGCAGCTTGGAACCAAGCCGTTGCTCGGTATTACAACAAGCGGGTCTAACTGAGGAGCTTCAAAGTCGGTGATTTGGTACTGAAAAAGGCCACGGTCCAGCAGCCCGTGTTGGGGCCTTTTGGTCCGAAGTGGGATAGGCCGTATAGAGACGACATCATTCGGCCAGGCACATACAAACTATCTGACATGGAGGGAACTAGCTCGATCATCCTTAGAATGCCGAACTCCTTAAAAGATTCTTTTACTAAGTCAACGCCATAAACCCTTTTTGACATCTGGCTATATTCTTTTTGTAACTAGACCTATAGAATAGGACTGGGATGTAAATATTTCACATCAATGAAACCTAAATTTCCTATAGCATTCCATCGAGCAATGTGTGTCTAAGGGAAATGTAAGACTCGAGGAGGGATACCATAACTCTAGCCCAGAGGACTAGACAATAACTCTTGAAGAGGGAGAGTCGGCCTAATTAATCAGACTGGGGGGCTGATTGGCACCTCGCTAACTGCTGAGTCTGTCGCCGTATAGACCACCCAACGAGTCACCTAGCATAACTATGCCCGACCAATACTAAACTTGCAAAGTTTCTACAAACTTAAACAAGTCTAAAAAGGTGACAGGGCATAAGGTACCCACATATCGTTGTGCTCTGCCCGATCGAGAAAGCAGGCATACCCTCCCTGCTCGGATTAACTCGGTAAACACCAAGATAAAAAACTTGGCACTAGAGCAATTGAAAAAGACGGAAGCTCAGAGAACTATGGCTTAGGAATGCCTCTCCCGAGGAGCATCAAACTTGTCCGAATTCCTGATTCAATTTTGACGCCGAGTCGTATCCGAACTAGGTGAAATGAAGATTTGACTCTGTTCTCGAGAAACCCTTCACCTAGAAACATGAAATATTTTCCTAAGAACAATCGCATTTGGAAAATATTAAAAACATAATATACAAAAAAAAAATCCAAGAAGTGATGAACCTGTGAAAAATTAAAATATATTCATAAGTTGTGGTGGGGAGGTACAATTAACCGGGCACCTCTCGAGCCCGAACAACAAAAAGCAAGAACAAAAAAGAAAAAGAGTATAGCCTAAGCCAAAGCCCCATCCCCGGCATCACCTTCCTCGCTTCCACCGTCAATATTGCTTTGCTCGTCACTGTTGTCATTCCGTCCACTTCGATGACCTCCTCACCTTGTTGTTTTTGAGTAGCGCCTTACTCTGGCTCGACTATGAGCGACCAGTCGAAGCCTTCAGCCTCATGGTGCTGCCGGATCAGATGATCTCGAAAGTTCGTCATGCTGAAGTAGTAGTAATCAGTGTACTCCAAAGACGCCTTGAACTCTTCAACAGCCTGGGGGCGTCGACCGGGGAGCTCTTCCAAAAATCGTTGGTGCTCAGCTTGCAGAGCCACCAGTTGCTCTTTGAGCTAGGTAGCCTCGTCTTTTGCCTGCCTGGCCTCCTTCAACACCTCCTTGGCCTGGACGACTTCCTCCTTGGCCTTCCAAACTTCCTCCTCGGCTTGAGAAAGAGATGTCTTGATTTGGTGTAGCCTGATGCTCCTTGCACCAAGCTGTCTCTCGACCTTCAGCTTGTCGAGGAAAGTCTTCTTGTGCCTCTCCTTCTCTTTGTTGAATTCCTTGAACCCAGTTGAGTAGGCCATATGCAGGAAGGCGCTCATCTGAGGATAAAAAAATTCAACGCTGGCCAAAAAAGAAACGAAGTAAAAGAGCTCAGATGGGTTAAATGCTTACCTTGGCAGCGGAGCGAAAAGCAGCATTAGACAGGCCCTTGAAGTCCTCGCCTCGGAGGGTTACCAAGAAATCCTCCTAAGGGACTGTATCACCGAGGCGTTCAAGGATGGTGCGGTAGTAGTTTGGACGCCTCCTCGGTGTCTTAGGCATGACGGCCGAGGGTATCTCATTGGACGAAGCCCTTGGCCTTGGAGGCGGTGGCGGTTGCTCTTGGACTATAGTGGGTTGCTGCTTAGGTCGCGGGGGAAGCTCCGTCCTCGGAGTTCTCTTACGCTTCCTCCCAACCTCTACGGCCATGCTTTTCTTCCTACAAAGGCTCTCCATGAGAGCCCGCCTTTCTACAGTTGTACTTGGTCGCGAAGACATTTCTACAAGTTCAAAATCTCCCCAAGTCAAAGGTAAGTCGACACAAATATATTATAAAAAAAAGAAGAAAAAAATTCAAGGCTGACCTCCGATCCGGAGTTGGTGAGACGAGTTAATGAGCCGGATCACGTCCTCGAGATTCTCGTCAGCTACGGGTGGCCCCGCGTCGAAGGAGCTATTTGATGAGTCCTCGAAGCTAGACGATGATGGCTCCTTCATCGGCCAACCGGATCGAGAAGTGCTCGGCCCCAAGACGTCCACGGCTCTCGGCCTTGCTACTGTCACCTGCCCGGCTGACCAGGCAGGACGGGTGCTTGTTAGGGGATTTATTCTATTGGGTTCATCGAACCAACCATAATTGGAAATGGTCTCATTCTCGAGCAGGAACGACTGCTGCCTTGTCGATTCTGGCTTCTCGAACAAGTCCTCGACTGTCCTGATTACATGGGTCAGTGCCCAAGGCCTCTTAGACCACACGTGCCCTTGTTCGAACGTCCTTAGCACAAGCTGGTCAGTAGGGACGGCCTCACCGACTCAGGCTAAATAATTTCCCTCGACATAGAACCACTAGTACTTCCAGAGTTTGTCCGAGTCAAGGTTACCCAAAATAAAATCTTTCCTGAAGCTGGTGATGTAATACCACCCGAACTGTCGATGAAGCTTTTTCATTTTATACACTTTTTTATATGCTTCCAAAGGCATCTCGATCGCCCGATGGTACCTTTATAGTATGTACATCTCGATCAGTAACCTGTAACTGTTCGAGCTAAGTTGAGCCAGGCACACATTAAAGTCATTTAATGCTCGACGGAGGAAAGGATGGAAAGGGAGGCACAGCCTAGCCCCAAAAAACTCGACGTAGAGCGTTATGCACCCCTCGGGCGGATCCAAGGGCAAGTCGCTCTCCTCGGGCACAATAAGGATCACGTTGTCTGAGATGTTGAACTCGATACGCAGGTCCTCTAGCTGAGACTCCGTCATAGTGCTGGTATAGGCTACTGCCGAGGTCTGCCCAGGCCGGGTCACCCTGTAAGTAGTCACCCCGAGGACCTGAGTGACTCAGACTCGCTCGTTCTCTTCTATTTTAGGCTGCTCAGCCCCCTCCACCTCCTTGGCCGCTCGCTTCTCGTCGGAGATGTCTACTATAATCCTGCCCGTAACCTAGACAAGGGCCCCAAAATCTCAGCCTGAAGTGCTCAGAACATCGTCGGCAGTCTCCAACTCAGCTCACTCCCAGGGTATAACTCAGGAAGAGCCTGCGGCGGCCGCCCTGATATAAGGGTTCTCGCCCCTGCACGGCCTGATTGGGCGCTCCCCGTCCAGCAGGTTGAGGAACTCCTGCTCGGGAACGGTTTGGGAGTCGACCCTTAATATTTGCTCCAGCCGGCCAACCTCATCCCACTCAGGGGATATACTTTCAATATCAACTTCTATAGTAGGTGAGCTGGCCTCATGGCTACTTTTCGACTAGGAAATATTAACATTTTGGGAATCTGACACGTCACTCATTTTTTGTGCTTATCGGAAAATTACATGGTCGGGCTGTGGAAGTTCAGAAACTTAAAGTTTTTGGTCCAAGAAACTATAGCTTGGAAACTAAAAACTCGTAGATGCGAAATCTGGTCTCAATTGCGTGAAAATGACAAGAAGAAAGGCCCTATTTATAGGCATTTTAGGCAAAAAATCTGGGCGCAAAAAACAAAAAGGTGCGATGATTACGCCTGTCAAGCAGCGCAGTCGATCGCGGAGCGACACGTGTTCCCCGGTTGATCCACACGCCTTTCGTTTCATGCCACTTCAAAATACCGTTTGGTCTTCTTTCTTTAGCCGACCTCACCCACTCGGTATAGTCCACCCGGCCAGATACCGACCAGGTGAACTGGGGGGCTAATGTTAAGGGTGAGCTCGGCACCACCGCCGAGGAGATGGACTCTGGGTGGTCTGCTAAGAAGCTCAGCAGAGTTACCGAGGAGCAAACTACATACCCCGATGACCCTAGACATCGCGTCTGAGATGCTTCTCAGGGTCTCTAGGGTCGCACCTCAACAGGTTGCCACCTCGGACCAAGTGCCAGCTCGGGTTGGATTACTCTCATTCATAAATAGACTACCACTCATCATTGTAGGCCAACAAATGGCAAACAACTCACCGTCTGATGGAGGGACATGACACTTGTCACTTGCCACCTGACACATCTTGATGTGACACCCGAGTTGTGGACAAAACCTATCTAACACCCAGTCCAAGTGGTGGCCTGTAAATAGGACTCATTTATTGCCTCCTGGCAGGCATGCTCCTTACCACCTAACAAGTTCTCATCCTCCGTCGAGAAACCTTTGCCTTGAGCATCGGAGAGCCATTTTTTGTTGACTGACACCTTTTCTCTCACCTTCAAAGCGTCCCTTCTCTTGTTGCAGGTACACTTGATCGGGCAGAGGCAAGCTGGGAAGAGCTGGACACCGTGTGCAGCCGCACATGGTGTTGATTCGACGCCAGACTTTGGTAAGCATCAACAATTTAGGTGGTATAAATTGTTTTATTTTATTTTATTTTTTGCTAAACAACGACGGATGGCAATTTTGAAAGACGACTTATTATTGGCTTAGTAGTTTGCTCAATCAATACAATTAGATTGACAAGTGACAATCAAATAAACTAGAGTTAAGGGAGTGTTTAAAGGAGAGTCTAATCAACAAAAGTAATACGTATTAAAAAAAAGTACTTCAATAATAAGTAATTCACGAAATGCACATAGCTGTATTTAGCTCCCAAATGCGGCGAAAAAAATTTAAGACATTATTGATAATCGCACATGGTCCTTTTCTCCTTTTTTATTAGGGAAAAAAAAGAGAGAAAACTCCTATCATGATCCACTTTTTTTTATCTGTTTCATGAATCTTTTTCTTTCTTTCTTGTGTTTTATCTGTTTTAATCTCGTTTTAATTTTTATGTCGTTTGTATGGAGGAAACGACATAAAGTTTCTACAACGACAATTACTTGAAGAACGACAAACACGAAACGACAAAGCATGGAAACCATAATTGAAGGGATTACAATAACGACAACATGAAAAATACAACTAAATATTTCAAACGAGAACGCCAGTGACAACATAAATATTGAAAAAGAGCAACAAAAAGAAATGATGGTAATGAAATTGAAAAACAAAAGACAAAACCTGTAAATGGATGACATTTCAAAATGATAATAAATTGAGAAATACATTTGAAGAGTAAAATTAGCTAAGAAACGACACGAATAAACAATAATATGCTGCGAGAATTAAAGTACATACGTCAACGAATCTAAGAACGACAACAAAATATATTAAACGATAACAACATCAGACGACGCATTAAAATACAACAAAATGAAAATAACAACGACATTCAAAATGCAAAGACTACATTAAAATATACAACAACATTTTAGAACAACACTGCTGGCTAACGATTTTCCTAGAGAGAAAGATGTGCAAATTAACGACGTTACTATAAAGCAATATCTTGACAGAAGATGACAAAAGGTCGCACTTGCTGGAGAAGGACAACGTCATAATAAAATAAAGTTATAAAGAAGAATGACGATATGTTAGATTTTTAAAACTTTTTAGAATAAATATTAAGTTTGAAATTATTTATATTAAATGTTAAATTTACAATGTAAATAACTTATTTATATAGTAAATAAGAAATATTTACATTGTAAATAATAAGGTAAATATATTAATTATATCATAAACCCATTTATTGTGTTAATAAAATTTTTTTACATTATTTTAAACAAAAAGATAAATAAATTATTTACATTATAAATTTGACATTTACTACAAATATTTTCAAAACTTAATATTTATTACAATTAGTTTTTAAAAACTGACACTTCCTATAATTTCTTCAGTTTTTTAAAGGGTATTGTACAAAAAACACAAGTTGAAGTAACGATAATGAAAAAAAAGAATTAATTAGAAAAATCCCTTCTGAACTATAATCATCATAATACTTTGTCATTTGAATCTTAAAACGTAAAATTTATTTACCTAAAATTTAAAGCGTTAAAAAAATAGATGTTTTTCATTATGACACTTTGTTTTGCTTCCTATTTCCTACCGTGCGTCACTAACTATAGAACCATCTCTTGGTTTAAATATGTATCACCAATTTTATTTTATTTGCTATGTATTGAAGTCATGTAAATTACCTTCTCCTTCACTAATTCTCGAATTCGTGTAAGCTGAATATGTACAATTTGTTATCTTTTTTCTTTCAACTAACATGTCTTGTCTTGATTTGAAACACTTGTTATTTACTCACCCATAACCTTTTCTTTTCTTCATCCTTTCAAACTTTTTTCCTTACTACTTACAGTTTTTTTTTTTTTTCTAATGTACAAAATTTTTACTTCGTATTGGTGATGGAAAAGAAAAAAAGGATGATATATTTACTTTAAAAAGTTTTAAAAATCTTGCAGTTCTCTCATTCTCCTTTTAAAATTTGAGAGTTATGGTTTAGTGGAGGTTATTTGTAATAAACAAAGTTGATATATACATATATCTATATATAATATTTGAAGGAAAAAAAAAAAAGGTGAGCCTATACTGGCTTCGTGCCAAAGTAGCAACAAACAAAAACATATATATATGGATTTTCGGTTACCTAAAAGTGCAAATTTGAACTAGAGATAGTGTCGCAATTCAAATATTGTGACAGAAAACCCTGTAAAAAATTGGAATAAAAACTTTTTGATGGGAACCAGTATTACCAAGTATGCTCATAGTTTCGTCGGTTTCAAAGCAAAAAAGAAAAAAAGTTTCTTCCGGTTAGAAAACAAGGGCAACAAAGAAAGACCAACAAGAGCTTAGTAAAAGGCTGGAACTCTTATTTTATATATCATCTCAATCGTGGTGGCGCCGCCAGGTACGGTACGGAGAGGTACCGCTGGTTATCCGAGAACGCCATTCAGGTAAATGATAAACTTTTGCGTTGCATTTGCGAAAACGACATAAAATTTCTACAACGACAATCACTTGAAGAAGGATGAAAACGAAACGACAAAGTGTAGAAACCATAATTCAACGGGATTGCGATAGCGACAACTCAAAACGGCGACTAAATATTTCAAACGAGAACGGCGGTAACAAAATAAATACTAAGAGGGCAACAAAAAGAAATGATGACAATGACATTCAAAAAGCAAAGCTTTGAAATAGATGACATTTCAAAATGAATTAAATTGGAAATACATTAAAGAGTAAAATTAGTTAAGAAACGACACGAATAAACGATAATCCGCTGCGACAATTGAAGAAATACGTCAGCGACTACCTAAGTCAGACAACAAAATATATTAAACTACGATAACGAGGATAAACGACGCATCAAAAAAAGCAACAAAATGAAAACAACGACGACATTCGAAATGCAAAGACTAAATTAAATTCTACGACAACATTTAAAAACAACAATATTTGTTTTGAAAATAGAAAACAACAACAACATCTTGACAAACAATGACAAAAATTCACACTTGTTGGGAAAGGACGATATCATAAAAACTACCATTTTAAAGGGAATTGTTGACAAAATGCACAAGCCGAAGAAACGAGAACGAAAATAAATAAATAAATGAATAAACTATACTCAAAAGCATTGACAAACAATATTTCTAAATTATAATAGGTTGGCAAACGCCACACATTAAATTCTTATTTTGTAAACGGAAATAAAGCGAAAAAGTACAAAGAAAAGTAGTTCAAGTGATAAAAAAGACAAATAAAATGTAAAGACAACTGAAAACGACATTTTAAGGAAAATATGATAAACGACTCAGATTGACAACAAAAACGACATTCAAAGATGAGAGCAATGCCTATATGTATATTAAAAACGACAACGGCCGTAAAAACCAGACTCAGAACCTTAAATCGATGATAACTTGACAACCAACATTGTCCGAGATATATATATATTAAGAAAAACATTGGCCAAAAATTGAAGTCTTATTCATAATTAATAAAATTTTAAAAAATGAGAAGGACAATAACTTGACAAGAAGCAGGAATATAAATGACACGCATTAAGAAAGTTAAATAAACGGTCAAGCGATGCACATGAATGAACGACAATGACATGAAAAGGGCAGCCACCAAAACAGGACCCAAATGGCTGTTGGGGAATTAGACGACTCCTAATTCCAAGGATCGCAAAAACAAACAATTGTAGAAAATAAATAGGAGAAAAGAAGAAAAAGAGACACCAAATTTTTATACAGGTTCGTCCAAAATTGAGACTACCTCCTGTTTCTGCCGCTTGCAGATTCCACTATGATGAAGAAGATTACAGATTATAAGAGTAGTTTCTCACACACTCACAAACTGTGCTTACCAAAACTCTCTTCTATCTAACACCCTGTGTGAATTTTTCTCTCTTAAGGATGGAGCTCTCAAGAATTATGCCTCTCACAATTTTATGCCACTCACAATTTTCACACACACTCAACCCTAGCCACCTTGTGTCTATTTATAGCCAAAGGAGGAGAAAAATAGCAACTAATGGGAAACCCTAGTAGTTTCCCCTTTTTGGGGCCTTTGAGTCCGACTCTAACTCAAAATTTCGCAACAAACGAGACTCCGGGCGTCGCGGCCCTCATTTTGGGCGCCACGGCACTGGTTTGTTCTCAGACGGGCGCTGCGGCCCTTGTTTTGGGCGCCGCGGCCCTGGTTTGGGTGCCGCGACCCTGGTTTAGGCGCCGCGGCGCTCGTTTGTGGGCGCCGTGGTGCTGTGTCTCTGCCCCCCAGCGCAGCGCCTTTTTTTTTTCCTTTCTTCTTTCTCCTTTGCTAGGTTGATTTGGCTCCATATTGCAACAATCTCCCACTTTGAGACTAATCAATCACCATGTCTCCCACTACAGCGGCAACGACTTCTCACGCTTCATGGAGAAGTCCAACTGAAGTTGCGTACAACTTCAGTTTCTCAATCGGAACCGTCTTGGTGAGTATATCTGTCGGATTCTGACTCCCAAGAATCTTCTCAAGTTTCAACACTCCATCTTCCAAAGCCGACCTGATGAAGTGATACCGCAATTGTATATGCTTCGTCCTAGCATGAAATGCGGGATTTTTCGCCAAATGAATGGCGCTCTGACTGTCACTATGTAATGCACTCCTTTCCTGCTTATGACTCAGTTCTTCTAGAAACGACCGCAACCAAATCATCTTCTTGCTTGCTTCTGTCATCGCCACATACTCTGCTTCTGTAGTAGAGAGTGCAACTATCTTCTGCAGCTTCGAGATCCAACTAATTGCAGTGCCACCCAAAGTGTAGACATAACCGGTGGTACTTTTTCTGCCATCAATGTCTCCAGCCATATCAACATCAACATAGCCCTGTAGTCTCAAGTCTGAGTTCTTGAAACACAATGCTAAACCTGCAGTACCTCTCAGATATCTGAGAATCCACTTTACTGCCTCCAAGAACAAGTCCTCATTTGCCACTAGCGCAAGTACCATCCTAATCGTGGTTAGCTTCACCACCGGAGAAAAAATCTCGTTGAAGTCAATGCCTTCTTTCTACTGAAGGCCTTTTACCACCAACCTTGCCTTATACCGTTTACTACCATCAAATTCATCTTTAATCCGGTATACCCACTTATTGTACAAGGACTTTTTACCCTGTGGTAACTTTACCAGTCGTCATGTCTGATTGGACATCAAGGAATCCATCTCATCCCTCATGGCTAACTCCCACTTGGCCGAATCTCCAGCTTCCACGGCTTCATCATAGCTCTCTGGCTCACCTCTGTCGGTCAACAAGATGTAATGCAGAGTAGGGGAGTATCTCTGCGGCGTTCTTATAGTCTTGCTAGACCTTCTGACTGGTGTGGCATGAGTCCTCTGGTTTCTTTCTGGAGCTATGTCTTCCTGGTCTTCAACCTCTGGATTTTGCACCTCCACTTCAGGAAGATCCTTCAATGGAATCACCTCAGGCTTCTTATCTTCAGAACCTAAACCCCTGGAGTCAGTGTTGTCTTTGTCCTTGTACAGAACACCTTCATTGAAGATCACATCCTTGCTCCTGATAATCTTCCGACTTTGGTCATCCCAGAAACGATAACCAAACTCAAGTCTGCCATAGCCAACCAGAAAACACTTCTTTGACTTGGCATCCAGTTTACTTCTAGCAACAGAATAAATGTGTGCATAGGAAACACAACCAAACACTCTCAAGTAAGAGAGATCAACCTGTTTATGGCTCCAAACTTCTTCCGGTAGGTTGAACTTTAGCGGTGTGGATGGACTTCTGTTGATCAGATGAGCGGTTGTGTTAATTGCCTCAGCGCAAAACATCTTTGGCAGCCCCGCATGCAACCTCATGCTCCTAGCACGCTCGTTTAAAGTCCAGTTCATCCTCTCAGCTACCCCATTCTGTTGTGGTTTCCCTGGAATGGTCTTCCTCATCTTTATCCCATTCTCAGCACAGTACTGCCTGAACTCTTCATCTAAGTATTCTCTCCCATTGTCAGACTGCAAGCACTTCACCTTCAAATCTGTCTCGTTCTCCACCATGGCTTTCCATCTCTTGAAAGCATCATAGACATCAGATTTGTTTTTCAGAAAGTAAACCCATACCTTCCTGCTTGAGTCATCTATGAACGTCACATAATAGTTAGCGCCACCAAGGGAAGTCACTGGCGCAGGCCCCCACACATCAGTGTGAACTAGCTCCAATTTCCTGGACTTAGGCTCTCTACCCATCTTTGAGAAACTGACTCTCTTCTGTTTACCAAAGATGCAGGCTTCACACAAACTGTGATCAATAGTTTTCAAACCCGGTAGTTTTTCTTTGCAGTGAAGCACCTTCATACCATTCTCACTCATGTGACCGAGCCTATAATGCCATAGCTTGGTATTGGCAGCAGAATCAGCAACTGCTATGGTATCTCTGCAACTAGAGTTCATGTAGAGAGTTCCAGCCTTACGTCCCCGAGCAATAACCATCGCTCCTTTAGTGACTTTCCAACCTCCACAATTGAAGGTCACTTTATGTCCTTCATCATCTAGTTGCCCCACCGAAATCAAGTTGCGCATTAGTTTAGGAACATGTCTCACCTTATGAATCTTCCACACAGACCCATTAGGCATTTTTAAACTGACATCTCCAATGCCAACAATATCCAAAGGTTCTCCATCAGCGAGATAAACCTTACCATGATTTTCGACAACGTAGTTCTCCAGGATATGACGGTGTGCAGTGGTGTGGAATGATGCTCCTGAGTCTATCACCCACGAATCAAAAGAACTGTCGACAGACAAGATTAAGGCATCCTGTTGCTCTTCAGTGGCGGCGTTAGCTGCATCATTAGTCTTGTCTTCGTTCTTCCTTGGAGCCCTTTCTTTTTCAAGTGGCCCGTCTTCCCACAATTCCAGCACTCCATAGTCCTACCGTTCCTAGACTTGCTTCTTTCATTCCTCGACTTGCCTCTCCTGCCATTATCTCTGTTGGATTGCCTATCAAGTTTCTTGCCCCTATTATCAACATTAAGGGCCGAGTTCGATGAAGAGGCTTCACCTGAGTCCTTCCTACGAACTTCTTCCACCAGAATAGAGTTTCTGACATCAACAAACTTCAATTTTGCACTCCCAAGAGAATTTGTAATGGCCACCCTCATGGGTTCCCAGCTATTCGGTAACAAGGCCAAGAGGATTAGAGCATTGATCTCATCATCGAATTTAATCTCTACCGAGACTAATTGGTTTAGGACGGTGTTGAAACTGTTCAGGTGCTCTACCACCTAGGCACCTTCAGGCATCTTTAAATTAAAAAGCTTCTTCATGAGATGTACCTTGTTATTGGTTGAGGGCTTCTCATACATCTCTGACAGAGCCTTCATCATCCCTGCTATAGTAGTCTCCTTAGCAACGTTGTGGGCAACGTTCTTTGACAAGGTCAAACGGATCACACCGAGCACCTGTCTATCAAGGAGATTCCACTCTTCATCCTTCATGTCTTCGGGCTTATTACCCAAGGGCAAGCGCAGTTTCCTGCTGTAGAGATAGTCTTCAACTTGCATCCTCCAATAGGAAAAATCTGAACCATCAAATTTGGTGATACCGGCTGCCATATCTTCTTCTCCAGTCATCGTTCTTGATCAAAATCTCCGCTCTGATACCAGTTGTTGGGGAATTAGATGACTCCTAATTCTAAGGATCGCAAGAACAAACAATTGTAGAAAATAAATAGGAGAAAAGAAGAAAAAGAGACACCAAATTTTTATACAGGTTCGTCCAAAATTGAGACTACGTCCTGTTTCTGCCGCTTGCAGATTCCACTATGATGAAGAAGATTACAGATTACAAGAGCTGTTTCTCACACACTCACAAACTGTGCTTACCAAAACTCTCTTCTATCTAACACCCTGTGGGAATTTTTCTCTCTTAATGATGGAGCTCTCAAGAATTATGCCTCTCACAATTTTATGCCACTCACAATTTTCACACACACTCAACCCTAGCCACCTTGTGTCTATTTATAGCCAAAGGAGGAGAAAAATAGCAACTAATGGGAAACCCTAGTAGTTTCCCGTTTTTGGGGCCTTTGAGTCCGACTCTAACTCAAAATTTAGCAACAAACCAGACTCCGGGCACCGCGGCCCTCATTTTGGGCGCCACGGTGCTGGTTTGTTCTCAGACGGGCGCCGCGGCCCTTGTTTTGGGCGCCGCGGCTCTCGTTTTTGGGCGCCGCGGCGCTGTGTCTCTGCCCCCAGCGCAGCGCCTTTTTTTTTTTCCTTTTTTCTTTCTCCTTTGCTAGGTTGATTTGGCTCCATATTGCAACAATGGCAGTCCATTGGTCATCGACAGCATCTAAATTACATTTCAATGGCTTTGATAAACTGATTAGATGATTACTTCAATTTCACTCTGAGCTTCCCTATCTGGGTCCAATGAAAAATGGCCCGTTCCCCTGTTTTTGCTGTTTTCCAATTAGATCCTTTTTGTTTTTTCCTACTTTTTTGCTCAAATAATATTGATCGACTTGGCTAAGGGAAAGAAAATCACTGGGGAGAGTACTTGACAAAGAAACATTAAGAAACATTAAGAAACACACCAACTTGCTCGGTTTTATTGAGAAAAAGACAACTTAAAATGACATACAAAGTGACGTACACTCTGCTCTATTTGGCAACCCTTTTAGAATTAATACACAAGCTATATCTCGAGCACCAATAATATTATATATATATATATATATAGAGAGAGAGAGAGAGAGAGAGAGAGAGAGGCTACATCGTTCAATTGTATGGTACTCTTTCTTTGGTGCGTTTGTTTATGTCCACATAAAAGCAACAGTGCTGGCAACAATGTGTTTCCCATCCGACCATTCCAACCGAGCAGAACGTATTGTATTTAATGTCATACGACGGGCAACAAATGTGACATTGTAAGTCTTCTTCTCATTAATCTGTTTGAAAGTCAACGCTTTTGGTTTGACCAAGATCTTCACTGCGTCAACTTTTGATACCGAGACTTTATATGTTGCAGGGGCACCAACATTTGTTAGAGTTCTGGTGTGTGTCACCCTTCGTGACGCTGTCGATTTTCCAAGAAGAAGAGAAAAAGTTGGGTAGTTAAGATCTCCAATACTGTATTTCTTCCCCACATTGCAGGTGAAATCTCTGTTAGTGACGGTCTTGATCTGCTCCGAAGTATAATTAGAGGCGCAAAGAAAGTCTATGTAGTCTTCAACCGTAGCATTGTAGACAAGGCCAGGGTCAAGTGCTGCCACTGGATCCACATGCCCAGCTCCAAAATCAAGCGGCGTCGATGCATTTTCCGTCACAACGTCTTTTATGGTTTCGCCGTTTTTGTAGGTTGAATAGGCGGTGGTCATGAGAGCCGACTTAATAGCAGCAGGGCTCCATTCTGGATGCGCTGCCTTGAGGAGTGATGCAAGGCCACTGACATGAGGGCAAGACATTGATGTGCCCGAAATGATGTTGAAGCTTACCCGCCTCTTGTCACCGCTCAATCCGGTTGGACCGGCTGTGCCGGTCCATCCAGCGAGGATATTCACTCCAGGGGCTATAACGTCTGGCTTGAGTATCTCTGGGGTGACTCGACTTGGACCCCGTGAGCTGAAAGCTGCAACTATTGGAGAAGGTTGAACTCCCAATTTTGTGCCTCCTTGAATGATTGTAGCCGTTGGGCTAGCCTCATGATCCGCATATTGTTTAATCTCATTTCCTTTTTCTAGGCTAACAGATGCTTCGGGCAAGAAATGTGCATCAGCGACTAGCTCTTCACCGATAGGATTGTTGTTGCTAGTTAAAATCATGCCAACTCCACCAGCGTCTTTCACCACCAGGCCCTTCAGGGTCTTCTGGATTCTCCCTCGGTCGCATATCACTATTTTCCCAGCAACCTTTTCGGGAATCAAAGTGTTTTCCATGCATAGATGACCTTCTGACTTATTACTTGCGTTGTAAGCTGAAATAATTGGAACCAACACATCATTAGACAAAGGTTTTCCGTTGTAGAGAGAAATTCCTTTATATGTTTTCCCATTTCCAAGCTTAACATAAGCTGGGAAATCACGGTCTATTGTCCCCGCTCCCACGGTGGTTATCCAAGGTGCAACATTAGACAAGCTCCAGAAATGCGGTCCATTGTTTCCAGCTGAGGCGGATACTAAAATTCCTCGCGTCGTGGCTGCAAAAGCTGCCATGGCAACGTTGTCGGAGTGGTAATCAGGAGAGCCTCCACCAAAGGACATGGATAGGACATGGACGCCATCTTCTATGGCTTTATCAACAGCTGCCATTATATCGGAGCCAAAACATCCATGGAGCCAGCAAACCTTGTAAACTGCAATTCGAGCTGTGGTAGCCATCCCGCGTGCTGTCCCAGAAGCAAAGCTGAAGAAGCCGGCGTCTTCCACAGCTGACCCAGCTGCAGTGCTTGAGGTGTGAGTTCCATGGCCGTGGTCGTCTCTCGGTGACCTCGATTCCACTTTCACGTCGATCATATGTCCAAGTCTTGTCTCGTATCCATTTGAGAAAAAACTAGCTCCAATCAGCTTTCTATTACAGCTCGAGGAGTTGAAATTATTCCCCTTCACGCAGCTTCCTTTCCAGCTTCTCGGCACTGGATCAAGACCGGTGTCATCATAGCTTTTAATTTCGGGCCAAACGCCCGTGTCCAACACGCCGATCACAACGTCACTCACTTTTCCCGGCGAAGGTAAAATGGAATTGCTAGCGCTCTCTCCGATTAGTCCGAGGAAGTCCGGCGTCCGAGTTGTGTGGAGCTCGTACCTGATTTCCGGTATAACAGAGACAACACCCGGGTGTTTCTTGAGCAACTCTGCTTCTTCGTCTTTGAGGCTTGTAGAGAAGCCGTGGATCACGTTGTTGTAGGTGTAAATCATGTTGGCGGAGTCCGATACCGATCTCAAAGAGGAGTCGTACCAGTTGACATGATCGTCGAAAACTGCTGGCTTGCTGGACTTGTCCATATGGATTATGTAAGTCGTTTTCTCTTTTTGGATGTCGTCTGCTGCTACGTAGAAATGGGGGAGTGTCAGGAGAACAAGTGTTTGTGTAAGTATGAAAAGGAGTATCTTCATCTTCTTGTTCTCCATTTCTTAGATTTTTTTTTTTTTTTTTTTCTGAGGGTGTCAAAATGCAAGTTTTTAGCTCGCATTGAACTGGGGAAGATTCTTATATTGTTGATTGCAATTAAATTGTCTAGATGGAAATAATGATTAGATAGGCCTGGTTGGGGGAATGGGTACCCATAAACGAGAAGCAGGATTAATTTGCGCCCAATTAAAAATCACAACTATTTCTTTTCTTTTTGCAAAGTAAATTCACAACTAATTTAGGACCTACATTATCAATGTTTTTTATTGGACCGACATTTTAAATCTTGAAAAACGTTATTAGTGCAGGTTAAAACTGTTTAGATATTTGGAAATGTTTGCACGCTCATGTTCACGCTTATGTTAGTTTCACTTTCCTTTTTTCTCTCTTTTTTTTTTTTTTTCTTTTTGAAATGATTTGTTTCACTTTTGCCATAAAATGAGGTGGTCCAGTGTGGAACATATATGATAGTAGTGGGTGTCGCTGTAAAATTTTCCAATAGTGAGGCAAACATTTTCTCAAGACGTGCCATTGTATTGTTATCATTAAAAAAAAAAAAAAAAGATTTGTTTGCACTATTAGTGTTTGAATTTTTAAAAATGTAACAATTTACTTCTTAATTTTTTTGTCCAATTAACTCTCAAAAACTTAAAGATTTTGACGGTTTGGTACAATAATTTTCAAAATTAATGAAGTCATGTGTACATTTTGTAATATTTTGAAATTTTACAATGTAGTCCCATGGATTGTAAATTAAATAGACTAATTTTTATGAGTCTTCAAGGGCATTGAAGAGATCAGCTGGCCCTTTATGTGCTGATTTATGTAAAATTTAATTATGTGATGCGCATGTTAGGTAAATAGATAAATTTAAGAACTAATAAAAAAAACTAAAATCAAATTTCATAATATTAAGGGTATGTTTGTTTCATACATTCTTTGAACTTAATGGACTCAAATTTGGATTCAAGTATCAAGAATCTTTCGGATACGTGTTTATTTCCCCTAAAATCCTAATCATTTTAGTATCAAGAATTCAAGTTTTCAAAGTTCTCATCCCCTTAAACTTTTGATACTCGGATATCTTTGCTACAGTAAAAACTAAAATTCTCTCTCCTATATTTAAGGAAAAAAAATCATAACTTCTTCATTTGATATCCAATTGAGATAATTCTTTTTTCATTGTGTTCCTAATGAAAAGAGGAATAAATCAAGATCCATATTGCATGTTTTTTAAATCATTAATATTAAGATTTTATTAGATTTATTAATAAATCAAAAACTATCTTCACTGCCTCTTCAAACACAAATTCTAATTTTATTCCATACTCAGATTAAAACTTAAATGCACATCTAAACGTCAATTCAAATAACAATTTAAATCACTAACTCAAATTCTAATTCAAATCATACTAACTCAAATTAATTCACTAATTCAAATCTATTTACTAAACGGACCCTAATATTTCAAGACCTGAGGCCAGACTAGAAAGGGGCGAGTAATTATTTCTTCTTTTTTTTTGTCCATGAGGGAAAATAATTATTATAGTTGTGTCTTACAAGTCATTGTCCACAATCTCGATTTTTCCCTATATTTGCCTGCCACTTTCAAAGTTGGTGCACTGCTGCTATAGAATGGTGATGGTTCTCAGTTATCATTCCTGAATGTAAATTGTAATCAAGGAAAGTGAAAATTGTGGAGAATAAAAATGTTAGAATATTATTACACTTTACAAAGGGATGCGATTGAGTTCGAGAATGAATTAAAAAAAAAATAGAATCAACGAAATGCAATAAGCAATTATATTCATTTTTATTTGCATGTTTTTCAATTGCTGGGAAGTTTCTTTTCTTACAAATGTCTCCAGCAACCCCGTACAGTAATCATAATTAAAAGGCTTTCGGTGGAGCTCCCAGTCAAAAAGGATTTCAGTAAGATTCCCGCCAACTTGAGTTAAAATTTTGACTGCGACAATATAGTTGAACGACTAACCAGCCAGAAGAATAAATTAAATTGGCATGTTCTCAAGCAAAAATTCTTCAGTTGTTATTTTCTTTTTATAAATAACATGCTTTAATATTTACTTTTTATAAATACCACACGTATTTATTTGTGACATAACTTAATATGAAATAAATGATAATATGACATAAACTTTTTTAAGTATATTGTAAATAAACACAATTTTTAAAAATATAACATAACATGTAATTTTCTCTTTTCTTTTTCCCTTAAAACATCAAGGAATTAACTTCAATTGTCATTTGAAAATCTTATTCTTTCTATTATTTATTTATAAATATGATTCTTCTTTTATTGCATGAGCTCTCGCTCATCATCCAACCTCAAAAAAATAATACTAAAATGAAGGAGACCTATCTCTTGATAGGGAATGGACAGAGGGAACAAAAGGCCCATCCGGCCCAAGCCCGAAGTTTCAGAGTCTACCGAGCTCAATCCTCGTGTTCATTTTTTATAGATCTATTCTCAAAGTAGCCCATTCCTTCGAGGAGAACAAACAAATCATCTTTTACGAGGTGTAAGTCAGAGGCTGAGAAACAGATGAGCAACGCCCTACATGCAGCAACTTTGTGCCGGGAGACATGCAAGTCGCCCTTCTCACCAGAATCAGAGCAGCTCGCGCGCTTCATCTAATCACGCTTTTTTTGCTCGTGCAAGCCCGCTCAATCCTCTGCTCACCTCTCTCATACACCAAAACCGCAAGAAGAAAGTACGACACTATAAATGTTGGGAACGCTATATGTTACCGCATGCATACATTACAGCTGCACTCAACTTTTGCTGTACTCCGCGTCCAACAATCAACGGAGTGCCAAAGGGCAGTGTTGTAAGATTTTTATAACATAATTGTATTGTTGTCTTCTTCTGTTTTTTTTTTTTTTTTTTTAACTTTGTTTGATGATATTCAGTTTGCATTTACAGGGAATCATGGCTAGGATTAGTATTGTTTCGTGGACTCTCATGTTCTTGGGTTTGCAGCTCCTTGGTCATGCAACTGCAAGAGAAGGGAAGGTCTTGAGAAATGAAAGCAATGGCATTCATAAGAGGCTCCAGAATCGGCATGACATTGACGAGGCTCGATATCGAGGGCTCACAGCTGGCGGTTACGGAGGAGGATCTGGCGGTGGCGGCGGCTTTGGCTCTGGTGGAGGACCTGGTTTTGGTCCAGGAGGAGGAAATGGGGGGGGGTTTGGAAATGGAGGTGGTGTCGGCATGGGTGGTCCGGGTTATGGTCCTGGCGGTGGCAACGTCGGTGGCGGGTATGGCAGCGGTGGTGGTGGGTATGGTGGTGGCGGCGGATACGGTGGTGGTTTTGGAGCTGGGAATGGTGGAGGGTATGGTAACGGCGGTGGCGGCCCTAACTCAAAAACTCACAAGGGCAACAGCGGAGAAATTGGCTCGCACACTGGTTCAATCCCACACTTCACCAGCCATCCTTCCCAAACTTCTCATGGAAGCGAATATGCCCGTGATGGATCAACGACGTCCCAAAACGATTCTCAAACTTCCCAAGGTGAGATATACAATCACGATGGATCTATAATATAGGGCCGGAAAGTGTAACAAGACACTTTGCATGCTAAGGCTTTAATACTTAGAATAGCCCTCGAATAAAATGGTCCCTTCATTTTCTGCAATCTACGAAGCTTTTCTTTTCTTTTCTTTTCTTTTTTTCTCTCAAAAGGAATCTACGAAGCTGTAGCAGTGTAATCTGTTTAATGTAATAAATCATCAAGTATTGCCTAGTAAACTGGCGGCATCAAGTGCCTCTCATTATCCAGAATGACAAGAAAAAAGTGTAGTGCCTGAGAATCTGGGACGTAAGAACGCCTTAGAATTTAAACAGAGCGAAGTCACTTTTCAATTGCAAGTAATGTGCATCCTCCCAACTAAGGAGCGTAAATGTTAATAGTTTAAAACTTGAACGAAACTACTAGCGGTTGAAATGACAAGAATCCTCATGGACGTTATTTTATGTGATTTTCTGTATCTTGTGTAGCGTCAAGGTCAAAGACAACTTAGAAAAGTAGATGTTTTAAGTATAAGATGAAGGTAAGGTATTGCATAAAATATGGATTAACGTATATCAATAGTTAACTTCAACCACAAGGAAAGGAATGTCAAACGCAGATAGATCTTTTGTATATATACATGCATATATGCACAAAACATACTATTGGCAATAGTACGTATAAACAGGCACCATCATAATTGTGGATAAATTAAATGATAGTATAAATAGTCAAGTACCACACGCACTTCAAGCAACTTTTAGTTTTTCCATCCGTCTTTAGAAATTATCCTGTTTTAGTAGGGTAAACCGAAAGAATAGCATCTGTGGTCTCTCCTGTAGCCTGAAATTTTTTCAATCAAACCATGTTATGTAGGCTATTAACGGGATTTGACAAGTAAAAAGAACTCCAAGAAAAATAAAAACATGGGGGTATGCGTGCGCGTGTGTGTGTATACTGGAACTTCAAAACAAAAAATACATGACATAAAGAAAAAGACAAACATCGGTACATATATATAATGGAAATTATAAATCGGCAGCCATAAGTAAATAAAGCCTTGATAGGTAAGGTATTCTGTGAAGCAATCTAGTATGAAATCATCTTAAATGCCCGAAAACTTCATGTTCTTAATAAGAATTGAGGCAAAATGAGAAAAACAGATGTTTCCAACAGGAATATATATGAACTCGTTTATAATCATACCCTGTTCTCCAACTGTGACGCCCCAGTAAAATTATCTTTCTCGGCTCCAGACTTCAGTTCTGATTCCCTACAGAGGTAACAAAAAGGTTGGAAGAAAAACGAAGCATAATAGCAAAAACAAGTATAAAGAAACTTAGCGGTTAATAGACAATTCAGTTAGGCCACCTTTCGTTCTCAATGTTTGGTCGAGCATGCAAAACTGTGCTAGAAACGAGAGCAACAGTACGGGGCATCTCTTCCTCTAAAGGCTTTTTTCTAATCTCTCCCTACAAACCTCAAAACAAAAAGAAAATTTCACTTTCATTGAAACTTTCTTAAACGTTGAATTCAACAAAAAATATAGGAAGAACTATAGTTCAACAGCAAGAGACTTACAGCAAGACGATCGTCCATCCAACCCGGAACATTCTTTGAAAGAATGAAAACATACTGCTCCATTGCCATCTCTGGAGTCATGTTCCCCAGCCTCTGCCAAGCATTCCTTACACAACGTAATCAGTGCCCTCCATCACTCACACATAGCAGCTGTCAACCCTGTTATTATAACTAGCAATCAAGCTATACCGTGTAATTTGGTATAGGCCCGTTCTGTGTTTTACAAATTTGGATTCTCTTAAATTTGTTACATCTACTGGTGACTTTGTCGGGTCCAAAGTCGGGCGCTATGTATGGTAATATTGAGCTAAGCCTTGAGTTAAAATTTATCTACAGAGAGAGGCATGAAATGTCTATGATATTGATACTTAGGAAATGCTTCTTGATCTGTTTGAACGTCAAGATTCAGGAGATGATGACATCTGTTAAAACCCAAGTTCTAAGAACTAAAAAACTAAGCCTCAAGGCGGATGAAGATAGCATAAAAATGTAAGAGTAATTCTGAAAATGCTGGAAAGCCAAGCCCAAGAGCATTATTTAGATTCCGCATCAAGGTGTTACATCCTACATTTCATGTCCTATTCAGCTACAAGACATTGGGAAATGGTCAAAAGGACCATATCGTTCTTTCTTTCATTGTATCACGTGACCTGGTCTGTTTTAACTTCTGTTCCAATCCCATCCTAAAATTTTATGCCGGGTGCTTATTAAAGCTTTGATTTTTCAGCTGTTTATCAAAGCAAAGCAATTGTTTTTTTTTTTTTTTGGGTAATTAAAACAAGTGAATTTATGCTATATAAAATTAACTCTGCTTTCCTCGGTTTTCTATTGCAATTTGCACATTGTCCCGTTCGTTAAAGACAATTTTTCGCCGGCAATTAATGAAGCAGAAAGAAATCAAATACGAGAATTCCTATGCAATCCTATTCTAAATCCACCGTCACAAATAAAAAAAAGACAAAGCAAAAATAGCAACAAAAGAATAGCAACAGGGAGAGTTTAGTACCACTTGGCACGGGCAGGGGGGTCTAGAGCCGGAGGCTGAGGCTCGTGGCAAGGCCCCTCCGTCGCAACCTTCCGAAGTCCGTACAACTCCACCTGTACATCCCTCCCAAGAACCACCGCGCGGCAGCCGTTTCCGGCCTCAGACTCGGCAAATTTCACGGCAGCGGCGAAATCTTTCTCCAATTCGTTCCTCTCAATCCCTTCCCAATCATCCTCGTCATCGATGTTCTGCGATTCAACCTCACTCGCTTCTTCGTTCTCTACCTCCTCGGTTTGCGTAGCAACGACGTCGTTTGTCGCCGATTTCGCACCGGTTTCTTCAACTCCTCTGTTCTCCAAACCTTCTTCCGTGGAATCACCATCGGCGCCAGCTTCATCGACTTCTCGAGCATCAAAGTCCAAGGCTTTCTCCTCCAACGACCTCTCTTCTCCCTCTGATATCACCTCTCCCGGCCATCCACCGGTCTCCGGTTGATCTCCGAAACCTCCCTCTCGACGACCCTGCACTTCCTCCACAATCTCCTCGCCTAAACGATCGACCTTTTGGACTGCTTCTGCAACAAATTCAACTCTTTTCTCGCTCTCAGAACCCAAAACTCTCAAACACTCCTCGTACCTCACCTCCGCGTCGGAGACCCCCTCGTCCGAAACCCTAGCCGATTTATTCTCAGAATCTCCGACCGCCATGACCATGGCGACGAGTTTGGCGACAAGGAAAGAAAGGAGAAGCGCGAGAGAGGCTGAGAAAAAGAGCTCCCCTACAAGCTCCATAGTTTTTTTTGTTTGTTTTTTTTCTTTTTTTCAGTTTCACTTCTGCAACTGCGAGAGAAACGGAATGAAGAGAAATATCAGCAACGATCTTTTGTAGTCAGCAGGAAGAGATAGAAATATTTTTAGGAACAGAATATCGTGATCGTAGCAAGGGAAGAGGAAGGGATATTTGCGGAGCAGAGGAAAGCATATTCTGCTTTTTCTTTTCTTTTTTATAATTTTTTTTGCCTTTTTTTTTATTATTTTTTTGGGTTACTTTAGTTGAATTTAAGAGAGTGTGGGCCCCGCTGTCTGCGCTGGCGGTCGTTGCTATATGGTCACGGACGTGTACCCTCGCCGGGACACAGCAGCGGAAGTTGGACTCCGCTGCGATCGTGTGTGGGTGTGTACGTGAAAATACGTGATAATAATATCACCTTTTTAATTTGATTTATATTAAAATTAATATTATCACTTGTAATTATTATGTTAAAGATAGATAAATATTATTATATTATTATCGAAATCACATTTGCATTTCAAAAAAAAAATCACAAGACATAAAACGTGCGTGGCTTTTTATTTTAGCAATAAATGTCTTAATGGTTCAGCATTAAATTAAAAATTAAAAGATATAAAACGTAATTAATTAATCAGCTTATAGTTACATTTAACTTTATTAATGGTTAAATGTCCCCAAAATAACGATAGACCTCCGTGCTTATCCAGGTGCTGTGCCATATGACGGCAGTGGTTGGTAACTAAACTCAATCGCGCTTTTGAGGACGAGGATTCAAGGGTGGTGGAGTGATAAGGATAAGAGCCAATCATGTTGGATCCGACTTGTATTTCTCCACCCTTTTTAATTATTTATTTCTTTATAGGGAAAAAAAAAAAACCCCACTTGTATTCCCGCTTTGAGTTTGACGAGTCCTCCTGGTTAGCTGCTAACTAACCTTAAATCCAAAACAGGTCCACACTTTTTCTTTTTATTTTTGTATACACCCCGTTGTTCCATTTTTTTTCATCGACTATTAATTGAAAATTTTTGGAAATTCGAAGAAGGATTTTTTTATTTTTTTTTTGAGAGAAAGGTTACTATATCAAAAACATTTTCCTTCCTGTTTAAATAATCTATTGATGAATAAGCAAAAAAAAATCTATTGATGATCGGTAATACCTACCCTTTTGGAACTTTTTTTTCCTCTTAACTTTGCCTTTGCCTGCGTGTGCGTATATATAACCTCTACAAGCATCTACCTTTAATGTCCTTAGATTAATTCTAAAAAAGAAAAGAAAATAAAAATCTATTTATCCTTAGCTTGATGGATTGGAACCCGAACGAATTGGACCATTAGGTAGGTACTCAAAGTATCCCACTATTCCCACGCCTTTAGCTTTTTTTCCCCTATTATTTTCTAATGACTATATATTTTTTGCGGCCAAATTAATCAGGCCATTTTGCCAATTGCAACGAGTAACGAATTAACACGTATTTTCTGTTTCACTTTTAGATATAAAAATGAGTCGTATTGATAAGGTTGATGCGTGCACAACGCTTTGATAAATAGACATATTATGATCTAACATTATTATTAAATAAAAATTCAATTATAATTATAGTGTTACTATACATATATTTTGAGGGATTTTGATGAATGGCCTCCGGCCAAAAAAAATTTTGATAAATGGTCCACTTTTTTTTGGCCAGTTTTTGGCATAAAAAAAATGTTTTTTTGGACATCAAAATGGTTTCAGTTTTTTTTTTTTTCATTATATTGAGGTTCCTTATTCTGCTACAGTCATTTTTCTTATTTTGTTGAAAAAAACTAAGACAGTTTATCTGCACAAAAAAACGTGTTTTTTTTATTTCAAAAAAAAGGAAGCCTTTTGTCCAATTCAATTTTTTTTTTTTCCCATTCATCAAAATCTTCCCATCAAAATTTTTTTCGGCCGGAGGCCATTCATCAAAATCCCTCTATTTTGAGAGGCTTCTTCAGTTGAGAACCTCATCAAACACATTCTGATGCTTTTAAATCTAAAAAAATCTTCTTTTTTTTCCATAGATCTTGCCGTTGATACTCACCGACGCGTTATTCTTTTGCCTCCTCCTTGAGAGATTGCCATGATTTTGATAGTTTACTGATAAAATGAAACTGCAGATAACAGTGAACACTAATGTCTTGAGACTTGTGTCATTAACTTGTATAAAATAAGTCTGACCCAAAACGTTATTACAGAGACCCGGCTGTCATGTGAACTTTGGATATGAAATATGACAAGGACACGACATGGGCACAATAAATGACTACCCTTTGTTCTTTCATTATATAGCTTAACGTCTTTATGAGACTTGTAGTAGTGTAGTCTTTTTCTTACCAAGAGTTTCTTCTATTCAAGTTTTTCTAAGATTTTGTGGATAGTTTGGTTCAAGTATTTTTTATTATAGTATAAATTAAATTTTTTTATATTTAAGAAAAAAAATCATAATTTTTTCATTTGATATCTAATTAAGATGATTCTTTTTTTATTGTGTTCTTAATGAAGAGAAGAATAAATTAAGATCCATATTGCATATTTTTTAAGATCGTTAACATTAAGGGCTCGTTTGTTTCGATACTCGAATCACGGTTCAAATCATTTTGTTACAGTATTTTCTCTCACAAAAATTTAAATCTTCATTCAAATACTCGAACCAAACGGGCCCTAAGATTTTATTAGATTTATTAATAAATAAAAAATTATCTTCACAACCTCTCCAAACACAAATTTCAATTTTATTCCATACTCAGATTAAAACTTAAATACACATTCAAACGTCAATTCGAATAACAATTCAAATCACTAACTCAAATCTTAATTTAAATCACACTAACTCAAATTAAATCACTAATTCGAATCCATTTATCAAATGGACCCTTAGTGTCCTAGTCTACTTTTTAATAATACGCTTTTGTTTTTGTTATAATTAATGTTTTCATCACCTTAAAACTCTTGCATTCTTCTTAGTTTGTAACTTACAACGTTTTTAAAACATGAGCATGTTACATGCACGAATTGCGTGTCGGGCCTAACGATACAGATCATAATTTGGACTTGGCGCGTACCAGCACCTTACCGCTGCATTGGCGTACAAAACAAATGGATTGGCCGGCATAAAAGGCCCAGTTTACATTCTTGTTTCTTCTTGGTTTGGACATGGAAATATGGGCCGTAAAAAAGGTCCATCTACAGCTACTTGGGCTTTGTGGAAATGTAGGCTGGCCGTACTTAAGCATGGCGATTTAGACCACTCCCCGTTTTGACCCAATGGTGAAATTTACGAGGACGCAGGATATTTTATATACATATATATATATATATGTATATTACGTAATTGACCTCATAGAATATTTTTACATTCCAATTAATGTACTCTAAATATATGTATATACATATATATTGCATAATTAACCTAATAGAATATTTTTACATTCCAATTAACAAACTTTAAATTTGTGTTTGAAACTTCAGTTGTAACTTCATATTAAAAATCTCATCCAAAACTTATAGCAGCTTGTCAAACAAAAGCTAAGAGAAAAAATAACAGATATTACTGACATAACATCTATCATTAGATTTAAAAAAGTGTAGGCCTCGGGCAATTTGACGATGAGTTGTAACTGATATTTTAAGTTTAAAAACTATAGCATTTGAAAGTTTTTCATTATAATAATTTTTTTATTTTTTATTATAACTGTTAAGAGCTTTATACTATTCATAACTCTAACTCATAGGTCGAAACTAAAGTTTCAACAACTCTTAAAATTATCATACAAATCATTAGAAAAAGTTTTAATCAACTGATCAACACAAGCACTCAACACTCGGCGTGTGTGGGCAAAAATTACTCAAATTTTACACCAAAAAATAAAAAGGCAACTTAAAACCCATTTTAAAAATATAGTTTGGATTAATAACTTAGAGGCTTAGAGACTGTAACACTTCAAATTCTCTTAGAAAAAACACTATAACTATAACAAAGTCGAAACATGCTTTTATTGACATAGTTTCAAAACTACCATCCAACAACAACTCCACAAAGTAAATAAATAAAAACAAATAAAGGAACCGTAAAAGTAAACGAAATGAATGCTCAACATGCAAATTTCGTCGGGCTCATTAATTGTGTGCTCATTTTCCGCGGGGTGGCGTGGGCGTGGGTCCCACCATTTGTGCGATGAAAATTATCAATCACCCACCACACTTTGTACTGACTAGTGGCTCCAGCTGTAACTAAGGTTTATCACATTAGAACCAAAAAGCACTTTAAGTGGTGCACAATATAATTAGGAAGTTAGACCCAATTTGTTTTTCCTTTTGTCAAGCTTCACTTAAGTGTTTGTCGAAAAAATGCGTAGGCCAATGCTCAGTCGGTTCAAGTGTGAACACCCAAGGTCTAATGACGCAGAGGTTTCTGTGATGTCACCAAAAAAAAAAAGGAAGCTTAATCATTTGTAAAATTCTTTTTATTTCGCTCTCTCTTTGAAATTATTAATTATTGTAGAATTTGTCGTGTCTCTTTTTCGCGGTCTCTGCTGGCTCCCACTCTACCGAATTCGAAATACAGCCTTTCGTCGAGTACCAAAAATTCTGTCTCAGAAGTGCATTTTGCGAAGAAGGAGAAAAAGAAGCAATGGGTGGAGGCAACGGTCAGAAGTCGAAGATGGCTCGAGAGAGGAACATGGAGAAGCTGAAATCAGCAGCTAAAGGTATTTTTTTATTCCCTCTGTAAAGAAAACTTGTGCCAAGTTCAATTTGTTTCAGCTAAAGGAAAAGAAAGCAGTTAAAGACTCTCTTAACATTTTGTTTCAGTTTTAAATTTGATGCGTTCTCTGTTAATTTTTCTTTAAAAAAAAAAAAAATCATTTGCCCTTTTATCCCCAACAAACCCAAAGCAAGTAATTGCCTTTTTTGCCCCTTAATTCTTTCAATTTCTGTGTTTCCTTCATAGCATAATCTGAATATTCTAAGAGTCTTCCCTTGTTTTTTACCATGGTAATTAGTTCCTCTTTTTTTCTTTTTTCTTTTCTCTCTTTTTTTCTTTTTTTTCCCGGGGTTGCAGGAAGTCAGCTTGAATCAAACAAGAAAGCCATGACCATCCAGGTGAGTCTTTACTTTCTTAAAACATATAACTTCGGCTATAAAATCGTCATTTGATCACATACTGAAGAAAGCCTCATATTAATCCCTTGGCATATAGTAATACATGCCACAGTTGAAAAATAACCTTTCTTAAAAAAGAGAGAGAGAGAATTACGTGTTATGCCACGCTTATAACAAATGTGTTTATCTTTAACCCAAATTGCTTTCAAAATTCAAATGGCGAAGTTTGGGTTCTACAATGTGGAATCCGTTGATAGAGCAATTTTGACAGACATTAGACCTAATTTGGAGCGCAGATTATATATTTTGGTTGTTGGTCTCTCTCTCTCTCTCTCTCTCTTTCTTCTTCTTATTCTTCTTCTAATGAATGGTGAGCAATGCTTGCAGTGCAAGGTATGCATGCAAACATTCATGTGCACGACTACGGAGGTGAAGTGCAGAGAACATGCAGAGGCAAAACATCCCAAGTCCGATCTTTTCACGTGTTTTCCTCATCTCAAGAAATGACATGATCATTAATGATATACTGATCTGGAAAAGGGCTCGTGGAGATATTGTCCGAAGCTTCGACTTTCCTATCATACTCGCTTTGCTTATGTTTGGAAGTTTCCAATGTCTGATGTCCTTGCAAACGCTTGCCTTGAACAAACTGTATGTGGATATTGTTTTAGAATCGTTTCAACTATGCATTCAAGAACGTGCTTGTTGAATAATAATGTTGTGCTTTGTTTTAAGTTTCAATTTTATTATACCTACCAGTCTGAAAGTGTCGTATAGAAAATAGTTGTAATTATTGGTTACTTGAAGATGAAACTCATCGATCCGTCACGCATATCGTCGACTCCTACTAAACAAACAGATTGTCCATTATCACCGTGTTATGTAAGTTTCACGAATGAATAAAAAAGAAAGAAAGAAAGAAAGCCCTGAATTATTTGATCACCATTCACGTACTTCTTGAGGAAAGCATCAATATTTGACGTGGTTTTGCCCATGTCCTTGCATTGTTATGGGAGATGATCACCCTGGCTCTAAATCAAAGGGGGGCTACAAGGGTCGAAAATGCAAGATGTGGAAGACCTAAAACGTGTATTATCTAGAGCATACACTTTAGGATTTAAACATACATATACAACTCACGTGGCAGTGACAGGTTGGGAAATGAATTATCATTTTTTTTTCTGTTAAATTTTTAAGTGGGAAGATAAGTTTTTAAACGCCTTTCCAATTCATGTCGTATTAGATTTAAAAAAAAAAAAAAGGGACGTGGGTAAGAAGACTCTCTCATAGACGCAGGACACCCATCATTATCTATCCTCTTCATCATATCAAAGAAAATGGGGGAAAACACAAGACCGTTAACATCTTCACTACGGTATCAAAAGGTAAGAAATCGGAGCAAAATCCAGACTGTAGTAATAAAATTGTCCACTAGCTGAAATCCAAAATGATTTCAGATAAATTGTGTTAAAAACACAAGGTCTGTGGGAAAAAATTTACGAACACCGGAGTAAAAAGACCGACAGATGAAAGACATTTCAATATGAATATGTCATTCAGTGACCATTACGCCCAAAACGAACGGTCCGGACGGAGTCTTAACTTCACTAAAAACACAACTGAATAAAAGTCTCATAATTACTATTGCGTCCGGATCCTGCTGTTTTCTGCACTTCTCACCTGGACGAAGTATGGATGGGCCTGTAATTACAGAGCAAAAAATATTAAAAGAAATTAACAAGAAAGCATTACACTGCAGGCAACTGAAATAAGTTCAAAGAGAAAACAAAGTTGCAAAAGCCAGTGAAGCGATCAACTAGTACCATTGCTTCTCTAGCTGTAAGCCTGTCCTGGTGATCATAACGAAGAAGCTTATCCAGAAAATCGATGGCCTGCATGTTCGGTGGGGGGAATTTCGATCAATAAAGTGGGAAAATGATAAAGATTCTACTTAAGTTAAACATGCTAAAGTTATCAACATAAATGACCTCTGGGGAAACAAGATGCTGATTATCAGCATTGATAAACTTAGACCAAGGCTTCCTGCTGTGCCTGTTAATTATTGAAAAAAAAAAAAAAGCGAAATTTTCTTAGATGGTTCTGAACAGATAACCAGCCATTCAAACTGCATGATTGAAAAGACAACATAAAGAGACGTACCTTCCAACAAGAGCATCTAGCTGAGGATCAAGCACGAGTTGATACTTGTTCAAATATGCATTTAATTCATCCGTTCCCAGAACCTGAGTTCATCTAAGATAAAATTAATTCCATCAAACCACACATTTACAGCATGTGAAAATGATCAGCACACGATCGGCCACTATTATTACATGGCCATTTCAGAAAACCCCTAGGACGTTCTGAAATTCAATATTCAAAGCTTCATTACTATTTTGTGATTTTAGAGCTGGCAAACCAAGCAGAGAGTGAAAAGATTGCACTACAGCATTGATGCAGTGATAAGAAGAGGAACAGAGGCCCAACCACTAATTGCACTATAAGGGAGTGCAAGCTAGGGTAATGTCATTAACCCAATTCTTGCAATAGCAAGGTTCTAGAATACCAGCGTTAATCACGCTGCTAAGGTTACCAGACAATAATATTTTGGCCATATAAATTAATTTGGGCACATTTTGTGAGGAAATGTGGATCATAATTATAAGACCATTGACTCAGGTGCGAAATCACAATTACCCTAGCAATTTTGACTAGCTGGTCGTGATTGTCATGACCGTAGAAGAATGGCTCCTTGCGAAAAATCTGCACGGGAAAAAGAAACCACAGCAAGTTAATCATGGAGAAGAAAAGCGTGCTATAGAATTCAAGAAATTTTGAATAAGATAGAGTATAAATAAGACATTATATATCTCTCACCATTCCAGCAAACATACAGCCAAGGCTCCACATGTCCAATGAATAATCATAGTCTTGCAAATCAACAAGGAGTTCAGGGCCCTTAAAATACCTTTAGAACACGTTAAATGGTTAACTTTCTGTAACAACATGAACATATATAGCACTATGTACACGAACCCCAACCCTTTTTGAAAAACTCTACTAGTTAAAGTTGCAACAAGAAATTAACATTTAAACCGTTCAATAATTAAGGAAGATGAGATTATATAGCACTTCATATGAACGAGAAAGGGAAACATCATCGTTGAAGTTGAAAGAACAACCAACTACAAATTCAGTATATCACATCAATTAAAATGATTGGAAAACGAGGATCAAATTTCACAAAAGAAACACACAGATAGATGTACTTTCTTTGCACCCTTAAACACTCTAAAAGCAGTTTTCAGCATAAAATCAACATGCGAGTTTGGAAGTAATTTGATAAATTAATGTGAAACCAGTAAAGGAAAATTATCCGATTAGATTAGCAGACACTAAGCAATTGGTATGGTACCAAAATACCATTAGGATGATTTTTACTATGACATTCTTCATACATAAAACTGACAAAATTAAAATAAATTTCAATCTCTCATCTTCTATATCCTTGGTGGCATCAATATTATGAGACTCTCACGATTTCTTACGTAGGGAAAAACCGAAAGCCAATATAAAACATAACAGGGAATCAAACTATTTTCCATGATTTGATTAAAAAAAGTCGATGAGACCCAAGAAAATACCTTGAAGCTACTCGCACATTGTATTCTTTTCCAGGATGGTAGAATTCAGCAAGACCCCAATCAATCAAGCGAAGCTTTCGTAGCTCGTGATCAATCATAACATTGTGAGGCTTGACATCTCTGTGCATTATGCCTTGTGAATGGCAGTAATCTAGTGCCTGTAATTACATGTTCACACGCTGTTAAGATGCAAGAACTTCCAACATTCACGCTATAACCTACAGACCATTTTTTATAAAGAGAATACCACTGAAATTCATGCATTAAAATGAGAATATCCACATTCCCCCATGATCACCATCATAAATACGTCATAGGTAGTGGAAAAACATCAGCTTGAAAAGTACCATAATCCAAGGACTATATTTAACCCAAGCAAAAGAAGAATACTAGACTTAAGGCTGATTATTATGTATGCAGTCTTGGTACTAAGTCTATTAGGTGAATGTCATCAAACTAAAAATAGATAGCATCCTTTGTAAAGCATCAGACTTAAGCACAGTTCTCCAAGTTAAAAAGAATTCAAATTAAGTAAGAAACAACTTTAAATGCTATCAGTTTGCAATTAGAACAGATGAAACAACCTTGAGAAGCTCATATATATAATAGCGAATGTCATAATCCGTCAGTGTGGGGTACAAAATTTTGAAATCTGTACTGTTCACGTGCTCAAAGATCAAGCTAGGGGTTTTTGAATGCTGATCTCTAACAATATCAAGCAACTTCACAATATTTGTCCCTCCAGTAAGATTCTGCAGTATTTTTATCTCCCGCTTTATCTGCACGGACACCAGTTCATTACCCGTTACTGTGTTAAATCGCACAGCGACCCCCAAAAGTGAAAATATCTTACTTTCTTTTTCTTTACAGGTTTGAGGATCTTGATAATGCATTTTTCGTTATTGGTGATATTTATTCCTTCAAAGACCTCACTGTATTTTCCCCTTCCAACTTTCCGAACGACCTCATAGTCATCTTGATCACTGAGAACCAGAACAAGGTTTTAATAAAATAGATAATAGAGTTTGGAGAAGGGCGACTATGCAAACAATTCTCCATAAAATTCTAAAACAACAACAACAAGAATAATAAGCTTAAAAATCACCGATTTGATTCATTTCAAATACAAAAAACACTGATTGATTGGATTTTTTTTTTTTAAGGAGAATTGATTGGAAACATTAAGTAACAATAACTGCTTTTACAACTGTACTACAACAAATAAGTAAAGAGAGAAATAAAATTCCCAAAATAATTATAAAATCAGAAATAACAGCAGTTCAGTTGCATAAGAAACAAATCTGCCCTAGATTCATTAGCTGTGAAGATATTATTATGTTTATATCTTCAACTAAATTTGGGAAAAACTTAAAATTTCTTTTTCAAAGCTAGCAGAAACACATTAAAGGACGAATAAATTCACGTGAACAAATAAAGCTTCGAATTTGACATATTCAAACCAAACAAACCAAATAATAAACCCTAAATCGCAATTTAATAGAATGAACCAGTCATGCCATGAGTAATGATTTAGAGACCAATAGAAGAGAATAAATTTATCAAAAAATATATGAGATTAAATCGTAAACAATAGATATATGAGTAAGAATACGAATAAAGATAGGGTTTTTGGATATATTTTCTAACCCCCACTGAACGGCGAGAGATTCGTAATCCCAGTAATCTCTTGGGCGATGAACATTGACGTCGGCGTAAACTCGAGCCCTAGACATGGCGACTGTATTTATAGGACAAAATTCGGAAGCTCTTTTTTTTATCTCCGTCCAGAAAGGTGACAATGATCATATAGACCCTTTGCTTAGACCAGACCAGACCAGAGACGCTCAATGTCCTGTTAAGCTTTTCTTCTGTGTTTCTTTTTTTTTTTTTTTTTTTTTTTTTTAATACTAGTTTTTTGGCATTTGATCGTTTTATGCTTAAAAAGAAATAATATATATATATATATATTAAAAAATTATTAAAATAATTTTTTTGTAAGGAGATAAAAAAAATATAGAATTTATTAAAAAGCATAAAAAATAATCATTAAATCCTAGTAGTTATTTTTTTAATGGACAGTAAAAAAAATTCGTTAATGATTTAATTTTTTTATTTAAGAATAAAATAACTTGTTAACAGCAACAAATATATAAATTTTAAAAACAAGTAATTAATAAAATATGATATTATATGTGTTTTATATAAATGGATTACTTTTCTTATCTAAAATATTTATATTTAGAAACAATCCATCAGATACTGTAGAAACTATTTAAGAGGGTGCTTAGCAGTTATAATTTAGACCACTTTTTCAGTTACAAACAATATAAATTTTTCACATATTATAAAAATAATAAAAAAAAATCATTATAATATAAAATTCTCGCATTTAAAACTGCCATTTCTCATAAGAAAGCCAATGATCTTCATAACGTAGGAGTTCTTCAAAAATAGACCAACAGTGTATTAAGTATAAAAGGATTGCCAAATGAACGCTAACACTGCAACATTGCGAATTCAAGCCGCACTCTCTTTTTTGAGTTTTGCTAGCTCCTGCCTGACGGGTCAACCTCTCTGCATATACACAAATTTGGCAAAACATATTTAGACCTTAATAACATGATTATCCAAAATATATGTTTTATACAAGTTAAAAAAGTCAAATAGATAGATATATACAATAAATTGAACTATTAACAAGCATAAGCATGAGACATTCGCGATTAATTTATTATTTATTCCCAAGGTCATTGTAACTCAAAAATAATTAAGATTACCCCATCAAATATGTTTTCTGAACTTTAAACAGGTGCAGTCAACATTATCCAATATGCAATAAGTGAAATAGCAACCTTAATTTATAATTTACAATATCGACGAACATGCTATGAAAATAACTATAGCAAGTTAAGTGACGAACACTTGCCTTAATTTTTGCTAACATGAGCTGAAATTTGTCTGGTCACTAAGGAAAGCCTTATTTTTTGCACTATCAGCTTCCTGTTCTAAGAATTTTTCTTCTACTTGTTATTTACATCTGTCAACATAATTCAAAAGTTTAATTTTATCGAACATGTAAACAAGCATAAAGAAAGAAAGTAAAAAACAGTTCAAAATTCAGATCTTTAAATTTGGAAAAGTTTACTCAAAGCGCACCAACGGCCTCAATGGCAGCGATGAGTCTTTTCTTTTAAGGAATCCTTTTGATGTGAACCATGAAATCTGTGAATAAAAGACGCCTAAAGTTCATTTGGATCTCTCACCATGTCAGGGATATCAACAAAAACCTGAACAAAGTACGCCACATCTTCGTTTAAAAAACAAAGTCAGCAATAAAACGGTGCCTTAATTACAAAATCCAGAACCACCTTGATAATTTATATCTAAGCTTAAACATAGAATCTAAATACTATAATCACCAAATTTCATTTCATTCTCTTATATAGTTTTGGTGAAAACAATATAAAATAGGTTTCTAATAATACTGATTTTAAGATATATTGATACATTAGAAGGGTAATTAAAAAAATCAGTCAATAAATAAAAACATCTAATTTAAAAGCATAAATACGAAAATAGCAGGTTATGAAAGAATCACTTACTATAAGAATATGAATTATGTAATTAATTTTAATCTCTTCATAGACAATATTTGAAGTATTCATCATTTATCAACTATTTGGCTGAGTAGTTCCAACCACAAACTCAGTTATGAACAGTGTAAAGCTCTTACATGCTACAGTAATAATAAAAAAAAAATTGCTATAGTATAAAACTCTCACATGCTACAAGAAAAGTAGTTCTAACCAACGGTTCCTACCACCCTTCCAAATACCCTCGTACGGTTGCAAGAGTCGGTCTAACAAGAATTTTAACTGTTTCATTATTTTTAGCTCTTGATAATGCAACATACAAATTGGCCACGTGAGAAAACAGGTTTTTTAAGATATATACCAACAATATCTAGAGTTTGGCCTTGTGCTTTAATATAGTTAGTTTTTTTTTTTTCTCAAAAAAAAAAAAAAACTAACGATATTTACTCTTTATAAATTTCAATTGACTACCCCTTTGTGATATGCATTGAAGAGAAAGTAAAGAATTTACTCTTTTTGTTAACAACTTGTTTCTTTACACAATCAATATTGAGAATTTGCTGGGCACAACATAACATTTAGAGTGAGGAAAGGAGAATATCAATTCTCACATCTCTGAATGAATGAATTATAAAACTTAACAAATGATATACCTACAATCATGAGAGAACAAGAAAAAAAAAAGGGTGCACATATTGTTTCTTAACACTGCATTGAGCTTGAAACCGTCGAAAGTAAAACGCATTAAACATTTGTTAGTATGCACGTAAGCAGTAATACTTTTGTTCAATAATATTCTCTGAAACTACGTCACCCAGTGCATAAATATACATATAAAATTAAAAAAAAATAATAAGACATTTACAGCTGAGAAAAGAAATTAATTGACGAGTATGATAGGGATATGACATCTTTTTCATTCTTGTTGCTTTTTGATTTGCAAAATCTTCGTTTAGAAGTCTCACTTACAAGGTAGAGAATTATTGGAAGAATATAGTATCATGTTGTAATAAATTTTTTACTCTTTATCAACATGAACATTTCTTACCTATTTCGAAATTTGAGTTACTCACTATTTTTAATTTTCCCATATCTTCTGTAGGTTGCATTTGTTCATTAAGTAAATGTATCTTTCAGTTCTATTTGTTTGTTTTTTCTTTTCTTTTTTTTTTTTTTTTTTTTGCATATTGTTCTTTCTGACGTCGCTTTTTAGTGTCATCTATTTACATCTTTTTTCTTCTCAAAATAAAAGAAACGGGAGAAAGATTAATAGGGTGTTTGGCTAGTAGCAAAAACCATTAGTGAGAACCGTTTTTACTTTAATATGTGAAGGTTTTACATTATAGTAACTTTTTTTAAGTGTAATATATAAGAGATTTTTACTGTTTATAACTAAGTTTATAGTTCATACCAGCCTTAACCAAACACCCTATAAAAGTGCAGAATGAGCATATATCGTCAAGCGATCACTAAAACAAGGAAAAACTTTTTCCAGCCCGAGGGGCTGAATAGAACTGCCCTAAACCAATAAACATTTAAACTAAACTTCAAAAAGAAGACCAAAAAAAAAAAAAACCAAACACAAAGTGAATCAGAATTTTTATTCAGGAAAAAAAAAACACACACACACACAATCTCATTCAATGTGAATAGGAAATGACTTTATCAGTCAAAGAAATGCATATATCTAAAAACTAACATGGATTAAGTACCAAAGAAAGGCCAATTTATTCCTTTCTGCCTTGTATCAATTTTAACACAAAACAATTGCAGCATTTGGTCAGGAAAAATATTCCTTAAATTATTTACTTCAACTGAAATAAGTCCAATCAAATCACACAACCCCAACTTGAAGCAAGCATACCTCTCCTCCATCTCGAAACCACTTGGCAAAGAAACAACACGCCTCCTTGCCCAGTTTGGGAAAAACCTTCAAAACACCACCCTCGGAGAACTCTATCAATTGACAATTCGAGCCCTGGATAAGATGTGCTCACAGGATAAATTTCTCCAGGAGTATCTCAAATAGTCAAAGCATCTTGATCGCGTCTGCAACAAAAAGGACCTGCTGATTGAACTCCAACAACAAGGCTTAATTGAACCAACATCGTCCCCATGGGCATGTCATGCTTTTTACGTTAATAAACGTTCAGAGCAGATCAGAGGAAAGCAGAGGTTAGTCATTAACTACAAACCATTAAACCATTTTTTGACAGAGACATAAAAATGTTAATTGTAAAGTAAATAAATAATGCAATTATAGACTGAGTTATGCTTCTTCCATCTGACCTTTTCACCATATGCAATGAACAATATGATTTGAAATTGCCATCTCTTTTTTTTAAAGGGAATTTTTTTGGTAATATATAACCGGATAACAACATTAAAGATTAAAGTATTCATTACTTCCTTAAATCTTGTCTACTACAAAAAAAGGCACAAAAATTTGGAAGGTGTCATAACTCAAAATCAATCTCCAAAATGCTAATCAAACAATGCGCACAATTTGCTTCAGTAAATTTCCCAATTTCACATACCAAATCCCCAATGCTGTTTCCTAAATAACACAAACCAATTATAGGGACAAAGCTCACAAGGAAATGTAAGCTCCAAATGTTGAAAGTTGAGAAGATCTTTGTTAATGACGACTTTGAACCCATAACAAATGGTAATGTTCTCATAATTTCTCAGTACTCAAGAAACAGAGAGGAAGGAGGAGATTTCTGCAGTAGTATGTTATAGCTGGACGAAACTCCAAAACAATTTGTTTTTACAACAAAATGTAGAGAACTGAGGGAAAAAAAAAAAAAACACATCGTCTGCAAATAATGAATAACCCATTAGCAGATTTTGCAATGGAAAAAATTCGGTTTATTTTTTCAAGAACTGGTAACATCTGATATCATTAGTCAAGTCAATTTATGTCAAAGTTTATAGTACAAACAGAAACTAATAGCAACTTAAAAAAGGGGAAAACACACCAAAAAGCAAGTATAGACGTAACATAAACGTTCTGTTTTCAAGAACTCTTTAAATTTTTTAAACTTAAATTTAAATTTAAATTTTTTTTAAATATATATTTATTTTTTTAATTTAAATTATTTAAGTATCAAAAATTTAAGTTTTTAAAGTTTTACTTTTTTTTTAATTTTTGATATTCAAATATTTACACTATAATAAGAACTAAAATTTTCTTTCATATATTTAAGATAAAAATTATAACTACTTCTTTTATTATCTAATTGAGATAATTCTTTTTTCATTGTATTTCTAGTAAAGAAAAGAATGAATTAAGATCTATATTGTATATTTTTTAAGATCATTAACATTAAGATTTTATTAGATTTATTGATAAATCAAAAACTATTTTCACTACCTCTTCAAACACAAATTCTAATTTTATTACATACTTAAATTAAAACTTGAATACACATCTAAACGTCAATTCAGATAGCAATTGAAATCACCAACCAAAATCCTAATTCAAATCACCCTAATTTAAATCAAATCATTAATTTAAATTTATTTACTAAACAGACTCATAATATTAAGCAACAATAGATACCAAAAGAAGAAAAGAAAAACTTATAAGGGAAATTGACGGAAAGATAATAAATAAATAAATATATATATATATATATATATAAAAGACAGTGTTCAATCAAAAGATTGATAATTAAGCATAACCTTGTTTATAGTCCTGAAATTTTCAAAAAAAACAGAGGAAAAATCTTTTGAACCCAAATTCGTGAATAAAAATTCAATTTCACGATAGACCTATTAATCAACTTTCAAGAAGAAATCAAGAGGAAATAAAAATCAAAGAAGAATCCCTGCTTATTTTTAGGATATAAGCTAGAAATCTTTTAGCTTTCCTCTGTCTATTCATTGGCCAGAATCCGCCTCCTTTGTCCCCGCAGTTTGATGATTAGGTAAATGTTGATGGTTGACAGCTTTTATGTTGTATGGTGACAGCTTTTACTGTTTCAACATGTAGTTTCAGAGGGAAGAAGAAGAAAATTAAGGCTTGAAAGGAGTCAAGTGCTTTTCTGTATCATTTTTTACGGAAGGTAGAGAGAGGCAAGAAGAAGAAGAAGAAGAAGACAAGGGGTAAAAAAGAAAAACCAAACGTGGAGCGCTTAAAGAGAAGCAAGTGGAAAGTAAATATACATGTGGCTCAAAACACAAGCCACGTAAATTTTTTAATAAAAAAGAAAAAAATAAATTAATAAAAAAGGAGACAAGCTGGGGCTCAAAACAAAGAAAAGGAATAAATTAAAAAAAAGAAGAAGAGGAAAGCATGCACGCAGCCATGTTGAAGCACACCAGGCTGTTTGGCTGCTTATCACGCTTTTTTATATATTTATAGATATATATATATATATATATATATATATATTTAAATATTCTTAGTTTAAATAAAAAATAAATAAATACTCTCAATTTCCTCCTTTTTATTTTTTGTATGGTTTTGTTTTCCTTCAAAATTGTGTAAAGTCCTCCCAAATGTTTATCCAAAAACGTCCCCACAAGTTAAAAAAGGGAATTTTTCTCAAAAACAAAAAAAGAAAAGAAATCAAACTGTCAAATTATTTAAAATCATCCAATTTAAAAAAGTCATTATTCTTTTTTCTTATCCCAAAATCATCGTCCGTCACAAACGACAAGTACTTGTTACGTTCCCAGTTTCAAGTAAAAACCAAAATGTTGTTATGAGATATTAAGTAGAAAGACCTACCGTTTGTTTTCTTAAAGCTTGATGTCGTTTAAGAGACCCATTCTGAAGAGTTTATCGTCGTTTATTTTCCAAACGACATGCTATTATTTCTCAACATATCTTGGTCCTTGAATATTAAGGACACGCCAGTAAAGTTGGAGAATGTGCGATGAAGAGCAAGTGCAATCACTACCTGTCCCAAAAATCACATGTCGTTTTTCCTGAATACATAGAACTATTTATGTTCTTTGAGACTAAAACACTATGTCGTTTCTTCTAAATACAGAGGACACGTCACATCTTATGCTGTTTAAGGCCAAAACGACTTATCGTATATGTGAAAAAGGTTTTCTAGAAGACTAACACAATTAAGATGGGTGTTCATAGGTCGAATTACACAGATTGACGATAGATCGAATTGGGATTCGAAAGCAATATGTGAGACTCTCAATTCAATCCATGAAGAATGAATTCCACATATTGAAATCTGCATATTCACGGATTTACGAATTAAACGTTTAAATTAATTTTTAAAAAAGCATAATATAATATGAAATTATTCGTTAAATTCCAACAAATTATATTACAAATTTTGATGAATCATTGATGATTGAGTATTGAATCATTGATGAATCAAGGGGAAGTTATTGCCTTTGTCCAGGTTGGAAATTTTTTTTATATTATCAACCACGAGTCTGAACACTGAAACGAGAGTTTGGGCTTCATTTGGGCTGTGTTTTCTTAACTTAACAAAAGTAGTAAAAATGACCTTTTGAAAAAATTTTATTTGGTCAATGACCTCTTTTTTTTTAAACACTTTTTGACACAAAAAAAAAGCTTTTTAGACATCCAAACGGTTCCAATTTTTTTTTTTCATCCTGTTGAGGTTCCTTATCCTGCTACAGTCATTTTTTTTTTTTTGAAAAAAACTGAGACAGTTTATCTGCACAAAAAAACGTATTTTTTTTGTTCCAAAAAAAAAGGGGACTTTTACTCAATTTGAATTTTTTTTTTGCCCTTTCGTCAAAATCATCCCAATATAAAATAGAACCATTTTCTAAGAGATGATTTAAAATTTGCATTTCTTTTACAAATGTCATTTATATGTCTTTTTTTAATTACATATATTTAGAATCCAAAAATACCCTCTAAATATATTTTATCATGTATTTCGTTTTTTTATTTAATAAATCTCCTTATTTTTCTCACAATTGAGTCACTTGTTAAAAAAATTGATACCATAGAAATATATATACACTTAATTAATTACAATGTAACTTAAACAAAAAAATTATTATTGTCATTAAATTACTTACAATATAATTTTTAAAAAAAAGTACAAGAAGCAATAATATCATTAACTTCATGTATACATTATATTATCAATCCACAACATTAGCATAACCTAAATAAAAATATCATTATCATTTGAAGTATTAAAAAATAAACGTCGATAATTATAATTATTATTATGTATTATTAACTTAATAATATATCAACTATGTAACTTGTAAGACACACCAAAAAAACTTAATAAATACATAATATATCAATTATATATCATTAATTTAGTTACATATTACTAAAAAAAGAAGTATCATTAGCTCGTGAACTCTTAAAAATAAATGTCATTAAGTATTGTCAACTTAATTATATATCAATTGGGAAAACAATCAATGAAATATAAATAAGCACCGTTTTTAATCGTATTTTTAAATACCAATTTGAGATTAAGTAACAAACACCATAATTTTAGGGTTTTTTTTTAAGGAGATAATAATGATCCCACTATTGTGAAATAATACCTAATAAATATGGTATCGTTAAATTTCTATATAATAAATTAAAATTAAAAATATAATTATTAAGATCATTTATATTTATATATATATACACACTTTGAGACGTATAAAAAATATTTATAAAGCGAAGTCATATTTTAATTCTATAAATAAATTGGGCAAAGTATAAAGATAAAACTTCATGAAATACTCCTTATGTATACCTTTTCATTAAAAATTATACTTAATCTTTCACAAATTTTGCTCACCCTTAGTTATATTAGAAAGTTTTATATATTAATATATAATGTATAAAAATTATATAGAGATATATATCGTATTATACGGATCAGGAAATATTCAATCCGTGATTTTATCTGTGTATGTTAGATTCAGATTTTTAAAACCGATATGTATTTTTCATCATCTAATCGGACGGACTAGATTGGAGTCGCCCAAGGATCAGTATTGACATCGGCAGAAGTGAAGGCTCTTCTGACAAAGGAAAGTAAAAAGCTAACAAAAGAAATGGGGAGCAAGAGCAAGATCAATCTCATCGGAGACATCACCAAGCGCTGCCTAGACGAAGCACCATTCTTCTTTAACCAGCATCAACAATGGCGATCCTACGCTGTACAGTCTTTTAACCGGCTCACCAAGCCCAGACCTTCCAAATTCTCAAATCCTCCTCTTTCTTCAACGTTTCCTTCGCATTCATTCTCGTCATCGACATCAAAGTCTGGATTCGTCGGATGGTACCTGGGAGTCCTCGACTCACGCCCGCTTTTGACGAAAAGCATCTCCTCCTCTCTCATTTACGCAGCCGCCGACTTCACCTCCCAGGTAATCATTTCTTTGCATCTCTTTTTCCCCTTCCTTGACGAATTGATTAATTGACGTCTATTTATATTTTTTGTTTGTAATCTTGAATTTTCAGTTATTAATTTCTAATTTCATACGACAATACACAACTTTTCGGAGTGCGCCGCCAAATACAGCCATAGCGTATTGCTATGGTGTGTAATCCAGCAGTTTAGGGATTTATTTCCTTGAAAATTTTATTTATTTTTTCTTTTAAGTTGTGTATGGTGCTTTTGTGCGAAGAAATATGCTGAGAAGCTGTTGGTGTGCACCGTTAATTGCCAGAGCTTCATTATTTTGTTAAATAAATTGCGGCTTTTCATTTCCTGTGGGTGAGAATTCCTTATAAAACTGTTAAAATTTGAAACAAATGGATTAGCAATAAGCTGCGGATAGTATTTTAGTGCTTGTAAAGATAATGAGAGAGAATCCTTGGTTTGCGTACGTAGTTCTATGAAACATTACAAGACAGTCATCAATTCTAGGACTTCACTTGACAATGTAATTAGTTGCAGTCACATTTTTTTGTTTAGGTTTTTGTAATCTTCTTGTCCTTGTCATCATACATGTGTTTTCTTTATCTGGTTTTTCTTTTGGACTTTCCAACTTTATACCTTGTCCAAAGAGCTGACAAAGAATATAAAGCTTTCTGCTAACCTTCTGTTCTTCCTGTTCCGTTTTTGCTTTCCTCAAATCCTTCCTCTTTGGAAAAGGAAAGAATTTGTATCAAGCGCACATCTGAGTTGGCTATTCCACGTTTCTTGGTTCTCTCCGTTTTTACCCTTTATTTTCTTCATTGTTGGACGAGTAATGCTAGAGACACCAACTCTGGACTTGTCATTAATTTATTGGTAGATTCAGTCTATTGATGTGACAATATTTTAAACACCTACAAATAAAAACATGACAACTCATAAGTTGATACACAAGTTGGGATTAGAGTTGATGTCCCTGACATTTTTCTTGCTGTAGCCATGGTAGAATAAGTAGTTACTCTATGTACAATTTGATGATTGATAATGGCGGTAGGAAACTTTTTTTAACAATCTCGGATCTTTTTATTAACATGGTGCTTTGCGATTTAGTAAGTGGACAGAATTCACTGCCAGTTCTGCCTCAAATGACTAATACTTCATCTTGATATTTGGTTTATACCGTTTGTTTTCTGCATGTTGTTAAGCTTTTCAATGAAGTTCACCTACTGACGAGGTTTAACATTTCCTCCAGCTGATCACATCTCCAGCTTCTGGTTCATTCGACTCAATAAGGACATTGCGAATGGCAGCATATGGGTTGCTAATTCTAGGACCATCACAACATTTATGGTTTAATTTTATGTCTGACCTCTTGCCAAAGCGGGATCTGCTCACGACCTTGAAGAAGATTTTTATGGGGCAAGCTATATATGGACCCTGCATCACTACTGTTTTCTTCTCATATAACGCAGGTTTACAAGGTAAGGGAAACTTGTGCTGATAAGATTGCCAATGCCTTCTTTCATTATAACTCTTCTGAGTCCCTTCACAAATTAGTGGTCTACCTGGTCCTGATGGAATCTGTTGTTGCAGGGGGCTTTAAGGTAGCCCCTGGTTCATACACCATTATAATTAATGGTTTTCTGTGGTAGGTTTATTGGGTCTACTAACGGGTCGAAATTAATTTTTAACCATGTTCCTTTCGATGGTTTTTGTCAAGACCATTCATTCTTCTGTGTCAATTCTTGTTTGTTGTCTCATAGGTTGTATTGAATTCCAATCAGTGTGTTGCTTCCAGATATTTATTGCGTGAAAGACCTAGTTTCAGGATTTGGTTTGTTGAATTAATGTTTTGGTTATGCTCCAACTCTCAGGTGAAAGTGGTAGTGAGATTGTTGCCAGATTGAAGCGAGACCTGCTCCCGACTTTAATTAATGGCGCCATGTTTTGGCCTGTCTGCGATTTTGTCACATATAAATTCGTACCTGTTCATCTTCAGGTCCGTTCAGCCTAATCTTCTTCTGTTAATTTTTACAGTCCCACCTAAACTGACATCAAATCCCATCATGTTTCAAGCTAATATATTTGTTGATGTTGTTGGCAGCCATTGATGAACAGTTCGTTCGCGTATTTATGGACCGTTTATCTGACATACATGGCAAGCTTGAAAAAAGTGAGCGCAGATTAGTGCTGGGATTTTGAATTGCAGTGAAATTCATACAGAAATCGAGCCCATCTCTTTTTTCCCAAGAATTCCTCTGAGGAGTTGTAATCTTGTTGGGAATCTTAAATGTCTTAATGTCTCCTGCCAAGTTTCTTTAGTTCTAAGGCATGTTTATTTTATCTATGCTTAAAATATTATTAGGGTACATTTAATTATTCTTTAAGCTCATAGATTGAGCTCTTGGAATCAAAGTAACTTATAACCTTTATCATAATATGGAATAGATAATTGACTTCTGGAGACTTCCATCCCACTATATTACGGTTTGTTGCTACCTAACAGCTTTGAATTGGCATTTACAAAATAATCAGGAATTGAGAGGTCCATTTAGATGCCTGCTAATAATGTGCACGTGGTTTTGAAGGATTAAAATGAATATCAAACATCATTGTATTGAATTATGCCTTTGACCAATTCTCAACAATATTGTACATAAAAATCTGGTCCAGAACTATCCATAAGAAAAATTAAGCAAATGCAGAACCAAAATCCTAGTGAAGTCAAATCTTAACTTCAGCTTTGAGGGTTATTATTACACAAGGAAAGTTTTGAACATTGGCTTATAATATGCAGCTTTAGAAGACAATTTTTATACCGGGATTCTCAAAGTCTAACTCGTTTTTCCACTATCATAATCAATCAGTCACTGAGTTAGTATTCACTATTGTAAATGGTGCTATTTAAGCTTTCTTTAGAGGGATTTTTTTACCTTCTTTTTTCTTTTTTTCCCTTGAAAGGCAAATATTAGCGGGACTTGCTGCGTCCTAATAAATACCTTATCAGCTATTTTTATCCATCCGTGCTCAGGGGCGGTGTTGCATGCTTACAAATTCAGAATTAAAATAATGGCCGTTATGTTCAAACTAGTACTTTTAAATACAAAATAATTCCTTTTTTTTAAGTACTTGAATTAAGAGTTTAGAATTGATATGGGCAAGTCAAAAGTGCAATGAACTAACGACTTGGGTTGAGACTTGAGAGGCATTAGAGGTTTACAACCACCCAAAGAAATAAGCGGATTGAGATCAAGAGTATGTTTGACAATACACTTAGAATCGAAAACTAGAATGAATTTAGTGGATTGAGATCAAAAGTGCGTTTGACAATGCACTTAGAATCGAAAATTGGAATGAATTCATTAATATGAGAGGTTTACATTATAGCATAACTTTGTTTTATATAACATATAAGAGTTGTATACTGTAGCACTTGGAACAACATTATTAAACGAAAGCTAAAAAAATAAAAAATAAAAAATAAAAAAATAAAACCTTTTTAAAAGAAATAAATAAAATAGAGTTATCCTCTTGGAGTGACTTGGATATCTTCTCATTAAGTGGGGAAAGAAAAAAAAAAACCAAAAATAGAAGACAATATTAAGATGCTAATATTAAATACTTCCTTTAAAAAAAATACTAATAACAATACAATAACATCAATAGTGATGAAAATCACGATGACGATGAAGGAAAGAATTCAAATAATGGAAACTTGCTACTTGAGCGCTAAGTAAAACAGCATCAAAGGGCAAACAAATTTTAAACATTAAAGATAAAATGTAAAAACAATTTTTTTTTGAGTGTCGTTAAAAAAAAAAAAAAAAAAAAAAACGCATTAGCTCAATTAGAAGCCAAATATGATACAAATTAGTGTCCTTCTCTGCATAGGTTTACACCGTTCCTATATAACTAAATGTTTTCCAATTTTCACTTACAAATAACCCAATTGTATCAAATACTTTTGCTACGTGTTCTTTTCATTCCTTACTTCTGTAAAATGGCTTCGTTTGAGTACTTTAGTTACGCTGATGAAGGGCATCTTTTTCTTTCTCAGAATTTCATTAGAGGTATTTCCATAGGAGTCACCAGAAGTATAGGATTATTGCTCTTTTTTATATTGTTAAGGTTTTTAGTTGCAGGATATTGGAGTCGTTTCAGAAGCCGAATTGCAAACAAGAAAGCTGAAACGATTGTTTTCAGGCACCATAAAAGCGTCATTAGCAAAGAACAAATCCAAGATGATTGTGCGATTTGTCTAGAAGTATTTGATAACCAACGTGAGGTAGTCTTGGCAAGGCCTTGCAAGCATGTTTTTCACTTGTCGTGCATTGAGGAATGGATTGAACAGAATGAATCATGCCCTGTGTGCCGGCAGATTGTGGACCGACTTGTGGTGTCTTTTGTTGTTGGAGAATCAAGCACCTCTGCGGATAATCTTAACTCTTGTGGACTGGAAATTGTGTAGTTTGATTTTGCAGTCGGTGGTTTTAGCGCAAAGTCAATTACATAGGTTTTACTTAAAGCTAATTGTTTAGGGAAAAGGTGGTAAATAGCCTTTTGTTTTCAGAAAAAAAATGGCAGATTACTATCATGGTTATAATTATTATCATTAACATTATTGTTATATTTTTGTTGGTGTTGGTCAAATTTAATAAATCTAAAATGGTATGTCTATTGAAGCTCATTATTTTAAGGAAAAAAAATCGAAACTCAACATATAAAAAATAGTATTTAACGAAAATTAAAAGTAGTTATAGTACTTCAATTGTAAATAATTTTAAAGTTTGAGGTGTATTATGAAAAGTGAATAGTTAATGGTGCAACAGTATAATCTACTCTTTTTTAAAAGATTTTTGTCCTTAAAAAGTAATTTTATTAATGGATAATTCATAATAAAAAAAATTATCAAAAAAAGTTTGTGAAAAATAGAACAAAGTCGTGTTTATTACTCATCGGGTTTACTCTTGTGAAGCATTTGCACTTTTTTATCAATATTTAATTATTTTATTTGGGTAAAATATTTAATAATTGTTTGTTTTTATGATACAAACAATATTTCTTTAGCTAATAAACTCATTCTTGTATCTATACAAATTTTCTTCTAAAACTAAAATAGTCATTATGCAAAATTTCAAATTATGAAATGGCAGTTTACTTGTTTGAAGATTTTAGACCAACATTTTGCAATAATTATTTGCATTATGATTTAAAAAAGTATAGAAACTTCAACAAGTGTAAGTGGCAGGATTAAAGTTGGGGCTCGTTTGGGATAGATTGTGTTTTTGCTTTTAAGTAGTAGACGAAGAAAAGTATAAATTGGAGCTTTTTAATTAGTGTTTGGATAGTACATGATTTTTTTTATTTATTTATTTCACATGAGCTTTTGAATCTGTTTAGCTAAATAAGTCAAAAAAATTTATTGTTATAAAAAGTAATGTAATATAAAGATATATATAGAATTTGCAATTTGTTATTCACAAATATAAGATAAAAAAGATGAACAAAAAGCGTTTTACAAGCACTTGTTTCATAAGCACTAAAGAGGTGATTTGTTTTAAAATTGCTTGTAAAATTTAAAAGCCTAAACAGTTTGTCCATCCAAAAAGACTCAAAAGCAGTTTCTAAACTAAATAAATTAAAAGTAGCTTATTTAAAGTCATTACAAACAGGGTCTTAGCTTCTTCTGTGTGGAATGTCGGTATTGTAGCTCGCTTAATGAGTTAATATATATAAGGACTAACTACAAAAATTCCCTCAAACTATAGTTTTTGTAATATTTTATCCATCGAATTTTAAAACGTAATATCTGTTCTCCATAAAGTATGAACTGTTAACAAAAATGACTTTTTGTTAGAATTTTAACGGTAAATTAACAAATAATTTTAAAATTAGGGGTATTTTAGTAATCTTAAATGTAAAAACAACAAAAAATAAAACTATAATAAAAATATTCTTCACTGATGATCAAAAACAAACAAATTAATTAAAAACATACTACTATCTGGATTTTTTTTTATATACCAAAATTTTCTTTAAAATTTTATTTTTTTCACACTCAAAAAATATTTTAAAATTTTGAAAGGTATAAGTAGCAATAAAAAATTCAAAAATATGAAAGAAATTTGGGTTATTAATAATGGCCCCCAAACTTTTGCCCCCTAAATTTTTAAAATTCCTCACTTTGCCTCCTAAATTTTAAAAATCGTCTTTTTGTCCCTGAACTTTCAAAGCTCCCTATTTTGTCTCTTAAATTTTGATTTTCCGTTCAAATAGACGGAATTAAGTCTATGCAATTCGCACATAGGTCACTTGCAAGAGTAAAAATAAGATTTTATCATTCTTAAGTTTTGTTTCATGTTTACACTCTCACTTGACACCTTTGTTTTTTTTGTATCCGAACACTCGTTTAAGAAAGGTTTGCCTACATATTTCTTCTCATTTTTTTTATGTACAAGAAATCAAATATTAAAGAAGATGAATTACGCATTAAAAATGAGAAGATATTGGCAAACAATGTCGAGAAGAAGTGTACATACAAACCCTTCTTAAACGAGAGCAGATAAAAAAAGTCAAATGAAATTGTAAACGTGAAACAAAATTTGAAACTGATAGACTATCATTTTTGTCCTTACAGGTAACATTATGCGCAAATCATATGCCTAATTTTGTCTATTTGAACAAAAAATCAAAAAATAAGATACAAAATAATGAGTTTTAAAACAATGGCAAAATGTTGATTTTAAAATTTAATGGACAAAGTGAGGAATTTTGAAGGTTTAACGGGTAAAGTGATGACTTTTAAAGTTTAGGGAGCAAAGCTAAGGAAATCTTAAAGTTTAGGGCCATTAGTCTTAATAATCCAAGAAAGTTTGTTAATATTGTCAAAGTTTTTTCTTTTTGAAAATTTTTTGTTATATTGAATATATTTATATTATTTTCTTTTTCATTTTATTAATATATATAACTTTTGAAATTTTGAAATACATTTTTGTGTGAAAAAAATAAAGAAGGATTCCAACAGTAGAATGATTTTTTTTGTTTTTAATCACCAATACAAAGTATTTTTATTATAGTTTTAATTTTTATAGTTATTTTGATAACCAGAATTACTAAAATATTCTTGATTTTATAATTATTTGTTAATTTTTTGTAAAAATTCGAACAAAAGGACCATACTTGTAAGCACTTTATACTTTAAAAGAATAAATATTTTGATTTAAAGTTTGAAAGATAAAGTATTACAAAGGTTATAATTCAGACAAAATTTTTGTAATTAATCCTATATATGACTGAAAACAGTCTACAGATTTTTTTTTTTTTTGGAAAAAAGAGAGAAAAAATTGAAACTAAAAAGAAAAAAAAAAGTTTACAAACATATGATATGAAGGCTTGGACGTTCGGTTGTGCAATAGATTATATCAAAATGAGCAAGTAGGTGTCGTCGTGGCAAAATGCTGCTGTATGGCTGCGCCTTGGCACATCTGCCAGTGGGGGTCCATGTAAATTGGACTTTCTTCTGGGCCCATTACAGACCCGGAGGAGCACAACTTCAGATTCGTATCGGTCACTCATTTCTTTCCAACAGACCGGTCTTCACCTGCCACGTATCCCACCCACCCCACCCCCACCTCCGAATGCCTTTTCTCTGGTTGAAGCGCGTGGACGACACGGAACACTTTATTCGGCTTCCACAGGACTGATGTCGGCCAGTTTGCTATTGTTACTCTGTGTTGTAGCTTTTGTTGTGTTGTGTTATGTATTAAAAGTAGATAGATGTTTGATAAATTTTTTTTTAAATTACTGTAAGAATAAAAACAAAATTATAAACGTTTAATAAACTATGTATCAAAATTATTATAAAAATTTAAAATGATAAAAAAAGATATAATTTACTAAGCATGTTTATAATTTTAGTTTTATTAATTTCAATTAAGTTAAAAAAATAAAATCACTCTAATTTATAATATGATATTTGAGCATAAAAAATAAGGTAATATTTGATTTATTTATTTTAATTTATTCAATTTTTATTTGACTTTTTAATATATTTGATTTATTTCTAATACGTTTTTTTAAGTATTTGGAAGAAATAGTGTATTTTTAATACATTTTGTTAAAAATTATGTTATTTGATTTATTTTAATTTTAAAATAAATAAATTGAGAATTATATATTATTATTAAGATTAATTTATTAATTTTAAATTATGAAAGTAAAAGCTTTGTTTGGTTGTTGGGTAATAATTTTAAAAATAATTTTTTAAAAGTAAAGTTTATCAAACACTTAAAACTCTAGTAGGCAACTACCTTATCTAAAAGTAAGGGTGGCAATTCGGGTCCACGGGTCGGGTTTGGGTCGGGTTGAGCCCTTATATAAACAGTCAACACGCCAACCCGAACCCGACGGGTCAAAAAAACCTCACCCCGGACACGACCTGATGTGTAGACGGGTTGACCCGACCCGACCCGTGCAACCTGAAAATATACTACTTTGTACATGTTCGTGTTGATACGACACACTAACCCGCTAAACCCGATAGACCTGCAACATGATAGACCCAACAATAAGCCTATAAAATAAACAATAACCCAACAAAATATAACCATCAAAAAAGTTAACAAAAATTTATATAAGTTTACCAAAAACAAATATGCTATAAAATAGAATCATGTCAAGTTAGATATACAACAAATGTTAGACTAATTTGATATATTAAAATTAATTTCAGGTTGTATGGGTTACATTAAGGTCATACGAGTTCAATTTGGATTACACGGGTTGATTAACAATTTTCAGGTTAATTTTCAGGTCAACCTTATTTCGACACATTTTTGACGGGTTATTTCGGGTTGATTTCGTGTTGATTCGGGTTGACTCGAACCCAACCCGTTTTTGGTGCGGGTCAGACGGGTTCGACCCAATTCCAACCCGAGGCCTATTTTCCCAACCCTAACCCGTATTTTTCGTGTCGGGTTCGTATCGTGACCCAAATTACCGGCCCTATCTAAAAGTAGCAACCAGAAGTAACGCCAACCGGCCCATCTCATGAGCTATAATTTGGTTGTGAGTCCACACGTGGGCCTTCGAGGGCATAGTATCTTCACAGGGCAGTACGAACGCCAAAGCCAACGAGAAACAATCGTCTCAAGCTTTATCGGCAAAATAAATTTTTTTTTTTACAGTTTTTTAGCATCAAAAAATAAGTTTTTTAGGCATAAAAATTGTTTCAGTTTTTTTTTTTACTCCGTTAAGGTTTCTTTCTTTACTATAAGTCTTTTTCTTATCTTTCTATAAAAAACTGAAACAGTTTTATTATACAAAAAAATTTACTTTTTAGTAAAAAAAAAATTATTTTTTCAATTCAATTTTTTTTTTTTTTTGGCTCTTTTGTCGAAATATCCCGGTTTTTATATCTCCCGTGTTTAAGAACATTGGATCCGGACACGGCTAAACCGTGGTTGAACGTTAAAGTAAAAAAGAAATGCTAAGAACTGATTAAAACCGAGTGACTAATCCCTCCACGGTACACGAGGAGTGTGAAAAGCTCAGAAGCTTCGCTTCTCTCCTAAGGGGAGAGAAGAGAGAGAGAGAGAGAGAGAGAGAGAGAGAGGCCGTTTTTTGCTGTGCCTCTTTCGGCTCTCCCAAACGCATTTATTGACCTTTTTATTTTACTTAATTGTTTATTTTCATTTTATTATATTATTTTCCTATTTTCGTATGAATTTTATTCTGATTCTTTCTGATCTCCAATCAGTTGGTCGTTTCTTTAATATAATATTATAAGAGGAGACAATATAGTTTATATATACGCTGTGTCCAGGAATCTCGTCTAAAGACTTTCTCCTCTGATCTTATCTTTCTCTAGATGGAGCCGAAACACTGGAAGATTTCTCGCGGCGTGGAGTGGTGGCGTAAGGTGGTCTTCCCGGTCAGAAGAGTTTGGACCGGCGTCGCTTCCCGACTCCGGATTCGCAAAACCGGTGAGCTACAATTTTGCCTTTTTTTTGGGGGTCCATTTCTGATCATCTGAGCTAATTTTCCGTGCTTGATTTCCATCGCTGATAGCGCTTTCTTTCTTTTTTCTGTTTCCTTTTCCATTTTTCATCCTTAAAAATAATAATTAGTTACTTTTTTTTTTTTCCTTTTCTTGGTTTTTAACGGTGGTTTAACAATGATCACGCAATTATTACCGATATTAAAGAGTTTTTGCGGAGGATGGTCACCATCATGGCATGTCGCGTCAGATTTATTTTGCAATTATTGGTGTAACGATGGTAGGTTTGACCGACTTGTCTAGGTGAACTGTGGGGTTATTGGGACTTTGTCGTTGTCGCGTAGTTCTAAACAGTCTTAAATGCTGTCAAATTGGACTAAATTATATCAGTTAGTTTGATTAGATTCATTTAGCTAAAACTACATTTTTTTAATTGTGTCGGTTGGATTTTTTAGATCTTCTCATCTGTGACTGACACGAACAATTGAGGGCAAATTTGAAGCCGGCCGGCGGCTTTCGGTGCCATTACCATGGCCGTGGCCGTCCTCGCCTGCTTGGTTTCAAGCAGAAAGGGGTAAATTGTGTCATGACATGTGTGCACGTATATGTATGCTTGTCTTTGTTAGAAATACTAGATGCCCTTTTACTTGTATACTGTCTATTTGGCAACGCGTTTTACTATTTGTGATTATTTCTTTATTGGGATCATTTTGGTGATGAGTTTTAGAGCTGGAACATTGTTGACTTGTTCCACGCTGATAGAAAATGGGCCTGCTTGTTGTCTGGTATACTATTGTCTTCAGTTTTTTATTAAAACATTCCAAATTAAGATTTTACACTGCTTATTAGTTTGCGAACACCAGGTCATGGTGTTCTAGGAGACTAGGACTGAAAAAGGATTTACGGAGTTCTTGGCGCCTTGGACAAGTCAATGAGAGGAAATTATGTAATTATGGGTTTGCCATTGTCAAAATTTACACCGGGATTAACATTGAAACGAGAAATTGAAACCACTGGTGTGCTTTGGCATAAACCTTTTAGAAACGTGGTTGCTTCACCAATCTTGACACATAATATAATTAGGATGAACTGAACCATTTTCTCCAATGTGTTTGATTCTGTTTCTCAAATGTTCAATTTGAGAAATTGATTGATGCTGAATCTCCGTAATTTGGATTGACTAAATGTTCTAAGAAAAAGAGATCAAGTGAATCATGTAACTTGTTACAAGTTATAGACGGTCAACCAAATGACTTTGAACCTTGTTGTTGAACTTGAACAGGGATACTGAACCTGCAGCATGATGTGAGGGCTTGTCAGTACGAGGATGTGCATGTAATGTGGGAGATGCTGCAGAGAAATGAGACGGATCTATCTCCTGTCAAGGGCAAGAACAGATCCCTCTGGAATTTCTTCGGTTGGTATAGGTCGGCTCCATCTCTATGCCGCAGTCTTTAATTATGTTACTTCTAGCGCTTCTGCTCACCAAGCCCAGTTCTCGTGTCCAGAAAATAACTTTTGCTTGATCAAAAGGGGAAAAAAAATAATAATAAAACAGAAAGGAGGGTTACTTATTTGAGATGACCTCTTCTCCTTGTGAAGTCGGCCATATGTAGATATAATCGCCTGCCGGTTCAATATGGTCCTTTTATTTATGTCCATGCTTTTGTTTCTGTGAAATAAGCTTGTGTGTGGCAATTGGTGTGTTTTAGTCTTAGCGTGCTTGTAATAGCTTATGCTCTATATACAAGCACTAGTTACATCAACTTTGTGTGGTTTCTGGCCATCTTGTGTACCAAATCTCAAAACAAAAAATCCTTTTGACTGTTTCTAGCCGTTATACTTATCACATGAATGTCAGATTAGATGCAAAAGGCATTTTCATTGAAGAATTGCTCAACGCTTGAAGATGAGTCTTACAAATACACGAAGCCGATTTCAGCACAAATTAAAATCTTCTTTTCTTTAACGGGGTCGATCATGTTGTCGCTAAAAATATGGAACTACTGTGTCGGATCAGGAAGATGTTTGCTGATAAAATTTAATCGCAAAGGCATTCATGATACCATCCATATTGATTCCGCAGACCCTTTTGATAAGGGGAAATACTGTGTGTCGATTACTGGGAAAAATTACTAATCTGACTGAATGTTGAGGTCATTTCGGCTTCTGGACTTTCGTTAGTTGGCAATCAGTAATCAGATTGAACAAAGTGTTGGCCCTTCCTAAGCTACCTTTCTTTTACAGGAGGAGGGGAAGCAACGATGTTCTGAACAGTTATGGAAAAGAAAAATTATTTTCATCCTTGTAGATTATAACCCTATTACCGACAAAATTATGGGTCCTAGTCTAATATGTAATATATAATGCAGTTTTTATACTGGATTCTACTGTTTTATTAATAGCGGTGTTATAACCCTATAGGGTTAAATATGATTCTTTCGTGGAAAAAATACTATTGCTAGAAGATAGCAAGGCTGGTATATTGACTTAAAAATCACTTGTTAGACACTATATCAAACCAACAAAAAAATTAAGGGCTCCCATAAATTAATGTTAAGGGCTCCCATAAATTAATCTTACTTTTTTTATACAAAATTATATCCCAAGGCAAAGTAGCCTTTTGAACAGCCATAAATTTTCTTAATTATGAGACAAAATATCATGGAAGCTTTTATAAGTTAGTTTAAGCCATCTTTTTTCACTCTACTAACATTGATTTTTATTTAGCCTTTTGGGAAACAAAAAATAAAACCTTCCCCATTATTTTTTGCCTCCTGAAATGTGTTAAAAACGGTTTTTGGGTTGTTCTTTGGGCCAAAAGTGAGATAAAATTGTTCATTTATCTCTCTCGTTTCGTTGGTTGACGAAAACAGTTGACGTTAGTTGCTTTCTGGATTAACAGGCCAACTACCGCTTGGTTTCATGCTAAAAATAATTCTCATTGGTTCTCAAAATCAATAAATGCGTACAACCCTACTTATAGTCGTTGGGAACAAGGGTTTTAATGTGGACCATTGATTCATAGCTAATCGATCTGGTTCATTCATATAGATCTATTTTCTACACGTGGTGTATTAACTAAGCATTCCGCTTGGTTTGATTGCTCCGTTTTGTTCCTCTAGTTAGTTCTTCTGTTTCATGTTAGTATTTATGGTTATTCGACGTCGTTAATCAAAAGGACGTTATCAAAACCGTGAAATATTTAACGAACATTAACAAAAGGACTACGGATGCAACAGGTTTTGTAATTGGAGATACTAAATTGCCAAACTCGAAAATAGACCCCCAAAATAATAGCTATTGTACGAGGTTGAAGTCACCGTCGACATGAGCTTGCACATCACGTGAGCAATTCAATCTGACGTAGCTATATCATAATAATTGAATTCTCCCCATCAAATTTCATTGTCCTTCTCGTTTTTGGCAACAATAAGTTGAAATACTACAACGTAGGACAGATGGAAAATAAATTACTAAGCGAAATATGTTGTTGTTGTTGTTTTTTTTTTCTTTCTTTTTTTAAACAAGAAAAGTCCGAAAAAAAAGAGACGATTTGTGTTAGCAAATATATGTAACACCCGTTATTTTAACAGGTATAATTTTTGTCAAATTTAATGAATAAAATGTGATAATTTAAAATTTTGTAGCATTTAAAATTACCAAGTTTATCTTTGTTGTTTCAGTTATTACAAAAAAATGTCACTTTGGCATTTTCTTACAAAGTCTCCGTAGGAGACATTCAAAACCTACATATCACCCACTTCTACCAATCTTGTTTCATCTAAATTAATGCTCAATTATTTAGCTTTCTTTTCATTTTACTAAAAGTCTCCGAAGGAGACATAGAGATATTTTCTTAACCATCCTTTTTGTTCACTTCTTCCATTTTCTACCATGAATTACTCCATTTGTCCCCTCAATTATTTTGGCTTTCTATTTATTCAGCCCCTTATTATTATTCTATGTCTCCTACTCCTCTTTTCATTTTTGCTGAACAAAAGCTCAGCAAGTTTTCCAAAGGCAACCATAAGTCCAGCTGCAACTATCTCCATTAAAGCAAAGAAACTTCTAGCCATACCATAGCAACTAGAGCAACAAAACGCCCACTAACCACACTCAAAAACACCAAGGAGAGCAGCCTCTCTTCTTGCCCAAGAACCACCAAGAACGCTGCCAAGAATGTGATCCAAACTTAACCAAAATCATCAAGAAACATTGTTCATTTTCCTGTCCAAAAACTAGCCAAAACCGCCACCTTCATGGCCAACTAACTTCAAGAGTACAAGCTTGATTTTTAATCCTATCTTTGGTGCTTTTCAAAGGAGTTTTGAGGTAGGTTATCTTTAATCTAAACTTGGTTTTTTGTATGTGTTTTCTCCATCTTTAATGCATAATTTTTGCAACCTTTATTTTGGTTTGATAACAATGTTAGAAACATGTTAGGAATGTTTAGAACTAGTTCCATAGCTCTATGGCTAATGTTTTAAAGTTTTGAGCTTGAAGAGAAAACTTAAGCATGTTTTCATTATTATTTGCAAGAAAGGCTAAACGTAGGGTTTGATGATAGTTTTGGTATAAAACTCATGAGCATATGTTTATTGTGATTATATAATACATGCTGCATATTTTGGAATGGTTTTGAGATTTTGAACAAGGGTAATATGTTTTGGGTTAAAGACAAACTTGACATTCCATAAACTTTGTAATACCTCTATGGACAATGGTTACTTCTTGAAATTCTGGGACTAAATGAAATTGAATTTTGTAAATTGGTTTGCATATTTAAAAAGTAGACATCCCAAGCCTTCCAACGAGCTATCATGAGCCTAAATCGGAGTTGTATTTTATTTTCTATGAATTTTTTAGTTTTCAAATTAGAAACTAGCAAACCTGCCAGTGGCAATATACCACCCATCTACCTTAAGTAAACCACCTGTTAACACATGTGCTGATCGTAGATAGTGAATCCGCCTTTTTGTAAAAGTATACAGCCAGTTTGCTATGGTATACTAGCTGTTAACCTGAACCAAGAACCAAACTTTGCTTACCTTCTAATCCCTTAATGTCTTGCAATCTTTCCAACACTATCCTAAGTGATTTATGAATCTTATTAGAGACTAAAATATGTAGATTACTTGTATGTATTTTATATTATGTTTAAGACAAAATTGTTCACTTTGGTATTTAAAAAGAAATTACATAAAAACTTTAATGGCACACTAGTGAGATGCAATTACACATAATTCATTTATGGATGTGGTTATATGTTGTGCTTTAGTTTTAATTGTCCATATGCATGCCTTAAGATCAAGGGTGTGTGGAGCTAACGTTAATTAATTCTGAGATTGAAAGATATATTGTTGATAAGCTTGGAAGGTAAGGATTCTATTACTCATCTTTTGTGAGGTTTTGGTAAATTAAAATTTGGTTGTTTTATGTTGCAAGATATGTATATGATATTTTGAATATGTATATGATTATAACTTTAACCTGATGATGTGAAACTCGTCCTGTATTATACAGCGAGGAATATAATGATTTGACACATGTTGTTGTAAATTGAGAAGTATGGTTAAGAAAACTAACTCTATAAATAATAATTGATTATAGAGGAATGATGAGATGTGAAGAGAGCAGCGGTTACGTCCTTGGGTACGAATACCCTAAAAGGTAAAATAGGGGGAGGTGATGATGCTCCCTTAAGTCGAAAATCCCATAATGCACTGTACATGAATTGACTTGGTGAGGACTCGGAGCTTGATGTCCCTTCACTGAAACACCCTTGGAATGTTTGGAGGGTGGCCAAGCGCGCCCATTTGGGTTTCGATGAGTTGAGTGATACTCTATTTAACATGGATACCTATGAATAATGATGAATTGTAATATTTGTATATATGTATAAGTATGAAACTCGGTAATGATTAATTATGGTATCCACAGAATGTGATCATAATAAACCTCATAATCTGGAATATGATGGGAATTAACTAACCATGTAGTTTTAATGTGGTAATGAATAAACCCTTAAGGTGAGTAATGGTTTTCCCTACTGGGCATGTCGATGCTCATCCATATCATATTTACATTTTTCAGGTGGAACTCAATATAACTTATCTGATGAGGAATAGGCAACAACACTGCTGGTTTCGTGTTAGAAGATCTTGTTTATTTGCAACTTGTAACGCCCCTAAGTGGGGGTTAACCGTTTTTAATAAATAAAATGAAGATCAGAAAATAAAAATAAAACATTAAAATAATTTACCCGGGACTTAAATAAAAACTCTTAAAACAAAATGAAAACATAAACAAATAAATAAACCACAGTTTAATGTAGCACCTTAAATTTTAATAATATAAATCTGTCATCATCATTATTTCAACCTTCAACACATCTTAATACAGTCACGAAAAGTAACAAACGATGCTTACAATATCATGAAGGACATTCTTTGATAAATGAAACAATTCCAGCGTAATACAGCTACATAGCTTCCTCAACTATATTTCTTGTCACCACTTCACACACTGTAAGTCCTAAAAAGATGAAAATATAGGGGAATGACTAACAACATGCTTAGTAGGGAAAACTATTACTCACCTTTAGGTTTTTATTATTGCCACATCAAAACCTGCATGGTTAGTTAGAGTTCATCATTATTCAGATTATGAGATTTATTATGATCATATTTTGTGGATACCATAGTTAATCATTACCGAGTTTCATACACATATATAGATACAAACTGTCACAACCCGCCTTTTCGGGCTGTGATAAAACTCTTTCTTACTTACTTTAGGGCAAAAATTTAGAAATTTCTTTTTCTTTTTAAATGGGAATAAATAATTTGCTTACATTAACTTTGACAACTCCTAAAATACTTTCACATACTTGTATTTACATAATTAATACTTTTACTTTTATAACATCTTTCTTTTAATCATTTCATATCAAAATAACTTTAAACATGCGTAGCGGAAAACATTACAATAGTGGACTCCATACCCAATCTGCACAACTCATCCGTCCGCCAGCTCACCATTATGACTCATTATGACCTTTTTGTCGGAATACCTACAGCATGAAAAACTTAATGAGCTAACGCCCAGTAAGTCTCATAAAACCCACATGGATATTCACATGAATGCATGAATCAATTATGCTTTCTTATAAACTTTCTTTATCCTCATCATTTCTTATCTTTACTAGGGCCCAAGTGTTCGTACCATTGCGCAATTTCATTTAGGTCTACGTAACATCGTGACCGTAACATATCCTTTAAACTCCCCTTGAGTCAGGAGCCGGTACGACACTTTTCTTAATTTCTGGTGATACATTTACTAGTCCATTTATTATGGTTGACATACCATGCATGAAGTGATAACCACATATTATCCATGAAACATAAATTCTCTTGCATAGCATAGTACACACAGGTACTTACTTTTTATACACACTGGTACACATTAATATACGCACAGGTATATAGTATAACGTACTCACAGGTACTTAACATAAAATGTACACACAGATACCTACTTTATACATACTCAAGTATTTATCATTGTACACACAGGTACGAAATCATGATACACATGCTCATTTTCATTATTGTATACACAGGTACACAACATATTATATACACAGGTACAAAATCATGGTACACATGCTCATTTTCATTATTGTACATACAAGTACATAACAGCTTGTACACACTGGTACACATTAATATGCTCATACTTATTTATACATGACTATACCCCTAGGTATTCATATCATGACAAACACACAAGTTTACACATAATTATACGCACAAGTATACATATGCATACATTTCTTTCTAAACCTACATTTCATACTGTAGGTGGGAATGGTACTTACTTGATGTGAATGTCGGGTAACTTAACCTCGATTTCCCTTCTCCTAGACTCCTAGGATCCTGTTGGCCAATTACAAAGCCATTAGCCAAATTTCACTATGTTTCGATACGAAACATCTGTTAGTTAATAAATTAAGTTGCATTACTATGTACAACTCTAAAAACCACTGGTTTTTTTCTTATTTCTATCTAACTTTACCCTATCGTTTCTAACGAAGGGCGGGAACCTTTCTAGTCGTTTTCTTATTCCATTGGAAACATTTTAAAACGGTTCGGGTTATTTGGACACAAATGACGATTTTGCCCTCCGTGGGTCCACTAACCTACCCGAACTCGATTTCATTATTCTTACGAAAATAACCATATACTAATTTCAAAATAACACCCTAGTAGGTCAAATCTCTTTATTTCTCAATTATGCCCCATTTTCATAAAACTTTGCGGTTTAGTCCATGAACTGAAAATTTTGACGATTTTACCCCCGGGACTAAAATTTACTTCTTTGCATCAAAATTTCCTATTTTTCTCAAGGATCATTTTTACTTAAGGTACCATACCTTAAATCATTTGCAAAAATAACATTTTTGCCATTTAACACTTTTTTTACTTTTAATATATTCTTGAAAAATCAAAAACTCACAAACGATTGAGTTTTTAGACAAACCGTCCGTGTGACCTAACAGTTTCATCGAGATCTACAACTTTTATGTTTTAACTTTTCCCAAAATCTCACTGTACAGGGGCGTTTTTGACTATTTTTCAAATCTGCCGAGAAGGAACTTTTTCTTTCAATTTAGTCCCTTTGGCATTTTTACAAAAATCCGTTTCAAACTTGCAATTCTACCCCTGCAGAAACCATTCCATGCCTTAATCCACACATTCTCATGCTCAAACATCACTTTTACAAAGTCAAACATCAAAATTACAAAAATAACACTTTTTGCAAAAATTGCCATTTTGCACTATAAACCAAAGTTTCACAACTCAAACTTGCCAATCATCACATATACATAAAATTCCAGCAAATACATGCTCAAAACCCCTCATGGGTTTGAAAGAATAAAATCAAAACAAATTCAAAACTTTAAACTTCAAAACTTACGCAAATAACGCTTTTTTGGATTTCTAGCTTCAAAGGCTTCTTGAACTCCTTCTTGGACTTCCTTTTCATGCAAAAATAGCATGGATTAATCTTTGCCCTTTACCCATGAAAAATCCCTTGAAAACTCATGAAAAAGTTTAGGATTTTACCTTAAAACTTGTGAGAAATCCTTGTTCTTGCTTGTAAAACTTGTTTGGGGTTATTTTTGCAAAGTTTAGGGGCTGAGAAATTTTTTTAGAGACCTGGACATGGCTGCCGAATCTTGGAAGGAAAGAAAGGAAGTGAATTTTTGTGATAACTTTGCCTTAAATGCATCCTTATCACATTTGGTGACTCATGGTAACCCATGAGTATACCACTAGGTGTCCTCATCTTATTGGGCCACATTGCATGGCTTGTTGGCCCAATAGAATTCAAGCAAATGTCCACTTTGTGGAGTTAAAAATTTATACTGTGTAATTTTTCACCACATAGTATTTTTTCTATACTGTCGTGGTCAATTCAGTGTACTTTCTATCCTTAGACTGTATAAAAATATTTAACTTACTTTTCGTTTACTTTTTGAGGCCAATCATAACATTTTTCGTATCTGCGTTTTCATTTAGCAGTATTCTTATACTGCTCTGGCCTCCTTTCTACCCCCGGTTAGGGTTAGGACAACCTCTATGTCTTATTTACATTCTAATCATTCATTCGTTTATATCACAATTTCACAATTAATTGTGACATGAAATTCATTTTATGGATATTATGCACAAATCTCTGAGTCATCAAACTCATAAAATTTGTATTTTATAATATCCACCATTGCATTACATATGCCATAAAATTTGCAATCAATGCCGCTCATTCATATTTTATTGTAATTTTCACATAAATTACAATTTTTACAAAATTTCACATTTTTAAGAATAAATTTATTAATTAAACCTAATTAAATATTAGATTTTATTGATGACGTTTTCTCGGTCATTACACAAACATTAAAATTCATCATTATTACTAGGTATCCACATTCAATAGCGTACCACTCAACTCATCGAAACCCAAATGGGCACGCTTGACCACCCTCCAATCATTCCAAGGTTGTTCAGGTGAAGGGATATCAAACCTCATATTCTCACCAAGTCGATTATTGTACAGTGCGTTTTGGGACTTTCGACCTAGGGGAACGTCATCACCTCCCCCTATTTTACCTTTTAGGGTATTCATGCCCAATGACGTAACTGTTGCCCTCTTCACGTCTCACCATTTCTCTATATTCATCCGTTATTTATAGAGTTAGTTTTCCTAACCATGCTTCTCAAATTACAACAACATGTGTTAAATCATTATATTCTTCGTTGTACAATACATGACGAGTTTCACATTATCATGTTATAGATGTAATCATATACATTCAAAATATCATATACATATCTTGCAACATAAACAACAAATTTTAATTTACTAAAACCTCACAAAAGATGAGTAATAGAATCTCTATCTTTTTACAAATATCCACTGACAATTTTTAGCTTACACAATTCACCACGTAAGCTCCGAGTACGCTGTTATCCTAAAAGGTATAAAATAACCATACTTTAACTTAAATCCTACTTTTTAATTATGTCAATTCATCATTTATTTTTATTACTGTGCCATAATTATTAATGTACTAAAATTGTGAATATCAATTTTCCAACTTAATTTTAGTAAATTACAAAATAACAATAAAATAAAAATATATGAATTTTATTTTGGTACGAAAGATGTTAAATGAATTTTTAGAATCAATAATACAATTATAAAATATTTAGAAATAAAATAATTAAAAAGTTTGATATTCATTAAAATAAAATTATTTGAAATTACAAACTTTATAGAAAACTATTTATTATTTATGAAACATAAATTATCAAATAACCACTCTTGTCTTGGTGGTTTGGTCTCCTTTATTTGTCCCTAAGATTGGGGGTTCAAATTCCACCTGAAGTTTTGAAAAAGACGACATGTCGTTTTTTTCCCTTTATAGGAAAAACGACATAAAGTCTGGAAAAATATACATACGAGTTCTTGATTATTCTTCACCCATTCTCAATCAAAATCCAGGTGTATAACATGTTTCTAAGCTTAAAAATGATGTATAATCATTCACAAACATCAAAAACACATTTCTCATAAATTTTTATACCAAAATACAACTTAAAATCAAAGTTAAAAGTTCTAGAATTCTAACCTTAAACACTTAGCTCAAAAGTGGTTTGATCTTGCAAATCCTTGAGTTTCCTTGATCTTTGAGCTGATGGGTAGTTGTTTGTGAAGATTAATAAGAAAAGATCTTGAAAATCTTGAAGAAAGTTTGAGCTCTCCCTTTGGTTCTCTTTGGTTTGTCTCACCGTGGAAAGAGAAATGAAGAAGAAGAAAAGAAAGAAAAGAAAGGGAAGCAGGGAGAGATGTGACAGAAGAAAGAGAAAGGGACAGGGAAGAGTAAGTCACGGAGGAGGAAAGAAAAGAAGACAAATGATGAAGAAAATTATTAGGGGGACAATTCGGTGGTTGGGTGCAGGTAAGTGTTTGTCTCCTTTGGAGACTTCCTTGCCACATGATGCCAATGTGGCATTTCAGTAAATAAGTAGTGTAGTGAAGACAACAAGGTAAATTTAAATACAATAAAAATTTTAAATTGACACATTTTCATATTAAATTTTACAACATCATACTCGTTAAAATAGCGATTGTTACATAACTTGTCTAGAACATGTAAGATTTGTATTATTTTTATGATGGCTGTGTTAAGTTATTTGAGAATTGTACTAAGGTGATGATGATTATATTTTAAATATTTGGTGCTACACTAAAAATTGTGGTTTGTGTTTAAACGTTTATTTTTATTTTTGTTTAAAGACCCACGAGCATTGTTTTATTGATTTGAATAATATTGAATTCAAGTTTATTTTTATTTATTCAATACTGTTAACTCCCACATAGGGGCGTTACAATATAGGTTGGTCATTATGAAAAATGGGGATGTACAATCAAACTAAAACGGTTTATTTTAAGTAAACCACAAACCAAACCAATTATAGGCTGTTTTGGAGATTTTAAAACCAAACCAAACCATTTAAGTAGTCAAATCAAATGCAAAGCAATCTATACCAATTGTAATTAGTTTGGTTTGGTTTTTTTAATTGTTTTGAATTAATATATATAGACACACACACACACATATAATCCTTTTTAACCACAATTAGAACCAACATTTTCATATGATAAACAATTCTCTATTTCTCAATTTTAAGTACCAATAATGCAAAAAATATAGTATCAAATTCATAATAAGAAATCATTAGGATTATAACTTTGTTGAGAAGAAACGCAAACTTTATTACTGATAATAAGAGATGAAAAAAATACAAAAATGAGAAAGAGAAGAGGTTTCGTTAAAAACTAACAACAAGGATTATTTATTTATTTTTATAATATATATCATTAAATTTTAGAGCACCGTCATTTTAAAAAAATATATATGTAATGAAATGATTAATTATTTTTCTACAAATATAGAATATATAGTTCTCTAATACAATAAATAGAAATTGGTTTGGTTTGTTTTTTTAGGATCAAAACCACAATCAAATCAATTTAATTAGTTTTCCAAAATTTTAAACCAAACCAAGCTGATTTTTAATCGGTTTGGATTGGTTTTATTTTGCTTTGTTTTGGTTTGGTCCGTTTGATTGGCTTGGTGACCATCCCTAATAGAAAGGGACAATCTAGGCACGGGCAAGAATGTTTGTTTAAAGCCTTAACGGTAGACCTTTCATCTCAACAAGAAACGCATCACCAACAAAATATTGGCTTGATAAACCAAAGGTATAAAATAGGAAAATTTTTAAGAAAAAAGGGTACGAAAAAAATTCAAATGCAAAAATAGGACGAAAATCATGTATATATTGCGTACACACGCTATCTTGCATATATAATATTTGAGAGTGAGGAGTTTCAATTTCACATCACTTGTGGTGTAGTTAAATACAAAATTAGTGCTAGATTATGCTTACAATCACACATATGTCACACGTACGAAGAACAAAAGAATGCAAGGAATTTTTTTCCAAAAAAAAAAAAAGAAGACGAAGATCATTTATAAAAAATAGGGTTATTAGCACCAGTAGCCCTTGAACTTTAAGTCTTCCTCACTTTTTCTCCTAAATTTTAAAAATCACTAATTTGCCTCCTCAACTTTCAAAAGATCTCACTTTGCCCTTTCCATCTTATTTTTTGTTAAAATAAGCGAAATTTCGGATCATGTGACTTGTATGTAGGACACTTAAAGGGCAAAACTGAGATTTTGGTCTGCAAATTCTTTTTTCACGTTTAAGGCTTAGGGAGTAATCGATAAACTTGATGAACTCACGATTTGGGTTCCTCTTTTCTATTTTTCTCTCAAGTCTCATTTGTCTCCTCCATATTTCTTGATCAAGAGCTCGTTTGTTTCGACGTTCAAAGTCCACGACACATTCTTGGTGTTGGTCGAATTAATTATGTACTAGCATCATCTACAACGGACAACAAATATTAGATCAAGGCGTAAAAAGCTAGAAAAATTCATTGATTGAGTTAAAAACAAGTAATTATAAGATTAAGGAAAACCTGAAGTTCCTTTAGCCTTATTTGTTACTCTATGCACAAGTTGATCATTATGTTGATTGAACATATTAAACAACTGCCAAATCGTGAGAGAAAAATGAAAAAAAAAAAAAGGAATCCAAATCATGATATTTCCCAAGTTTATCATTTACTCTCCAAGCCCTAAATGTGAAAAAATAATTTGCAAACCAAAATCTCGTTTTCGCCTTTTAAGTGTCCATGTGCAAGTCACATGACTCAACATTACGTTTATTTTAACAAAAAAAAAGATGAAAGAGACAAAGTGAGGACTTTTAAAAGTTGAGGGGACAAAGTAGCAATTTTTAAAGTTTATGGGGTAAAGTAGGGGAGACCTCAAAATTTAAGAGTAACTGGTGTTAATAACCCTAAAAAAATAATGCAAGGATATTTATAGAAAAGAGAGAGAGAGTAAGAAAGATGTTAAAGTGAATGGCGGGATGTAGTGCTACTTGAAGAAACATATGAGATATTTTACTGTTTCTTTATTTTTTATTTTTTTACTAAGAGGGACAAAAGTAATATTTTTACTAAATACAAGGATATTTTAGGTGTTTTAGTTTTTGCTATTTAAATTTTAGAGTCTCCCTCAATTTGCCCTCTAAATCTTAAAAATCGCCACTTTACCCTTAAGTTTTTCAAACTCCTTACTTTACCTCCTAAGTTTTTAAAATCATCATTTTGCCCTAATTTCAAAGCTTCTTATTTTGTCTTATATTTTTTATTTTTTGATTTTTCATCTAATAGATAGAATTAAGCCCACGTGATTCACACATGGGTAAAGATAAAAGGGAGATTTTATCAGTCTTGGGTTTGGTTTTACATTTACACTCTTATTTAACTTTTTTTTTCATATGCTCTCATTTAAGAAAAGTTTGTATGCACAGATTTTCTCAATATTGTTTGCCTATAATCTCATCACCTTTAATGTGTAACTCATCTTCTTTAGCATATAAATTCATATAACAGCGAATAATATTGACTTATTAAATAAGTTAAGTATTAAAAATGATTCCTAAATGAGAGTTCAAGTAAAAAAAAAACAAAGGCGTCAAGTGAGAGTGTAAACATAAAACAAAACCTACGAATAATAAAATTTTATTTTTACCCTTACAGGTGACCCTTGTGCGAATCACATGAGTTTTATTCCGTCTATTTAAACGAAAAACCAAAAATTTAAGAGACAAAAGTGAGGAGCTTTCGAAATTTAAGAACAAAATAGTTATTTTTAAAATTTAAGAGATAAAATTAAAAATTTTAAAAATTTAAAGAATAAAAAGTTGTTTTTAAAAGTGAGGGAGATGGTAGACTGCCGTTAGTATTAATAACCCTAGGTATGTGACTTAAAAATAAGTCTAAAGCAAGCGAGATAGGAAACGGCGCGTTTTTAAGTAGTTTCCTAATCCCTAGCCCTACCGCCTTTGTCGAGAGATCCATAATAAATAGCACGTGTCCTGGTGAAAAGCACATTCCGGCAGTTAGCAGAGCAAAAGATTAGCGCACTGAGGTTTTTAGGGTTTTGTTGGCGCTAGTGAGAATTGCAGAACAACAACAATGGGGCACTCCAACGTCTGGAACTCACACCCAAAGAACTACGGCCCTGGTTCTCGATGTTGGTATGTCTTCAATTTGTATAATAATTGAATTGTTAATCTGGACACGCGATTTGATCTTTCAATTTCTGATTTATGCCCGCATTATCGATGCGTTTGGGTTTTCAATTTCTTTCTGTAGCTATGCACTGGTAACGGAACATTGTATTTTTTATGTTCTGTTTGACGGCTAAATATTTGGTTACAATTTTAAGATGTGGTTTAGTTTTGCGAAATCAAACCTTAATTTCTGATTTTGGTGTTAGACATTGAGAGTTGATTGGTTATTTTTATACTAAGTTTTTGTTACTCAAGCAAGGTTTTTTCATCTTTAACAGCCGAGTATGCGGGAACCCTCACGCGATAATCCGTAAGTATGCGCTCATGATCTGCAGGCAATGCTTTCGCAGCAATGCCAAGGAAATTGGCTTTGTCAAGGTAAACATTTTTCTTTATTAATTTTGGTAAATATTTATCAATACAGAAAGAGAGAAGGAAAATCCCCCTTCTATTTTTTATTTTTATTTTTATTTTTATGTTATTTCATCAATAGGACTGCTTCTATTGTTTATTTGCTTTGCTTGTGTTTACCTTGTCTTTTTTTTTTTCCTCTTTAAATATGTATTAATTTTCTTTATATTATTAATTGCAGTACCGCTGAAGGCTGATGATTCTGCATTGCATCGTTGATGGTGCTTTTGGCCGAATAATGGCGCTGGAGAATTTCCTTTATAATTAGCTTTGGTTTAATGTTTCTGTTGACGCTTGTTTATTATTTTCCTTGGGAGTAGTTGTTGCTAGGTATGACCTGAGTATGCGAATTGTGTTTAGCAAGGACATCAATTTCTTGTCGTAGCTGTTTAAGAACCTGAGAAATTTATATTGTTTTGTTTAGTGTTAATACTCCTGTTTACTCATTTGGTGGTAAACAATTATTTATTGGTTTTTTTCCCCTATTATTTGGTTGGAACCTTTGCAATTTATGTAGGCTTCAGTCCACTGTCAAAGCAAAGTGTCGAAGCTTACTCCAACCAGTTTTCCCAAATGCTTAGCAACGATATGTTTGTTGCAGACATGTGGTTCGTAAGAGCATCATGTTCATAATCAATTGGTGCATCAACTGCGATCTTATTATGGTATGCCAATTAGGAATGGCTGGATTGCAAACGATGGTTGAAAGTTGCTTGTCGTTGGCCTTCCTACGGCTAAGTTAAGCACCATAAAAGTATAAATTTACGAATGGCTAAGAGCCTGTTTGCGAAAAAAGTTTGAGCCAAAAGTTGAACTTAAAGAGGAGTTGCTGGTGGTAACCTTTAGTTTGAGTTTGAATCTATATTTTTTTGTCAGAAACTTCTAAATGATAATTTGATAATAGGCTACTGACGGTTCGTTTTGGTGCAAAACATCAACTACTAGTTCACAGTTCACAACACAAACGAATCTGGTTTTTTGGTATTTAGATTACATTTTTGCCAGAGACGGAGAAGTGGGGCATCGAGACATTCTTTCCTCTCAGAAGGGGCGGAAAATACGCGTCATTGTCTCAAGTTGACATATCCATCCCCTACTCTCATTGCAGAAGAGGTGTAGCCCATGCTTCTAAGTCGCTTTAGTAGGGCGAACAAGATGGGCAAGAAGCTAACGCCCATAACCTAGCGTTTGGTGTTTGTCTATATCACAACAATACAAATCATATAATTAAATTTTCAGTAGCAACAATTGTGATCACATTTATTATTTTTATTTTTTTTCCGTCTAAAATGGTTTTGACCTTGTTATGGATTCTTGCAACAAGTCATTCGTCCATACAAAAACGCAACCTTTCTGTTCCTACAAGAGATTGATTGACACGGATTTCAAATCATGGGTGTCATTGGTATGAGTTCTTCCTTGGGGAATACCGAGACTCAAGAATGGCTGTACAGCAATGTCATTTTCTTTCCTCCTTTTTTTAGCTTGGTTCCAACAATATCAAGCTTCCTTATTTATCTTTTCATGGTTCGTTTGTATGTTAAGGTTTTTTTAATAGGTGGAATACGTAAGAACAAGGAAACTTGGATGCCCATTATGGACAAAACTGGGGTTTGGCAACTTGTTTCCATGAAAAGAGCATCTTTCTTTTTTTTTTGGTCAAGTTGACTGTGGTTCGATAAACTTCACTGGCAAGCAAACGGAAATTTTTTTTCCACAATAAGAGCAATGATAGAAGAGGTCAAACTAAGTTTAACCCCCAAAAAAAGTTAAAAAATAAAAACATGACTGGAAAATGGAAGTGCGGGCAATCGAACCTCATGCCTCTCGCATGGGAAGCAAGTGACCTACCAGATGAGCTACACCCACAATGATGGTCGAATTGCTTGAAAAACATAACTAAATGAGATGACAAATATTTGGAATTAAAGTCCACCGCCAACGGCTCACATTCCACCGCAAGCATTAAAGTCTGTTCATTCCCCAGTGTTTCTGCAGACGCTAAACAAAGGCAATAACTACTCTGTATGAGATGTAGGACTGAAAAGGCTGGTAAAGCCCACATGACTTCTTTTTATTTTACACTTGCCGCATTATAAAAGCCTTTGTTCCACATTCAAATCCAAGACATGGGTTCTTTGTCTCTCTCACACCCTTCGTCTTATCCCATCTGACGTTCGATTGTTCTCCTCCTGTTCTACATTAATGGGTTAAACTTGTCTAAAAGAGGACTTTTGAGAAATCTTTTAAGAGTGTTATAAAACAGACACATTCTTTTGTTTGGCATTTGGTGTTTTACACTGAGGTTGTGCTTTTGTCAGGATTACTCACTTCCGTGCATTATGAAGGTCTCTGGCGTCTTGGTGATGTTCTTTGTGCTTTGGACAGCTTTGATGTTCTTTAGCCTCTCTCGCCGCAAAACTGGATTCAAAGCTCATGGTAATTTTTTTTTTTTTTCATCTTTTTGCTTTATTTCATATTATTTTTATTTCTGTTGTGTGCAGACGTTTCTTTGTTTCTGAATCAAAGATTTCATATTGTAGTCTAATGAAAATTAAATTTTATGCGCCTTTTATGGAAGGTTGTCTTGCAATATCAGCTTCTTCTAAGGATTTGCTGCTTGTTTTTAATCTGGTAAAAGATTCTGACATGGTTAAGTTTTAAAAAATAAAAAATGACCATTACAGGAAATTACTAATTTACTTGGGCACATCGTGGTTTCCAGGATGAATATTCCTTTCATTAGAATCCTGTTCAGTCTTGAACATAAATTACTTTCGAGTTTTTTTTTTTTTTTTTAAATAAGAATAAATTAGGTGAATATTTTTAATCCTTGGAGCAATCTGGTGCTCTGGCTATTTTAAAAATTCATGTAACGATCCCTGTAGTCCAATTTCTTACTTTCGTTGATTGCATGCCCAATCTTTAGAGGGAAAAAAAAAAAAAAGAACAGTTGATTTTTTTATCTTTGTAAAACTTAAATGGAAACTTGTTTTTTGTCATGTGAACAAACTCTCACACAGTTCAATAAATTTGGCTTATTTCGTTGCTAACCAAGACTTGTGAAGCTGGATTCTCTGGCCCCATTATTTCTAAAACGGATTTCACTTGCTACACTCACACAATCACAAAAATGACAAGTGCAGCATACCAAATTAGTTTTGAACTGCAAATGTGGCGCCGCCACGTTAAATTGTAGGGTCTCTTAGAATCATCTGATTATTAAACCTGACATGTTATCACATTTGCACACACTTCTCCTCACTAATTACAATAGTACTCTTCGTTTGGTAAACATGTTTGAACTAACCGATAGGAACCAGTAACAGTGTACAGTTTCAGGTGCTATAGCAGAACACCAAAAGCTCTGACAATGTAAAGCTTTCATATGTTACAAATTTTGAATTAAGTTTTTCAATTTAAAATGGTTTACCAAACTCTGTAATAGTAGTTTCTTACATTTGTAAATATTGATGCTCAAACTAGAATAGACATATATACATAACAAAAGCATTATATAATATATGTATGTGTGTGTGAACTATATACACACAGAAATCTTTTAATGATTTATCTCTGTATTACTATATATAAATAAGATTAATCACGTGTCTCAGCATTGCTTTCACTATTCTAAAAATTTCTATGTTTTCTGCTACTTTCTATGTCCTACCGACACAGAAAAGATATTTGATTTCTTTTCCTGTGACGTTTCAATCATTGACTACACATGAAATCTTGGATCCTTGATTTTTTTTTTTCCTCTCACTCTCATAATTTGACAACAGAATGTTAGTCCAAACAGGCACTACTACAACTATATCTCTATTAGTTAGCCACTAGTCCTCATCAATTAGGATCTCTACATGAACTTTTGAAGTAGTTTGATGTTATTCTTGTCTCAAATCATACTTATGAAATTAAATACTTTCACTGAATATAATGTATAGTTAATAATTTTTTGATGGCCTTATTGGACCTAATTTAATGAAATGATAAATTTCAGACATGGCCCACCATGGTGATGGTTCAACCGTGATAGCCATAAGCAGGAAGCTCAAGGTGACACACCACTAATTATTATTATTTTTATTTTTCTTATTAAAAATGTTCCTATATGTCTTTATTCTTCTTAAACTTCAGGAGACTAGTTATAAGCCAAACACAAAGGCGAACAAGAGAGGTTCAAGCACTGTGAATCTGGAAGATTACCATCCCATAGACCCAGTTCCAAGCTCAAAGGCTTCTGTAAAACCGGGGCCAATCGAGCATGGTTCTCCGATAATCCCTTATATCCCGAAGCCGTCGCCTCCTGACCATCCCAAGCATACCGGTGGATCTGGTTAAGCCCAGCTACTTAACAACATGTTGATTAATATTTTAACTATGGCTTATGTTAGAACTTGGAAGAATACTGCCACTTTGTATCATTGCACGTTTGTTTTAACCAGCTTGTATATTATATACACTGCAGCTGAAGTGATGTGGTGTGTTTTATTTTTGTGTGTTACCCTTTTATTGATTACACTATTTTTAGTACTTGTATGCAGGTTGATTATTTAGAACTGAGAAGATCAAGTTAGAGAAATTGCGTTGGTGGATAAATGACCCCTTTTAGAGCTTGCTTTAAGTGAATGTAGCAAAACTAAACAAGTCTCCATCTTCCAAAAAACAAAAAAGGTCTTTTGTAAATCGTGCATTGATTTTGAATCTTTGATCAATAATCTATCATGATCAATTGATCTTTAGTTTCCTGACGCATGATTGATATATCAATTTTCAATCGCTTGATTAATTCTTGATTTTTAAAACTTTTTTAAGAAATGAACTGTTTTTATTGTAACAAATTAAGGACTTTTACCAAAAATATTATTTGATGCTACGTATTCCAAAAAATTATGGGAATGTTGTCAATTGTATTGAGCGCACATATGGTCTGTATGTGTGAATACTTTAATACAAATTAATGCGGTTTCCAAACCCAATCATTATCATACCCCACTCTATGTTGTTGATCAAGTATTATGTATATGTATATGTGTATGTGTATGTATATGTATACGAGGATACAGCCACAATAAGAGATCTCAGTAATTATCGTGGTAAAAAGATAAATATGATACTTAAGTTTAAGATACAACCATATCCCTAAATCAATAATAACAACATTATTTTAAACAAAATTCTATTATGATCCTTATCAGATTATTCTGTGCATGCATGACTCTATTAATGTATTTATTTGGGCATATTTTGATTTTGTATGAATGTCCACTGTTTCTTTTTTTTTTTTTTTACTGTTCCGAAATATGAAAGGTCACGTTTTGTTTACTTTGGAATGGCCTATTAAAAGTATGCTTGGCAAAAGTGGTTTAAACCACTTTCTCAGTTACAAACAATGTAAAGCTCTCACATGCTATAGTAACAATAAAAAAATCGTTATAGTATAAAGCTCTCACATGCTACAATAAAAAAAAGCTTTAACCAACAGTTCTAATAACCTTACCAAACACTTCATAAAACAGTTTCGGAGATATGCAGCCAAACATCTCTACTTTTTTTCTTTGGCTATTCGGTACTGTTACCTCTTGACCTTGTTCCACTTTTAGAAATTTGCCTCTAAACTTTTAATTTCGACAGGTTGCCTTTTAACTTACAAATTTATAGTAAATCACCCCATTGATAACAATTTTTTGACCAAAGTTAACATGTAATTTACACATAAACAATTGATAATTGACATAAATAGTCATTTTTATATATTTGGATTAAAAGCTATTGTGGTTAATACCTTTAATTAAGTTTTCATCAAAATAGAATATTTTCAATTAACTTTGGATTGAATATAAATTTGGGTTATCATTTATATGAAAAAACCCTTTTATGCCTTTAATTAACGACCCATGTGAAAATTACATATAAATTTTAGTCAAAAACTTAAAATTATTATCAATAGGTGTGATTTGCTATAAATTTTTAAGTTCAAAGGGCAACTTATCAAAATAAAAAATTCAGGGAATAAATTACAAATGTACGACAAGTTTAGAGAGTAACAGTGCCAGATACTTTTTTTTTTGGAAACTTGGAGGAATGTTTAGATTGTTTTTAAAACGTGATAATATTTTTATCTTGATTTTTTTTCATCATATGTTGTTTTTTATCTTGATCATATATCAAATTTAAGAGGCGTAAAATTTTGGGACAAAGATTTGAGAAAATAAGTTGAAGGGGACAAATTTTTAAATTAATTTTGTTGTTGATGTTTTCGCATTTATTTCTGGAGGTGTCGTGGGGTTTGAGGATAGAAGGAAAGTCTAAACATGAAAATTCTAGAAAAAAAATTTGGCCTGCTCGGCCTACCCAACCAAACGGAACAACGATATTGATAGAATTGATTGTGAAAATAATGTACACAATACACACAGGGAGAGAGAGAGAGGACACACTACTTTACACTAGATATTATTTGTGAATTATCAGCAATATAGAACACAGTTTAGGTATTTCTTTTTTAGGTATGTATACGTATACATACATACATACAGGGGCAGAGCTATATACGGACGAAGGTGAACAGCAATCTTAAACTTTTTTTCTTTCCATATTATACATAAACTTTTATAAAAATTATATTTCGTTCCTCCTAAAAATATACTACGTCCCTCTTGAAATTATGTTTCAACTCTTCTAAAAGTTTTATATCTTCTTCTTTTAATTTTTCTTAACACGGTTAACCTAACCTATGCTCCGTCTCTCATGATTAATTTTTTTGTTCCGCCCCTGCATACATACCTATACATACATGCATATATATATATATATATCAGAATTTAAGGTTTTTTATTTTTGTCTTCAACGACGCATAATTTAAGTTTTTTGCATACCAGTTTTGTTTGACATGTCCTAGGACGTTAATCTATATTTTATAGAGATAAAACAAAATTTCGTAAGATCTAACACAAATAAATGGTCGAGTATTCATTAATAGCTCTTACAGCAGTGAAGCGCAATTAAATAAATTGCTTTATCAGATCCAACCATTTCCTATCGGGTTAGTCTTGATCTTCCTGATGGGAAATTTGACTAATAGGTTGTTAAGTAAGACAATGCCTGGAAAAAGAAAATAGTCTCATTGTATATTTTTGTCTTCAATTGAAATATTTCACATTACCAACCACATATAGAGAGATTAATATTTGTCCACCGAAATCTTCACCTTTAAGTTTCTCTCACTTTTTTTTTTTTTTTTTTGATGAAAATCTTCATCCTTAAGTTATGAGTTATTACAACAAGAGATTCCCAAACTACTAAAATCTAAACTAGCTAGTTACACCAACACCTTCAAAGGGCCAGAGCGAAAAAGTTTAATCAAGAGGGATGAAACTGAACTAATAAATTGGAGGCACACAAAAATATGTAAAATTTTAAAAGAGGCAAAATATAATAGGGATAAAATACAAATTTTATGAAATTTCATATACAAAATTTGGAAAAAAAAAAAAAGTTTAGCTAGAATGACTCATCGTGATGACTCCGTTCATGGAAAGCCCAATCTTCTTTACAATAATTTAACATGTTTGGCTAAAAATTCTAAAGAAGGTGAACTACTACGCAAAAAGCAGAAAACATGCCTTAAAATTATATGGAACAACAAGAATCATGATGTTAATTATCCTTGTCTGCTTACCTATACAAAAATTGCTTTTTAAGTGGAAAACGGTGGTCTTTTTTTTTTTTTTTTCTTTATAAAATTATTTAGAGGGCGACCAAACTTATTAAAGGGCAAAGCAAAGAAAGTGGCAATGATACACAAGAAGGAGCATTCACCAACCTTATTGACTAGACAAAGAACAGAAAAAAAGAAAAGAAAAAGGATTATTGTTTCTTCTTCCTCAAGCTAATTTAATTATCACACAAAATTGGTCCTTCCTACAGTAATCAATCCTTTCCCACCAACATGGGTGCTTTTTTTTTTTTTTTGGGGGGGGGGGGGGGGGGTAACTACTGCAAAACCCCATTAGTCCATATCTAATCATGGGAGTTTCTTTTAGCTAACATTACCTATTTGATAACTATGAGTCCATTTAGTAACCTGGTTTAAATTAATTTTATTACATTGTTTTATCTCATAAAATTTTAATTATTATAAAATTTTAGTTTAACCCTTTGGCTTGAACTGACTTCCTAAATGCTATTTATGAGTTTCTATAAGATGGACATTAAGATTTAACCCCAAAAAAAAAAAAAAAGTTGCTCAGCCTTGTTTTGGTCACTCTTTTTTTCTGGGTTTTGGCAAGTGGAAAGAAGAAAGAATCATGAAAATTAAAGGGAAGGGGACCATTCTAAATATCATCTCTTTTGTGGGGGACGTGGGCTCCCATACTTGAGTTTGGGGAATGCATGTTACTTAATTCGAATGTTTGGCACTTTAATTAAACCATTATTATAAAATGAGTATTTCTCAAGGCAGGACACTTTCGAATTCCTAACTTTCATGATTTCTAAATAAAAGCCATGCTTTTAAGTTAAATGTCATCTTTATTAAGTTATTAACTAATCAGGTCATGGACAATTAGCACATGTCAACTCCAAACCAGCCTCTGTCCTATTCAACACTTTTCATTTAATAACGTTTCTTGTTGACAAAACTTTACAATTTGTTTTCTTTTTTTTTTCTTATAATATTCTTCCTTTCTGCTGTTTAAGTGTTTATTTATAGATTAAGATTGATACCAGCCGCTTACTCAAGTTTTGTGGACCGTTATTGACTCCTTTTTTCACTCTTTTACGTGGCACATCTGTTAAGCTTGCCACACTAACAACTGACCGTGACACAAACTTAAATGTGAGAATAGTTATGCCATTTGAAGACATGATTTCAACTAATCCATGTAATTATAAATGATCACAGTGGTGGTAGTACGGTGGCAAAGATGTCCTACCTGAGGACTTTGCTTTTGGCAAGCCACGGGCACGAGTCATATCTGGTGTGACGCTAGCTTCCACCTTGTGATGGCATAGGCTACGTTTATTTGCAAACTTTAAAAGCCCCTTGTTAGTTGATGAAGATTCAGAGTTAAGATTTTTTGACATCCCATCAGTGGTCTCAATAGGCCACTTATCTTATGCTATTGGCCGGAAGTGTGTGGACACTACCAAAATTTAACCAGCAGAACGTTAAATTTTTTTCCGATCGTTGCTATGGGAATAATCTAACAGAAAGCTTACACCTGAATCTTTTTTTAAAATAACTATCGTTCATTTTTTTTTTCATAGGCATTAAACTGAACCCTAAAAAAAAAAAAAAAAAAAAAAACTCAAGTAACTTGAACCAGTGTACTCTGTGAATTAACAAGACAACAAGATGATTGGTGACCTTCAAGCATTTTGTCTATTCATATGGTAACATTCTCATAAAAGAAACTCTTCTGCATCGTCCTTTGTCTGAATTTCTGTTTTGCACAAACTTGTTAGTAGATGAATATTATAAAAGGAGAGGACCTAGGGGTCGGTCTCTGCCAGGTTGGAGATCATTTTACTATCACATACATACATATATAGATATATATGTGCGTGTGCGTGTGTGTGTGTGTGTGTCTTTAAAAAGAAAAATCACTCCTAAAAAAAAGGAAAATCTCAAGCCTTGGTGAAGTTGCCTTCAGGGGTCACTTTGTGCTACTTGGACTTTGGCTTTTCCAAACTCCCACCCAAATAGGGCATCGTCCAAATTCAAGTTGTCATATGTCTTGTAAAATGGTTCAAACGCAACAAAATAGACAAATCGGAACATTACTTGCTATCAATGGAAAACATTGCAGCTAAAAGACAAAAGAGTCCCCCTCAAAAAAAATGAAATAATAAAATAAAATAAACCCGCAGAAGAAGCTGCAATATTGTGTCCATACACGTGTATTATTTTGATAAAGAAATAATACTTTTTTTGTTTAATAATATATTAAAATACTATCAAACATGGTGGTTTTAGTATGTTTCTACTTGATAGTGTGCATTCTACTTGATTAAAATAGAATAAAGAAACAATCTTTGTTGTTCTCTTTGCTTGGTTAATGAATCGTTTTCAACCAAAAAGGAAAAAAAAAAAACACAAATAATTAAATTTAATAATACTAAAAACACTATTCAACACTTCTCACAAAAAAAAATCAATATGTTGGTTTTTGTAGGTTGCTATATTTGATAGCGTGCTTGTGTTGTGTGAGTCATCACCTGATAAAACATAAAACAAAATTCAGAACTCATTTAATAAACAATAAAAGTATTTAAGTTGAGAACTCACTTGATAAAAGAAAATAAAATAAAAGAAGTTGAGAATTCACCTTCTTCTTCTTCTTCTTCTTTTTTTGGTACCTCACCTTACTACCATATAGCAGTGTAAAAAAAAAAACACTTTTTTTTTAATTTTTACTGTCCAAACCCAAATGGGAGACATTTTTCACCGCCCAAGTCGAATCCATGGTCCACCACTCTTTCAATAAGGCCATATAAGCAAACACTAGAGGCTTGTGAGTTTCTGAGCACCGTGGCTGTTAAAAATAGAGTGAAGTGGGCCCCAAAAGAGCAAATACTCCACAAGAAAAGCTGCAGAAAGATGGTGGAGCTGAAACAGAGGCAGCATGTACAGGGGTCGGAGCATCTGGAAAGATACGTTGTCGTCGGCGTGGTTGTTGTTCTTGTTGTTTTTTTTTACGTGTTCTTTTTGGCTTCTGAATAATTACGGCGATTGATAGTGTTGTTTGTTGTTGAGAAGTTTGGCCTTTGTTCCATCATACATTTGCATTTTTCAATACAACAGTATTCATGTTTGACAACTCAGTTCGAACTTATATTTAAAAACAAATTTTAATTATAAATAATGTAAACTTTTACGTAACAAAAATATGTTACGGTATAAAACCTTTATATGTTACAATATCTATTGAAGAATATTGAAAAAAATGCAAATATTACAGCATAACTCACAATTTCAATTACATGTCTAAACGCCATAACTAGTGTGGAACTTGTCCAAGCAAAACTTTTAGTCTTGTTTCGTAAGATGGAAACCGAGAACGGCATTTGGAACTGTTGGTTAGAACCACTTTTACTTTAGCATACGAGAGTTTTATACTGTAGCAACTTTTTTATTGTTACTGTAGCATATGAAAGTTTTATATTGTTCATGATTGAGTTTGTGGTAGAAACCGGGTGGTTAAAACCACTACCAAACAGTTGGTAAAATATATAATTCAGGTAAAGAATATACTAAGGTAATTTTTTTTTTGTGTAGATTCATTCATCAAATCTTTGCATAAGGTTCTTTCAAGAATTCCTCACATAATTTATTTCCTCATTCTTTTTTTCTTCCTAAATCCTTTCACCAATCCACTGACTTCTACTTATCCCTCCTACTAAACAAGCTTTCAATTTTGCTCCTTTTTCCTTATGTAGTGGAAATGATTATCACAATTTTAGTTATTCAGTATATTTGTTGACTTCCATTTGGCCTCCAGATTACTATCTCTGACTAATTTCTTTTTTATACGATGTCTTGTCACTAAATTGGTATGTTGACGTTAATAGGTGTTTAGCATGGTCACGAGAATAATTGGTTAGAAATATTTTTACTGTAATATGTGAGAGTTTTATATTATAACAACTTTTTTTTTAATTATAACATGTTAAAACTTTACATAGTTCATAACTGAGTTAGTAGTGTAAACCACCCTACACCAAACACCTTGTAAGTAAATAATTAAAAGATGAAAACGGTATAGTGGATTTCATTTTCATGTCACCAATGATTTACCTTTCCCAATTGAATTGGCTGAAGCTCAAGATAGGCGGAGCACGTTTGGTAATGTTTTCAAAATAGATGAAAATGGATTTGATTTGAAAAATAAAAATATTTGAAGAATTGTACTTAAAGTGTTTTTGAAATTTTTATCTCAAAAAGCGTGGCAAAAACATTTTCAAAATCTCCAAAGACAAATATCCTTATGCTATTTTATGTTAAATAGGAAAACTAACCACTAAAAAAAAAAAACAAAGAAAAGAAAACACACACGCACACAATTTGAGTGCCGAAGAAGGAAGAACTTTAAGAAGTGGTCCTAATTCACGTTGTCAAGGCCCGCCACATGCATGTCTCTACTTTTTAACAATCTGATTTTGATACCCTTCACTCGTATATGATACTATGATTCACTAGTTTTGCTTTTAAAAAATATTTTCCAAGTGACAAAACAATTTGTGTTAGAGAAATAACAAGATAATGAACACACAGTAAACAAATATTAGGACTCCCAATTATCAACCATATATATGCTATAAATAGTATATTATCAATCATCATTCTCCAGATCAGATTAAGTACAAATTACCAATTGACTGTTGTTCTAAAGATAGAACTAAACAAAATTTGTCATTAAAGTAGTTTAGTGTAGTGAACGGATTTAAATTAGAGTGGAAGAAAAACCTAACTTTAGAGTGGACTCTAATCCAGAGAGAGAGAGAGAGAGAGAGTCACGCAAGGAATAGGAAAAGTTGAAGCTAAATAAACTGTCCTTTTTTAAGGTAAAATTTCCACACGAGGGTAAAGATTGCTGAGAAGCTGATGACTCTTGTTGATTGACATGAAAGGCTTTTGATAAAACAGAAAAAATTTATAATTAGTTAAGTATATGAGTGAGAGTTGGTGGGGTTATAAATATGTTTATGAGTGACAATTGACAGAGAAAAGCGCTAAAAAAAAGGTGTCTTTAAATTAACTTAAAGAAAATGGAGTTATTAAGGGTCCGTTTCGTAAATCGATTTGAAGCAATGATTTGATTTAAATTATTATTTAAATTTCTATTTGAATGTGCATTTAGGTTTTAATTTGAGTATGAAATAAAATTAAAATTTGTGTTTGAAAAAGTAGTGAAAATAGTTTTTGATTTATTAACAAATCTAATAAAATCTTAATGCTAATGATCCTAAAAAATATACAATATGAATATTAATTTATTCATTTTTCACTATGAACACAATGAAAAAAGAATCATCTCAATTTGATATCAAATGAAGAAGTTATGATTTTTTTCCTCAAATATAAGAGAGAGAATTTTAATTTTTACTGTAACAAAAATATGTGAGTATCAAAAGTTTAGGGGAATGAAAACTCTAAAAACTTGAATTTTTGATACTTAAGGGATTCAGATTTTTGAGGAAACAAACACGTATTCAAAGATTCTTGATACTCAAATCTAAATTTGAGTCTATTGAGTTCAAATAATACTCTAAACAAACTGATCCTAAAACTAAAAATAGGATTAGTTCCCTTTTAACTTTTGGAAGATTCAATTGCAAGGTTCTTTGGGGGCTTTGGTTAATGCTGACGCTAATGACTTTGTTAAGTTAATTATTGGTGACTTCATTCCTTTTCATCCTCTTCTGACCCTCATAAACGACTAACTAGAGATTTCATAAAGAATGAACAACTAAGACGATCATGCCTTTTATCAGAAGTAATTAATCATACATGACCACCAATAAACTCCACTGCTTGGCCTTTAAAGAGTCACGAGAGAATTGAAACATACTTTAGTGCTTCTATTTATGCCGCAACAATATCCTTTAAAAAAGATAAAAAAAAAAAGAGAGTCATAATGTTAAAATTTGTGGAGATTGCGTGAAGAAAGCTGTGACACCCGTTATTCTCCTAACGGGTATTGAGGTAATTAAATTAATTTTTAATGTATAAAAAAAAAATTGCTTCATTTAAATTTATTTTATAATATTTATTTTTTATCTATTTTTAAGTTTTCTAAAATTCTCCTATATTTATTTAGTATGATTACTAAAAAGCCTTAGAACTTCTAATAAATCTCAAAAATGTCATATTGGCATTATGTGTGTTAAAGTCTTTAGATGAGACATAAGGATATCTTTTCCAACTACTCTTGACCCTCATTTTCTTTATTTCCTCCGTGACATGCTTCAACATGTCTCCTCTATAATTGTTTCTATCACTTCTCTTCAAAGACTTTATCTTTTCTTCCTTTCTCTTCCACGGTTCCCACACTCTTCTTCTTATTTCTTTGCTGAAGCAAAATACTTAGAGAACTTCTTCAAGGCAGCCATAAAAATCAGCCACCATCACCTCCATTTGAGCAAGAATTTCAGTCATACCGAAGTAAAGGAACCTGTTTTGAAGCCATTTCAAGCTTCCAACTAACCATAATCCGAGGTTAGAATCTTATGAACAAATTTAGTCTTTCATTTATAAATTTTCTTTTATACTAAAGGATTATTCAAATTTGCGTTCTTAAACCTAAGTATATGTTTGTTGCTATTTTGGAGCATATGTATGAAGTCTAAGTGTATATGCCCTAGACAGAAAATTTATATTGTTAAACTTTATAATACCTCTATGGGCAGTGGTTATTTCTTGAAATTCTAAGATTAAATTAAAATAAATTTTATGAATGTAGTTGTATGTTGTGCTTTAGTTTTAATTGTCCTTATGCACGCCTTAGGATCAAGGGAGTATGGAGCTAACGTTAACTGATTCCAGGATTAAGAGACTGTTGATAAGCTTAAAAGGTAGGGATTCTATTACTCATCTTTTGTGAGGTTTTTATAGAATTAAAATTGATTGTTTTGCCGCAATATATATATATCTATGTTGAACTGATATTATATGATTATCACATATGAAACTATGACATGGACTCGTCTTGTATTGTACGGCGAGGAACATAATGAATTGACACATGTTATAAATTGAGAAGCATGGTTAGGAAAATTAACTCTATTAATAATGATTTAATATAGAGAAATTGTGAGACATGAAAAGGGCGACGGTTACGTCCTTGGGCATGAATACCCTAAAAGGTAAAGTAGGGGGAAGGCGATGACGCTTCCTTGGGTTGAAAGTCCCAGAACACACTGTACAGGAATTGATTTGGTGAGGACTCGGGACTTGATGTCCCCTCACCGGAACACCCTTGGAATGTTTATAGGGTGATCAAGTGCGCCCATTTGGGTTTCGATGAGTTGAGTGATACTCAATTTAACATGGATACCTAGGAACAATGATGATTGGTAATATTTGTATAAATGTGTAATTATGACACTTAGTAATGATTAACTACGGTATCCATAAGATGTGATCATAATAAACCTCATAATCTGAAATATGATGTGACTTACTAACCATGCAGATTTTAATGTGGTAATGATAGAGGTGAGTAATGGCTTTCTCTACTGAGCATAGTGTCGCTCATTCCCTTATGTTTATATCTTTTCAGGACTCACTAAGTGTGAGGTGGCTACGAGAAATATAGTTGAGGAAGCGATGTAACTATATTACATTGGGACTGCTCAATTGTAAAGAATGTTCTTCATGATAATGTAAGCATCAATTGTTACTTTCTGTGACTGTATTACAATGTGATGAGGGTTAAAATGATGATGACAACAGTTTATATTATTAAATTTAAGGTGCTACATTAAACTGTGGTTTAATTGTCGTTTATATTTTTATTTTTGAGTTGAGAGTTTTCATTTAAGTCCCGGGCAAATTTTATTTTTAAGGTGTTACTTTTATTATTTATTTTTATTTTATCTCATTAAAAACTGTTAACCCCCATATAGGGGCGTTACAGAATTTTTGGTATCAGAGCCTAGGTTCGGTTAACCTAGGGAGTGTAGCACCACTTTAAAAAAATATATTTTTGAGATGGTTTTGAAACTGAATTTTCATTGTCATCATCAAAATGAACCTTCACATTGATTTATACAGTCTAGAAGGATGTAACATGGAAAGGCCATAGAATGAAAATATTAATAGTTATATGAGTACAATAATTATATAGAAGGAAAGTATTAATAGTTATAAGGGAATGATAATTATATGGAATGAGTTTATAAGTAGAATGCTTACGAGAGATTCGTATAATATTAGGATCTATAAGCATATCTAATTCGTATAAACGATGAGAAATTCGTGTAGATACGAGGATTTAAGAGCCTTTTGTCTCGTGAAAAACAATAAAAAAAAAAATATAAGGCTTGATTTATTGATTTTAAAGTTTGGCATAGATATGCCAAATTTTTCGTAATTGATTCAAACCTAAGTAATGATTATGTGTGGATTCGATGGAGCACATAAGCGTCAATATCTTTTCTTAAAAGTTCTATTTATTTGAGGAATATGATATAAGTTGGGAATCATGGTATTGAATCTTGAGAGAGATAAATGTTAGACTTTTGGTCTGTTGAGACTGTGTAAAGTCTAGAATGCATGAATCTCAAAATTGGAATATTTCGTTACGTACATTGTATTTAAGTGTATCAGTGAATCTTTTGGTTACCTAAGATTTTGTTATATGAGGAAATTCGATATTGTATAAGTAGAATTGTGGGGATTGTAGATGTTCTTAAGTAGTAACATCAAGTGTCTTTGTTCGTTGATATGGTCTACGTTGAAAGACGTAAATCGTATTGATTTCAAGGTTAGTCACATTCTAAACCCTTGGTAGCAATGATGATGAATCCATTGATAGATGTTAAGTATTATGAATAACATATGGGTGTATGTATTGTTCAATAAGGTTTTGATTAAAACAAAATTATTTGAGTTGCTGGAAGATTATGTTGTTATGAAATGATTTTAAATATCATTCAAGAAGATCCTTGTTGTCGTTAAATTAGATTTGTTGTTTATAGTTAACTTTATCTATAGTGGGCTTTGAATTGGGTTTAAGATTCATACGAATTGGTTTTCAATTTTATGTTTGTTATTTAACTCGTTCTAAATGTGTTAAGGCTCGAAACAACCTGACCATTTTCAACTTAGAACATTTGGGCCTAGTTCAAATCTTAAATCAGTTTGATTCACACTGTCTCTCCCACATGGTCTCTATACGTGTCATATACAGTGGTTTAATCATTGTTTACATATACGTTTACTGTGCATAGGAGCTTATTTCTCCGAGTTCACTTTTTCTCTCTTAATTTGTTATTTTCTCTCTAAATCGCAAATCCTCTTCTTTTTCATTAAAAATTCTTCTTTTCCTCTAAAAGAAGAAGGAATTCTAGGATTCTGCAATTTACTATCTTAATTTTTCCTTTCTATTTACTCTTCTTTCATCTCATCATGGACCCAAAGTACCAACACCTGAGAAAGTATTTCCCATCACTCTCCCAAAAGATTCTTAGAAAGAAATACAAGGCTAGAATTACTCGGTTGTGGATTCTTATGCGTTTTGGTATCCCTTGTGATGTGAGAATGTTGATAGAGGGGAAAATCCGTCCGAGTGACTTTAGTCAAGATGTCGGTTTACCAGGAACAGGTACCAGTCGTAGTGCAATGAAAAGAAGAGCTCGTGCCATCGTGGTCACTTGTAACAAATGTGGAAGACAAAATTGTAACGGTAAATGTACTTCACCTGGTTATATGTCTACGAATAGAGAGGATAAAATAAGGTTTTGTAGGAATGGACTTTCAAAGGAGAACTTGGATAGCATCCATCCTCCTCTCCACGGTCACCCTAGTGGATATGTTCAAGGAGCTATTTTTAAACTCTGGCCTAAATTTTATACAGAAAGACAACGCCTCAGGAATATGGTATTTCTAGATCCTGTTTGCCAAACCATAAGAAAACTGGATGGGGAATAAGTCATTGCTCTATAAAGGTTATTTAGTCTTTACTTATTTGAAGCAGTTTTAGCTGATGTTCAACAGTTTGTGTTTTTCTTTTACTCAGAATATTTGCTTTTGTGTTTGAAATAATTGTGATTATTAGATTGATACAGTAAGTGTTAATATCTTATTTAATTTATGATTTTCTTAAATATATATATAATAAAATATATTATCTTCTCAGACACGTCACATACGGTACAGTAATATGTTTGAATTTTGAAAAGCTTATCCAGATATTTCAAGATTTGTGTCTCAAATTTCAAAAGTTCTACAGTATTTGTCGTTTATATTAAATATCTAGACTTGGTGTATATTTGTCAAAAAGTCTACAGTTGTGTCATGAGGGTCTTCTGTCGAATTGTTCTCAATTGTCAAAAGTTATACAATTAGAGTCTAATCTTTTTCAAAAAGTGAATCAGATTTTCTGTAAACTATCAATCACCTTATCTTACTTTCTTATCCGCACAAGATTTTGTTTAAATCTTTGGATTACATTTTCATTACCTACTCGTCTATCTCTTTAGCCCTTTTTGTATATTTCTCATCTTTAAAAACTCATGTAGAACCCGAAGTCTAAGTGGAGCAGACATTAAGCAACCACTTCTATAAACCAAATATGTCTACCTCCCAGTCCACGAAGAAAATAAAGAATGTCTGTGTCTTTTGTGGTTCCAGCTTTGGAAAAGATAAAGCTTATTTAGAAGCTGCAAATCACTTAGGGCAAGTCCTAGCACGCAAGAAGATTAACATAATCTATGGGGGTGGTAGTATAAAAATGATGGTAAATATGGCACTAGCAGCTAGGTCTAGCGACGCTGCTGATGTAAGAATTTGGCCTCATATTCCAGTTGAAGGAAACCTTTGTAAGGAAGCCATAGGTAAGGGAGAAGGAGTCAGGAGTATCCCTAAAAATTTTAAAGACATAATCTATAATTCTGATGCTTTTATAGCATTACCTGGTGGTCTAGGCACTCTTGAGGAAATATTTATAGTTGCTTGTGGGCAATTGTTGGGCTTTTATTCCAAACCTTTGGGACTGCTGAACGTAAAGGGTTTTTATGACGGTCTTTTGAAATTTCTAGATTACGCTGTGGAAGAAAACATCACTACAGAATCGGAGAGACAAATCTTTGTTACTGCTTCAACAGCTGAGGAATTGATAGATAAAATGCAAATCATACATCCAGAATCCGACACTGCAACATCCAAGCTTGAATGGGAAAGGGAAAGCCGGGAGCGGCCAATTGATTTGAATCTCCATCTGTAATCTTTTTGTTTTATCTTTGGCATGTAGGCATGTGTGTCCGTATTTCATGTGTTACGAATAACCGTTTGCCTTGTATTCTGTGTTTCTTGTGGTACGTCGTTGTTAAATCTTTTAGATTCATTGAGCCTAATGCCGGGATGGCTGGATACGGAGTACTTGATGCTCTCGAAATGCATCCTTCTTAAGGTCCGATCTTTTGTTTATCGATGTTTTTGTATCCTATAAGCATGCATGATATGGATAGCTGGTATACGGAGTGCCTTGTACTCTCGAAACGTATCCGTATTATGTTTGTAATGTGTAATATTCTGTTAATATTATGTGGAAGTACCAGAGTCAGTTATGGGGATATTCCATATGAAATATGAGTATATTATTTGGATTGAATGTTTGTGTCATGAGGATAGCTGTTTAATGAAAAATATGCCGGGTATGTTTGCAACTCTGAGATTCCGTTTAATATCTCTATGAGTAAGTTTAATGTATAGTTTTGAATAAAAGCGTTTGTGATATATTTTTTATGATTATGTTTTAGTTTATTAGTTGAGGTATGAAATCAAATATATTTGACTTTTCCTTACTCAAAAAGGAAAAGGAACCTAAAGATGAAGTATATAAAATTTCTCTGGCAATCTCTTTAAATGTGATTGTAAATCACAGTCCATGGACAATGAAGGACTGGAATCATGGTATGGTCAATATGTATGCCTGATCAGATTCTTAGACTATTATACGGTGTTACAAGTTGAAACTTGTCAGAAATACTCTCATTGAGGGATTTAGAATTTAGAGTAAGATTTATTATGCAAGTAAATAAGTGGAGTTACGATAACTTAAATTTGGAGGACAGAACATTAACGGTTTAGACTCAGAATTGGAATCATAGTGGAATCATAATTTTTACTAGTATTACTAGAATTGAAATTTCGAGGACGAAATTTCTTTTAGGGGGGTAGAGCTGTGACACCCGTTATTCTCCTAACGGGTATTGAGGTAATTAAATTAATTTTTAATGTATAAAAAAAAAATTGCTTCATTTAAATTTATTTTATAATATTTATTTTTTATCTATTTTTAAGTTTTCTAAAATTCTCCTATATTTATTTAGTATGATTACTAAAAAGCCTTAGAACTTCTAATAAATCTCAAAAATGTCATATTGGCATTATGTGTGTTAAAGTCTTTAGATGAGACATAAGGATATCTTTTCCAACTACTCTTGACCCTCATTTTCTTTATTTCCTCCGTGACATGCTTCAACATGTCTCCTCTATAATTGTTTCTATCACTTCTCTTCAAAGACTTTATCTTTTCTTCCTTTCTCTTCCACGGTTCCCACACTCTTCTTCTTATTTCTTTGCTGAAGCAAAATACTTAGAGAACTTCTTCAAGGCAGCCATAAAAATCAGCCACCATCACCTCCATTTGAGCAAGAATTTCAGTCATACCGAAGTAAAGGAACCTGTTTTGAAGCCATTTCAAGCTTCCAACTAACCATAATCCGAGGTTAGAATCTTATGAACAAATTTAGTCTTTCATTTATAAATTTTCTTTTATACTAAAGGATTATTCAAATTTGCGTTCTTAAACCTAAGTATATGTTTGTTGCTATTTTGGAGCATATGTATGAAGTCTAAGTGTATATGCCCTAGACAGAAAATTTATATTGTTAAACTTTATAATACCTCTATGGGCAGTGGTTATTTCTTGAAATTCTAAGATTAAATTAAAATAAATTTTATGAATGTAGTTGTATGTTGTGCTTTAGTTTTAATTGTCCTTATGCACGCCTTAGGATCAAGGGAGTATGGAGCTAACGTTAACTGATTCCAGGATTAAGAGACTGTTGATAAGCTTAAAAGGTAGGGATTCTATTACTCATCTTTTGTGAGGTTTTTATAGAATTAAAATTGATTGTTTTGCCGCAATATATATATATCTATGTTGAACTGATATTATATGATTATCACATATGAAACTATGACATGGACTCGTCTTGTATTGTACGGCGAGGAACATAATGAATTGACACATGTTATAAATTGAGAAGCATGGTTAGGAAAATTAACTCTATTAATAATGATTTAATATAGAGAAATTGTGAGACATGAAAAGGGCGACGGTTACGTCCTTGGGCATGAATACCCTAAAAGGTAAAGTAGGGGGAAGGCGATGACGCTTCCTTGGGTTGAAAGTCCCAGAACACACTGTACAGGAATTGATTTGGTGAGGACTCGGGACTTGATGTCCCCTCACCGGAACACCCTTGGAATGTTTATAGGGTGATCAAGTGCGCCCATTTGGGTTTCGATGAGTTGAGTGATACTCAATTTAACATGGATACCTAGGAACAATGATGATTGGTAATATTTGTATAAATGTGTAATTATGACACTTAGTAATGATTAACTACGGTATCCATAAGATGTGATCATAATAAACCTCATAATCTGAAATATGATGTGACTTACTAACCATGCAGATTTTAATGTGGTAATGATAGAGGTGAGTAATGGCTTTCTCTACTGAGCATAGTGTCGCTCATTCCCTTATGTTTATATCTTTTCAGGACTCACTAAGTGTGAGGTGGCTACGAGAAATATAGTTGAGGAAGCGATGTAACTATATTACATTGGGACTGCTCAATTGTAAAGAATGTTCTTCATGATAATGTAAGCATCAATTGTTACTTTCTGTGACTGTATTACAATGTGATGAGGGTTAAAATGATGATGACAACAGTTTATATTATTAAATTTAAGGTGCTACATTAAACTGTGGTTTAATTGTCGTTTATATTTTTATTTTTGAGTTGAGAGTTTTCATTTAAGTCCCGGGCAAATTTTATTTTTAAGGTGTTACTTTTATTATTTATTTTTATTTTATCTCATTAAAAACTGTTAACCCCCATATAGGGGCGTTACAAAAGCACAGGTTTTCTTTTATTTATTTATTTATTTTTTAAAAAAGAATCCATCGGATTATTTCCTTTGCAGATATGATTAAGTAGCAATCATGAATGTCTCAAAAAAAATACTCAAACATATATACTTTTTTTAAAAAAATATTTGCAAATTGATAGTGTTTTCAGTTAATTATAATATTACTTTACATTTTCAAGCTCACCACAAGCATCTTTTTTCATATAAACTGCTATACATGTTGTGTATTCAACACTAATAACAAGTGAAAACGACGACAATGAGAAAATAGTAAAATTATATAGACTCCTTATTTGGCACTTTTAAAAGTTTCGTTTATGGTTTACTACCTTGATCATACTCAAGTTTTCCCATTATAAGAAAAGAGAGAGACCTACCACCACCAAATAATAAGACCAAACAAACTATCAATCTTGGTTTGTTATGATTCAAGTTAGTGAGCAATCAAGAACAACTCCTGTGGCTGGGATCTAATATAAAGTATGCTCTAGGAGATCAATCAAGAAAGATTATACCAAACTATGGCATAAAAGTGTTCAAGTATTTGATGAGAAATAAATGCAATTTTCAATCAAAGAAAAGTATGGGAAGCTTGGATACTATTTGATAAGTGATTAACATAACTTGCAAATAGTAAAAAATAAATGAATAGTCATTTAATTCTTTCTCAATAAGCTATTCTTTAATATTAACCGTTGGATCATACATAATCCATCAATCGATCGAACCTTTTTGAATAGAAAGACTAATGTTGATTTTTACACTAATTTTTCATCGACGGTAGATGTTTTATTGAAATAGTTATACATATGTTCGATAAATGGTGTCATTCTAGTTTATTGGTTGAACTGGTTAATGTTTAGAGAAAAACACAAATGAAATAAATACTACATAGACAAGCCTAAAAAATCAGCGGACTAACCTAAAAAAATAAAATAAAATAGTGGACTCACAAGCTCTTTTTTGATCTGATTTTTTGGACCAAAAATTTCCCATCGGATTTTTTAGGGGGTGTTTTGAAGGTGGTGGAAACCGGTGGTGGGAACCACTTTTACTGTAGCATGTGAAAGCTTTACACTGTAGCAATTTTTTAAATTGTTACTGTAACATGTGAGAGCTTTACATTGTTTATAACTGAGTTTGTGGTGAGAACCACGGTTTCCATCACAATGCTAAACAGGGGTTAAAGTGCATATTTTATTTTCCAACAAAAAGAGCATATCTTTTTAAAAATACAAAATTCCGCTGTCGTTTACGTAACGTCTCTCCGAAGATTTCACACGCCTCCACACAAATTGTCCCACGATTCCCAAATCCATGTCAGCATTACCTGACTAACCAATATCTTTCCCTTCCTTTTTTTTATTTTGCTTTTCTTTTTCGCCACAAATCCTTTCCTTGGCAACATTCTCCGTCGCGTGCGAACCAAGCCCATTAATTTTACCAAAATACCCTCCCCTATTGACGTAGCTTACGCGTATTCATATTACAACACCCAATCCGGCGCGTACTAGGCTTCAGTATTTATTTTATTTTATTACATAGAACGAAAAACATTAAAAAAATAGTTTAGATATAGTTAAGCCGAAAAATACGACAGTTATACTCCCAAACATCACCCAAACAAACTTTTCCTTTCCCTGTCCATTCCTACTTTCTCCTCAAACTCAGCAGTCAGCTGCCCCACCACTTTTCCTCTCTCGCTCATCTCCTTCTTTCTCTCTCCTCCTCGCCGTCGGCGTAACGGTCATATTTCTTACGATTTTGGTATTTATTTCTCGCTTAAATCCCACAATAAATAGGAAAAAAAAAAAAGGTCTACGCGCTTCCTCTTCTTTTCTCTGTGACTCTCTCATTTCTCTCAATCTCTTTTCTTTTTTACCTTTCTGGTTTTTTCTGTGTTTTTTTGCTGATTTGGGTTATGCTTTGGAAGATGAGATTCGGGAGAAGAATTTCTTGATGAAAGTTTTCAATGGTAGCCGCCGTCCGTACGACGATAAACCCTAAGACTCCTTCCCAAGGTGGAGGGGGAGGAGGGAGGGAAGGGAGGCCTCAGAATCCGACGAGGCCTCCTCTGCTTCCGTCGGAGCCTGACAATGCTCTCGCTCCTCGCAGGCCTAAATCGAGGGAGGTCACCTCTCGGTATATGGCCTCTTCGACTTCGTCTCTGACGTCGACGACTTTGTCTTCTTCTTCGTCTTCCAATTCCAGACGATGCCCGTCGCCGTTGGCGTTAAGGACGACGGCGGCGGCCTCGAAACCTGCCACAGTGACTCCGAAGCTGTCGTGTAATCCGGCTGTGAAGCGGTCTCAATCCGTGGAGAGGCCGCGGACGGCGACTCCTCGTGCTAGCTCTTTGGATTTGCGGAATTGGAGTGGTGGCGGAGGAGGAGGAGGTGAGATAAGCGCGGCGCAGAAGCTTCTGTGTACTTCAACGAGGAGCTTATCGGTTTCGTTTCAGGGCGAGTCGTTCTCGTACAAGGTAAGCAAGGTGAAGCCGGCGCCAGCGCAGTCTCCTAGCGTGAGGAAAGGTGCAACGCCGGAGAGAAGGAAGGCGGCGGCGACGACGACTCCGGCGAAAGGAGATCACAGCGAGAACTTGAAGCCGATCGAGCAGCAACGGTGGCCGGGGAGGTTGAAGCAATCAAATTGCGTTAATAGGAGCTTGGATTACAACGATGAGAGGAAGAGCGGGAGTGGATCTGGTGGAAATGTGGCCAGGACGTTCCCAAACTCCATGGATGATGATGGTGAAAGATTGACCTCTGCTTCAAGCAATGCAGAAATTCCGAAAGCTGCGGAGCCTGTTGTTGAGGCCAATTCGGCAATTGGATCTGAATCGCAGTCTGATCATGTGGCTTCTTCTGATTCTGAAAGTGTTTCTTCTGGTTGTACTTCTCCAGGAACACTCGACGGCATCGGTCAAGGCCAGCGTGGGTCTCGAGGGTTCGTGGTGCCTGCGAGGTTTTGGCAAGAGACAAAGAACAGGTTGCAGCGACCAACGGACCCCGCCTCTCCGCGTTGTAGGAGTCCTGGGGCGGTGAAAGCTTTGGCAGCTTCTAAGTTAGCTCCACCGAGGAAATCAATTGATAATAGTCCTGTTTCATCCCCTCAAGGAGTTGTCAACAGCAAGGGGCGGTCATCTCCCATTAGGGGGGCGTTTCGGCCTTCGTCGCCTCCAATCAGGGGAGTGAGCCCATCTCGCGTGAGGAGTTTGGTTCCGGGCACGCCGAGGAGTATCCTGAACAACGTGCCGTCAATTTTGAGTTTCGCGGCAGATATGAGAAGAGGGAAAGGAGGGGAGAACAAGATATTTGACGCACATGTACTTAGGCTATTGTATAATCGACTCTTGCAATGGCGATTTGTAAATGCTAGAGCGGATGCTGCGAACTCGGCACAGAAACTGAATGCAGAGGTGCGGCTCTTGAACTTAATTCCCATCGCAATGCTTATACAGCTGGTTTTGTTTTTTCTTTTTTCTTTTTTTTTTATATAACAAATCGAAGTTCTGCAGGCTGTGTTTTTGCTTCTTTTTTTTTATTAAATTGTTAATAGGCCGTAGACATAATTGCAGAAGAGTTTGAGTTTGATTGTGGGGGCAACAAAGATTAGGAAACCAGTTGTTTGCAGCAAATTTGGTGCCTCTGGGATTTCTTGGATTTTCAGTACTAGAATGGGAAAGTGCTTCGTGGGTTGTAAGACGATAAAAAACAAAAAAGGTTAATTTTATAAATTGTCCTTCAGTTTTACCTTGAATAACATTTTATAATCTAATATTTTAAAAGTCCACTTTAGTCTCTTATCTTTCAGTTTATTTCAGACTTTGTCTTTTTATCAGTTTAATGTTAAATATTTAATGAAATATTCTTAAATATCATACTTTAGTAACTAATTTATTACTTTGTTTTATTTTTAGTTCCCAATCTATTACATTATTTCACAGTTAATTCCTAATCTAATACTTATATACTGGTATAAAAAATTCAACTTATCTTTTTCTAAATTAAAATTCATTTTACACTATGATAAAATTATTTTTTAATTGCATGCATCAAAATCATTATATTTAATTTTTTACTTTAAATTTTTCAAATTATAGTCCATAACTCTTAGTTATTACTGAGGGACTAAAAAGAAACAAAGTAATTCATTAGGGACCAAAGTGAGTTTAAGAATATTTTGTTAAATATTTAACATCAAACTGACAGAAGGATTAAATCTGCAACAAACTAAAATATTAGAGATCAAAATGAGACTTTTAAAATATCAGGGACTAAAATGGGGCTGAAGATAAACCTCACATACCATTTGTGAAATAAACCAAATAAAAGGAAAAAAAGGAAAAAGGTAAGAGATGTTTGTAGACTGTTGTTGATGGTGTGGATGCCATTAGCATTGGGGCTGTCTGCTTGCTTATGAAATTGCTTTCCTTTGTCTAGGTTCTTTGAGAGATATATTTTTATTTATGGTGCAAGTTATTGATATAGAATTTATGGTCTGTTTGGAACTTCAGTTGGAAGTTTTAAATTTTGCTTTTCATAAAGCTCTTATATGTTACAGTTTTTAGTTCTTAAATCTAAAATTTCAGTTCTAATTGAAGTGCCAAACGGACGCTTGGAAAGGAGATTTACATCATGTAGAACATTAGAGAGAGGATTTGACCATCCATTTTCAATTGTATAGGTTGGGTGGATAGAAGTTGTGATTTCATTGAAAAGAGAAATTTCAACTTGGGTCCTTAACACCTAGTTCGTGTTGTGGTCAATTGTTTTTCAGGGGTTCACTTGCTTGACATGGAACTTCTTTACAGAGACATGAAGCATGCTAACATATTTGCACTCTGATTATTAGAGGATTTGATAGGAGGAAATCAAGGGAATTTAACTCAAATTTAACTGTCAAAATTTGATAATATTGGAGGAAACTATAGTTCACTTATATGTAACGCGGGAGAACCATCTGATTCATGTTTTTTTTAGTATCATTTCGCAAGTGGAAACATCTTGCTTAAATTTCTTCTTTCTATCAGAGAAGCCTTTACCATGCTTGGGTCACAACTGCAAAACTCCGTGAATCTGTTAGAGCAAAAAGGACTGAATTACAACTGATGAGGCAAACTTTGAAGCTAATTTCAATCCTCAAGGAGCAAGTAAGATTTCTTGCTAATTCAGCTTATTTCACTTATTGAGGCATATCTTGATGTTTCCTCAACTTCTAATGAGTTCACCCCCCAACAAACACCCACACACCCCGCACCCACCAACACGCCCCCCCCAAAAAAAAACACACACGCACACACGCCACATGCACCTCCTCTCTTTCATGATTTATAACATTGTCCAAGTCCTAGGCTCCTATCCATAATGTTCTCAATTTTCCATTGAACTTCATTGGTTCTTTTTAAGAGAGGATATCTCGTTGTTTTCATCTTGTTCAGAACATGAAATTTTGTTTATGCTATACAAGTTTTTTGCACTTAGAATGAGAATTCAATTAAAATCTGTTTCATATCTCCGTTGTGCATCAAGAAAAATATGATTTTATGGTTGATGGAATGTTTTGTCTTAAATCTTCATTGTGTATTACTTGATGATTACAGATGTTGCATTTAGAAGAGTGGTCTCTTTTGGATCGGGATTACACTGATTCTTTATCAGGAGCCATTGAGGCTTTGAGGGCTAGCACTCTCCGCTTGCCGGTTATTGGTGGGGCAAGGGTATGAGGTTTTTCTTAACTTTTTTCTTTTGACCTCCTTACTGCTTATCTTTTCCTCTCTAGTCAGTTCCCATTATCTAAGATATCTTTTTTTTAGGAATGATTATTAGTTCTCTGTTTTCGTTTATGCAGGTAGAGATCCAGAACGTAAAGGATGCTATTTGTTCGGCAGTTGATGTGATGCAGGCGATGGCATCATCGATATCCTTATTGTTACCAAAGGTGAATCTCTCTCTGCTCATATGTATATATAGTATGATACTTAAGGACAAAATGGTTGAACTGTATTGCTGGTTTTAAGTTTCTCTTTCTAATGATATTATGATTATTTTCTTTCAAATACCTCTTTCGAGCTCCCTATGCTCTTTTTTTACCATGTGTGCTAATTTTTTCAAATATTTCCCTGTGTTTTGTCAAAACTGATAGTCTTTTTTGGCCCTCCCATTTGTGGTTTATCCTTGTTTAATTTAATTAGACCATTTCTTCCCTCCTGCATTCTTATCGCTGGAGGTTGCTTCACTGCCAATCAAATTACTTTTTCTTTTTTTTTTTCCTTTTTCAATCTTGGGCCGCGGAAGCTTGGTGTTTGTTCCAACTATCACTTAATGCTTTGGAATTTTCTAAAGTTATTTTATTTTATTTTATTTTTTATTATTACCCATTTCTCATTAATTAAATCAGAGTATGAATATTCTGTTAGATTCAACTATCACATAATGCTTTCGAATTTCTAAAGTTATTTTATTTTATTTTATTTTTTTTATAATTACCCATTTCTCATTAATTAAATCAGAGTATGAATATTCTGTTATATCCTAAACTGTAAATCCTCTTTGGACCAAAAGTAGTCATATATTATGCTAATTAAATTTAGTAAACTCATCTGGTACCATTTTCCGTTGGCAGGTTGGGGAAGTCAACTCTCTGGTGGGTGAACTTTCAAATCTAAAGGCCAAGGAGCTTGCTTTGCTTGGTCAGTGCCACAATCTTTTATCAACGGTTGCAGCTTTGCAGGTGAGTGTTATATTCTCATGCATGGTGAAGTATATCTCATTTTAGGCTCACAATTATGTTACGCTTTGGAGGTAAGATTAGAATTATGGACTCCACTTTCATCATAGTCGTCAACAGTTCAGACAAACCATAAATTATTTCTTCCCATACAAATACCATTTATATTAACCGAGTCAGAATTGAAACATTCCTATCCAATAAAATGTTTGAAAATATGGTTAGGCAAAATATATGGCAGGACATAAATTTTGGTCCTACCAATAGATCATATTATTTTAATTGGTAGAATAATTTTTCAACAATCTGATCTATAACTATAATCAGTTCTATAGCACATGTTGAAATTTTTTGACATAAACAATCACTTATCACACCATTGAAAAGTAAATCTAACAATTAAAATAATAGAACATGCCATTAATGCCAAAATGTATATCCGACCATAAGAACTCCCAACTAGTTATCCTTATGTCAAATCTGGTAGAAATCAATTTAATTTAGTGATAGGCTTTCAAGAGCAATTTATTTTGACTTCATAACATCCTTGTACATTGCCAATATTTAAACTTACATGCAAAATGCTTTTTTGACCAGGTGAATGACTGCAGCCTCGGAACACATCTTATACAACTAAATCGTGTGCAAATCTGACAGCCAAAGTGTAAAGTTCACATCATATGACCGCTCACCTCAAAAAGCTAACAACATCACATGGAATTTTTTACCCCCTCAATTTATTTTCTTGGGTTTGTGAAAGCAAGGTTACAAATAAGGGAAATTAGTCGGTTTGGTTTATAAGCATAAGAGTGCTCTCTTTGGTTGTTGTGGGATGAACAAAATTAAAAATGTCTGAGGTATTTTAGTTGTCAATATCATATTAGATTGCATACATGTACTTTGTTCATAGGACAGAGAAATGTATATGTAAATATCTGCTGTGATTTTTTTTTTTTTCTTTTCTCCGAGTCAACCTTCTTTTTGTTTTGATCAAGTTTTTACTTTTTAGTCTACTTTTCTGGTGGATGGGTCTCTGAAGAAATGAAAATTTGGTAGGCTCTAATCTGGCTATTTGTATTGTTCTAAAATAAGTAATGGCCATATCGGCTTCAACACATCTTATCCTTACAATTGGGCTAATTCCAATTGGGCAATTGGGCTAATACAAGTTGATTGGTGTTGTTTGTTGATAACGGGTTTAGGGTAGTTCGTGCATCTACATTTCGTCGTCCACTTGAAATTGCAATTTTTACTTGTATAAAGATATATAGAAAAAGCAATTTTATTTTTTGTCTCATCATTGCATATCTTTTCCTATCTGTACCATAAAATGAACAAAATTAAGACTTTTTTTAACATACTAGTTAAGGACGAACGTGCCTCAACCCTTGTCCCTGGCTAGTAACAAAAATAAAATTTCATACGCTTTTTCTTTCATGAGGATTATTAGGTATTATTGTTTTCTTTTTTCTTTCATGAAAATATATAAACGGGTAGTCTAATATAATATATAAATAAAGTAAATTTGAACATTAAATTTATATATCTACAAGCATAAAATGACTTAATTTCAAGAAAAAAATATTAAAAATTAGGAATAATAAATATATTCATGTGTATTAGTAGAAAAATATAGACAAAGGTATAAAGAGATGATTCAAATAAATCATTATTCTTTTTGATGGTTTATAATGATTTCCCTTTAAAACACAGTTTGTCATTAACTTTCTAAGTCTATAATATTAGAATGGAATACATTACATATTGTAGTTCATTAATGTATAAGCACTTTATAAAAATAAAAAGAATAAGAAAATATGGTTAAAAAAAGGAATCAAACTATGTTAATGTTCATTACTGAAAGTCAAAATCTTTATACTCTAAAATGGCAACTTTTTTGAATAGTTATAAAGTGATAATTAGTTAATCAACTAATTTTTATGTATGTAAAGATTTTGCATATTTACATTTTATATGTATGGATGATTAGAAAAAAAATAAGGGGTTTAAAATAACAAAAAATATTAATGTTGTAAAATGGTAATTTTTTGAGTAGTTAAAAATTGATGATAAAGCAATTTATTGAATAATTTTTCAATCTATACATAAGAGTTTTTCTTTTTTTTTTTTTTTTGCTAAGATTACTAGAATATATCTATATAGTCAATGTTAGATTTTATTCAAAAAATGATATCATTATAATTATTTTTAGTAATGAATCAACTATTACTTTATATATTGTGCAATGTAATTATCAATTTACATATTGTGGCATGTATATATAATATGTATATATATATGAAATTGTGATTGGAAAAAATCTTGAAGTAAGAAATTTATTAGAAAAAGAAAATTAAAGTAACAAATTGATGCATGGGGTGTGAGAAAATAGAAAGATCATGTGCATCAAATTTGAGCCATTAGATTTAAGTTAAGTCAAAATAGTATGTTTTCAATTAGTTTGGTAAATTTAATTGGAACTTAAAATTTCAATCATGAATGGTATGTAAAGCTCTATCATGTAACAATATTTTAGTATAAAGCCCTCATATCTTAAATGTTTGAATAAAAAATTTTCGTTTAGATCAATATGCCACCAAAGACCCATAAAACGACAATACTTACCGCAGTGAAAAATGACAATTCGTATGTAAAAAATTCCAATATTTGTAAAGCATCTCTAACTTTTGGGTAGACTTTTATTTCAGGCATATCTAGCAAGTTCTTTTATTCTTTATTTTTAATAAATAATTTGTCTAGTTTATTATTCACGTCGAGTTGACGCTTTATCTCAATGCGATAAAGCAGTCAAGTAAGATTTACCCTCAAATTTTTTGTGATAGGATAAAAGCAAGACTTTTTTTAGGATATATCAGATTGGCTTGGGCTTGGCTTTCAAAGCTTTTTAATGCCTAAGAATTTTATTGTTCTATAGATGTTTGGATGCCAAGAAAATCGATGTCGTACGATCTTTGAACCTTATTCCTCTTGAAGAAGGAACAAGAATATTCGACTTCCACGGATCAACAGTTCTAGCTGAACTAAGAGAGAGAGAGAGAGAGAGAGAGAGAGAGAAGAAGAAAATACCAAAAAAGAAATAAAAAAAGTGTTTTCTAATTAGATGTGATTTTCATTTGGTACTTTGAGGTTACCCTTTCGTGTGCTTTGGGAAGCGTTTCTCCGTTTTCACCGACTCTCATACGTCTATATGAAAGCTACTCTTTTTTTTTTTTGAGAAAATTAGTTTGAAAATTGTACTTTAACAAAGTACAATTATTATTACGAATATTATTTTGTAATCACGCATGCCATTTGCATCATCAAAATGAAAACTACTTTCCAGATCATTGAATGTTCCCCTTTCAACGATTTCTTTTTTGTAGAAACGGTCACTGTCTCAATATCAGCAAACCAACATCTATTTGGTAATTCTTTTGCATTTCTTATAAGACGTTTGATAGAATGATTAAAATCATTAGTTAAAATTATTTTTATTATAATATGTAAAAATTTTATATTATAATAATTTTTTTGTTATTATTATAACATATGATAATTTTATAATATTTATAATTAAAAAAAGGTGACTATCAAAATGCAACATTAATGCGTTATGAAAGACACAAAGCCAGAGAAGAACTCCACAATAAAAGACACAAAAAAACAAAAAATTCAGTTTGTCATTTTGTGTCACAACAAGAGACGAGAGTGGCAATATCTTATGTACGCGGTGGGACCAGAGCATGTGTGCTTGAGAGACGCGGCGAGGCGAAGGGGCTGTTGTCGTTTTCCTAGGTTTGCTCTTTTTTTTTTTTTTTTTTGGTTTGTGGGGGGGGGTGGGTGGTGGTATATAAAGGGCGAAGAATATAGAATAGGTGGTGATGGCGTGGAACCCACTTCCAATGGAGGAGGACTCTGTCCTCGTAGGAGGGCTGACGTGCACCGCACCATTTTTTTTTGGCTTTTTAGCAAAAATCTACTATTTTCTCTAAAGTCTTTTGACATGAATCTGGGGCCCACATTCTCTACTTCTTCCACTCGCTGCATAATACTAATCCAAAGACTTTTGTGGTAGAATCATCCAATCGATTGGTTTGTCTATGTACATCTAATCATATCAAGAGTCTGTTGGCAAGTGGGAGAGGTGGAGGAAGGGAGTGGCTGGGAGGGGAAAGGAAGAGAGGAGGGAGGGGGTCTACAATAAATTTATGGAACTCCAAGTTAAAAGGACTCATGTTATCCTTCAATATAAATTACTATCAATTAGTAAAATAGACAATTCAGTAATCAGGCATATATTTTTTATCTATCGTTTCACCTCTCTTTCTCTCCTGTTAGACAAACATTAATAGTTACTATAATCTTCTATATCTTTTGCATTTGACAACTATTATATTCTCTCTATCCTTTTTACTCTTTATATCTCCTACCAAACGAAGCCTAAAATTACACAAAAATACAAAATGAAAATTTGTTTTTTTAATTTTTGAAAAGGAAAATTATATTCCACAACGTGAAAAGGGCAATCCAAATACCAAGCTATACCCAAATAACCTCCTACTACAAGAAACATGATTCCAACAAACTTCTTCAACCTGTAAACTCGAACGAAACTCGCAAGAAAAAATTAATAGAATGTACCAGACTCTCCAAACAGACACTCAAAAAGTTTCACCAAAGATAAAACACGCATAGCTCTTATCATTATCAAATCCTCTATAGTTGATAGTACATCTTGTCAATTGATGTTAAGAAAAAAATAAGACTAAGGTTTTTTTTTAAAAAAAAAAAAGAGGCAAAGAAACAATTCTAGTGGATAAAAACATAAAGCACACTAAGCAAACGAGGCAAAACCACAAACAATTCAGTATAAAAATCACCGTTGTTGCAAACTCAGCCAAATTAAACTATAAAAATAGGGGGAAAAAAAAAGGACAACAATAACAAATAACAATATTAAAATTAAACTATAAAAAGAGGGAAAAAAAAAGACAACAATAACAAATAACAATATTAAAATTTTCAATGTGTGAGAGAATAAGAAAAGGTCAGGCACTAAATGAGGAAAGAAGCGCCGTCGATGTGCGGTCAAAACTATGAACACACACGTAGCCTAATGCAGCCACCCAACATGATATTTTGAAGATAATTTAATGCGTCACACCACTATAAAAACAAAACCCTAAGAGAGTAGGGTGCTATAGAAATGACTCGCTTAGCACACCACTACAAAAATGAGGCCATGAGAGAGTAGGGTGCCATAGAAACGGACCTCCCATTACCATCTTGATCTCATTGTTGCGAGGTCATTCATTAAAACAGTAGGACGGGAGCTCGATGACGTGCCTAGAGATGATTTGATGACACCAATAAAAGCGTTTCGTTGCTTCCTGTCTTGCTTCTCTTTGAAGCCGATGCTTGAGATTTTGTGTTAGATTCTTTTGTTTTAAAGAAAAAGATTCTTTTGGCACGATGAAAAAAAAAAGTGTGACTATAATTTTGATATAACTTTAATAATATCAATTCTTACATAAACATACTTCAATTTTTATTGTTAAGAATATCTTTTCACATAAACTCCAAATCACAAAATCCAATTTTGTGATGGAACATTAGTACCGCAAGGTTACAAAAAGAATCCCCTATTGAGCCATCATAGATCAACAATTCTTCAATTTGGCTGCATGGGTGCCACGAGACAATGGGTCAAATAATCAGCCGACTCCATGTGAACATCAGTCCTCTTTGTTTTGGAATTTGGTTCGACCGACCTACTTCATAGCCAGACATGGACAACATAAGTCACATATAATATAGGTGTGTGTGGATGATAAGACTATAAAAATACACATTTTTTATGATTAAATATCATCATTTTGTATTTATATTTTTATTAAATCCTTTAATTATATCATTTGTGTATTAATAAGTATTTTAGTGTGTTTGTGTGAAAATATGTTTTTGTGTTTAATAATATTTTTAGTAATTTTTAGAATCATCTATGTATGTTTTATAATTAATTAGTTTGTAAATAATTAAAACAGTAAAAATAATATTGTGTTATTTTATTTTGAGTCTTACAATATCTGTAAATAAGTTTTGAGTCTGTAAATATGTTCTATTATATTTCTAGTAATTTCTAAAAATATTCTCCAGTTTTAGATAAAATATCTGTTGAAATTTGTTAATTTTAGAAGTTTTTATTTATTTTTAGTAAATTTTGTATGTTTTATTGTAAAATAAATATTTTTAAATTATTGTGAAAATTATGCTTGTAAGATAATAAATTTTAGTTTGTTTATTTTATTTTAGATTTGAAATTTGTATGAAAAACAGAGCAAAACGACGCAAAAAAGAGCAAAATTGAACTTCAAAGGCTCAAGAAATAAAAATTGAAATCTGATACGTGGGGCTATTAGAACCATCAGATCAAGCCACCCGGCAATCTGGACCATTCACGCGTCCAAAGCCCCTAAGAATCGTGTGTAGTGTGCACGTGAATGCCTCTTGTCTGCCTTCCGATCTACATACCAAAGACTCATCCAACGACCCTCGCCTCTTTATCTCAATGCTTCAATCTCGTGCATCCGCCTAGTCCAAGCCCTCTCGTCCAACAATTTCAGGTTGCGCCTCTACCTAGTCTGTTGCACCGCACTCTACCAAATCAAGAAGTAAAATCAACCTTCTCAGGTTGATTCATCTGAGAAAGAAAAACAAAATATATATATATGATTCTACATAGTGATGGGTGGCAAAAAATAATTCAAAAAATCCTAAAATAATCCTAAATTGTCATCCTACTCATTTTCAACCTAAAAATATCCCAATAAATAAATAAAAAATAAATAAAAATGGTAAAATTATGCAAATAGAGAATTTTCTCACTTATAAATCCCCCCATGGCATGTATTCTTCACTCCTTCTCCTTATGAGAAATTTCTTTTCTCTTGTAAAAATGTAGTTCTAATTTTAGTTTTAGTTTTCTTAGTTTCTAGTTTAAGTTTTTGTAAAATAGTTTTAAGTTTATGTTGTAAAATAGTTATGCTTAGTAAAATTATGTGTATTTTTATTTTTAATATGTCTTTCTAAATTTCTTTTTTGTTGAGGAAAGAGTAGAAAATGCTGGCAAAATTAAGGTAAATTTTTTAGTTTTTCAATGTTTTTTAAGTTGTTATAATGTCAAAATCATTTTTAGAAAACTTGTGATTTTCATGTAAACTTAGCTAAAACTCTTGCAAAATTAAGTTTTGATTTATCGTAGACGTAGGCTAGCACGGGTAATGCTTAGAAATACTTTGATTATTCGTAGACAAAGAATGACATGGTAAATGCTTAACTGTAAATTTTGTTGATAATTTTAGTTAGTTAATTTTGAAATCATACATATATGTTAAAAATGAGTTTTTGATGCATTATAGACATGAATTGACATATTAAATGTTTAGTAACTCTTGATTTATTGTAGACAAAAGATGAAATATTGCATCCTTAAACTATTTTAATAAATATTTTTAGTAAAACTAAAACATATTTAAATTAATTACTAGAATAAAACCTTTAACCCTTGGCGTTTGTTAAAATTATTGTTTCTTCTATGTTAATTTGCACTTATTATTAAAGTTCCATTTACCATTCCAATTTAAGTCATATTTCTTGTTATTGAAAATTTAAAAATCACAAAAAAAATCTAAAAATGAAAAAAAAAGTAAAAAATACATAAATATTGTAAATAATTAATTTTAATTCTTAAAATTTTCAGCTATAACTAACATAACTGATATATTGGACTTTTACAATACCTTTTCTTTGTGGGATCGATCTCAAATTTATTAAGTTTTATTACTTAAACAATCTTATACTTGAGATTATATCAGACTTACATTTTTAAGTCTGAAGAGTAAGCCAACTCGTGGACTTTTGTTTCGGAGATACGTAAAACGGAAACCATAAATTAATCTTGCGTGGACTACTAATGTGATGAACTTGGCCAAAGAGTTATAATTGACTATGAGGAAATAATATGCAGTTCTTATCTAGAAAACTAGTCAACAAATTTGATCATCTCGCAATGGTAAAGCAGGTAAAAGATTAATAAAAAAGATGTTTAGACATTGGGCCAAAGCTGAAAGTTTTTTACTTTTTTTTTTTCCTTATTTTTCTTTCCTCTAAATGTATGTTAGTGCAGTATTGACACATTGCTATTTTCTGTGTAGCTTTTTTGGAATGTCTTTTGGCTAGAAATACAAGGAATAAAAAAAAGGAATGAATAGGATTCTTAAGCATTAATCATCAAGATTAAATATAAAACAAATCTCAATTAAGAATATTAGCTTTTTTGCACGAAGACTGGATGGAGTTGAAATTGGAGAATATATATATATATATATATATATGTATATATATGTATATATATATTTCCTAAACGACTAGGTTAGAGAGCCATGTAAAATTGTGTCTAGCCCAAAACCATCTCATTTTTCAATCAGACATTACTTAGAATAAAATAAAAAATAAATATAAAAATATAAAAAGGTTCTAATTGAACGTGTACTTGTTGGAGAACAAAAACCCCCCGTGGAAGCTGACAAAACCAGAAAACGCTCGTCACAAAAATGCCAACCGCATCCACGTCATAATTATCAACAACCCCCCAATTATCCCCCGGAAAAAGGCAACCAAAAAAGCTTTCCATTTTCCACTTTTGTTCTCTCGTATTATAAATTAAATTAAAAAAATGAAAAAAAGAAAAAGAAAATTGAAGCAGAGAAACTGAGCAGAAACTCGCCGGAGGATTAAAATCCCGGCGAAGAGAAAAGCAAAAGGCTCTTCATTTATCATCTTCTTCCCCATTTTACATTCATTAGTTTATTCACTCAGACGTGAAAATACTAGGCTTTCTTACTACCAAAAACTTCCTCTTTTTACCCTCTCTCCATCTTTCTCTCTCTAAATATATCTATATATATATATATATATATATATGATGGTCATATTCAGACAAAGAGGTTTAAAAGCTTCCGTTCCTTTCGGTCACCGATTCCAAAGCTCGTGGTCGTAACCGATTCCTCAGAAGTCAGTGAGATCATGTGGTGCTCTCTTCTGATTCTCTCCATCGCGCTCGCGCTTCCTCCGCCACCTCTGAGAAGATTCGGCACGGCTACCGAGGAGGCGTTGAAGGTCTGACTCTGATTATCCTGTCTCGGAAACGATGACGACGGGTAGTAGTACTGACGACGATTCGGAATCGGCACGGACGACGACTCGTCAAGCGCCTGCGCCTGCGGCCTCGCCATCGTCGGAGACAGAATCCCCTGCATCGGGCGGATAACTCCGCCCGCGAGCACCGTCTCCACCGCCGTCTGGCACATGTGCCAGTTCCCGCTCGACAGAAGCCCCACCGCTCCGTTCACCGGGTTCACCGTCCTCCCACACGCTTCGAATAACAGCGACTGAAACAAAGCTGAAGAAAACCCAAAAAAAAAAAAAAGGATTTGTTTTTTTGTTTTTTCAATGGAAGAAAAGAAAAGGAAAAAGAGAGAATATGGGAAATGGTACGGACCAGGACGTTGGTGGTCGGGGACAGAGGAGACGAAGGAGAGGAGATCGCTGCGGCCGAAGAACTTGGCGAGGAACAAGGTGGCGTGTCCTTGGGCTTCTGGGGAGTCGATCCACTGCAGGCAAGACCTCAGTACGCACGTCTCGCTGCAACCTTTCCTAAGCACTCTGCACCCGTTGCAGCTCATGATGATCAAGATTGATCGGATAATCAGGCTCTTGAAGAAATCTTTTTTCTTTTTCTAATGATGATTGCTTGTTGAATTCGGATATGGGTTTTCTTGGGCAGGAAGCAAAAGAAGGTCGAGTGGCTTAGGGAAGCGTGAGAGAGTAAGTACAGAGCTTTTGTTTGTGAGTTTGGGGGTCTGAAGAAAGCAAATTCCTTGTTCTCTTCAATCACTTGCTTAGTTTGGGTTGCGGAACTGCAAAAGCTGGTGTGTAGAGTATAAGAGGCCGTGGGTATTGGGTTAAGTTTTTAAAGCCAAACCATGGTTGAGTTTGAGTTTGTGAGTTTCTTTTTTTCTTTAAAAAGGAAATATAATAAAAAATGGGGATTTTTTTTTTTGTTGAAAGTAAATGGGAATTGTTTTGATGGTGGAACTTTTTTCTTCTTTTTGGGCGAGGAAGGTGGGGCCTACCAGGGAGGGGCTGTCGAAGGGGAGAATATCTTCCAAACTCTGGGCGATAGCGGCTCCGTGTTTCCGCGACTCTCTTGTTCCCTCACTTAACCTCACCGTTGGATCTTTCTACCTTTGTTGATCTACGGTGATGGATTCGGAGCTCTATTTTTCGTACCATTATTAATTATAATTATTAATTATACGAACCCCCCCGCTGGCTGGATTGCGAGGAGCCCCACTTCCCTGACTACAGTCCTACTTCCGATCATTTTAGACTTGGACCATTTATTGGCAGTACTAGTCCCGTATCCATCCGTCAGTAATCTGGTTATAACAAAAGTTTAGATTTAGTCCAAAAAAGGCATTTAATTTATTATATATTAAATTAAGGCTTATATTTTTATGAGCAACGAATTTATAACCTTATAAAAATTAAAAAAGATTTTTTTATTTCCCTCCTAGAGCCTCCAAAAAACCAGCATATCATAGGAGATTTTTCCTTGGAAATTAAAACGTTTAACCTACCATTTTTTTGTTTTTAGTAGTCAAATCAGCAAAAAAGAATATTTTTAAATCATTTTTGTCATTTGTTTAAAAAACTTGGTTTAAACCAATTAGTTCAGGACATCATAGCACATAAAGGGCCCGTTTGGTTCGAATATTTGAGTGAAGATTTAAATTTTTGTGAGAGAAATACTGTAGCAAAATGATTCAAACCGTGATTTAAATATACAACCAAACAGGCTCAAAAGTTTTACGGTATAGTTTATTTTTGTTTTATACTGTAACAAGTAAAAGTTTTATACTGTATGAGTTTAGACCAATCCTCCAAATATCCTATTAATAGTTATAAGACTTACGTTATTGAAATACCCAACAAGAACCTAAAAATTTTAAAAAATAAATTAAAAGTAAACAAGAAAAAAAAATTGTTAGATTGACAAAGGTAGAAATTTCTACTAGTTTTCTACTTTATTATTATTATTTTTTTTTTACAGGGACATGGCTTAACGTTTAAGAGGTATAATGGTATTAAAAGAAGTACATATAATTAGGGTTTTTTTTTAAATAAAAATATTATAACATATGTTATTCTATAAATAAGAAATAAGATATTATAAGTAAAGTTGAATACTTTCACACAAAACCCTTCCCCAATCTGCCCTAAAAAAAATCCCAATCTTTTTCCATCTCACTAGATCAAATATAAGTAGGTTAAATTTGTTGCTGAGACTGGTTTCTCTCTCTGTTTCTTCTTCTTTTGCTTTTGCTTTTCCATGAAAAGTAGTAACGACCAGTTTGTAAGTGGCTAACTCCCTGACATATGTTGACAATTTTTTAGGAAAACTGGCAAACTCCTCAACTGGACTTTTTCGATGGTCATTTTTTAAAAGGAAAAGAAGGTAACATTTCACCGCAAAAGCTTATAATTGGCCCTTAAAAAAAAAGCTTACAATTAGTACTATGGTGACTAATTTTACCCAAAAAAGCAAAAACTTGAATTTGGATAATTTATTGTGCAGAACTATATTCATTGCAAGACGAATAGTTGAAATCTCGTTTAAATTTTATTCCAAAAAAATCTAGTCTGATTTATTGCCTAAAAGCATTTCCATTAGAACGTATTATGGGCATTTTATGAAAAAAGAAAAGAACAAGAAAAATAAAAAATAATTTCATGGTAGAAATATTGGGAAAAAACTAACAATAAAAGAAAAATTTTACCATACTATTTTCAATAAATGTTATTATTAATATTATATCAATAAAAAGTATGACAAAGACACATTTGACATGCTTTTATTTTGTGCTCCTATATGTAATATTTTTTCAAATGTAATATTTATTTGGTATCATGAATATTTAGCATAACATGTAAAAATAAAATTTTTATGATTTTAAAAATAAGTTTTAAATGATAAATTTATACTTGATGCAAGATTTGACATTTGATAAAACATATGTCAAACTTAACATCAAAAATAGCATTATACTCATTTCCTACACAAATGTTAAAATTTGACATTGACACAAATTTGATAATTCATATTGGAAATGCTCTTAGATCTTTTTTCTTTTATTTTTTTAATCAAATGTTCTCTTCGATTGTGTTAGGAATAAAAATTATGGTAACTTAATAAAACCCACGAATGTCTTTTTATTTATTTTAATTTTCAATCCTATTCAACTCAAGGAACCTACACTAATAATTTTACCTCAACGATGCGGCGGGCCATATTTCTTGACGTCAAGACATACCATGATGATTCACTAAAACGATCGAGAAAGTTTTATCTAATATAATTAATATAATTAATGTTGTTGGTCTCATATAATTGGAGGTTGTTTAAAAAAATCAGTGTTCTCCTATCTAAATTAAATTGATAAGAGATGATTAAATGAGAAAAAAAAATCCATTTCTTCTGGTGTAATTTAAGGTTCGTTTTTTTCAATTTTCTAGAAGAGATTTGAAATTTAAAGTTTGCGTCGTGCATATCCCAGCCAATGTCTTTATGTGTAGGTATTGGTATGTAAATACTATATTTGTGTCATCCATAGATAGATGCAGATTATCAAAGATGTTGAATAATATATATATATATATATATATATATATTAATCGTGAAAGCAGTGCAATAATTTTTTTTTTAGCTAGATTCCTTCCTCCTATGATGTCACTTTGTGCAGGTCAGCCATGGGTTAATAATTATTCTATTATTTATTCACTAATCAAAACATTATTTTTATAAACGTGTGAATTTTAAAACTTACTTTTTATAAATGTCACGAATAATATAGTGTGGCACAACTTCAAAATATAAAATAAATAATTATGTGATACAACTTTTTAATTGTGATATGAATAAATAGCATAACATGTAATTTTCTCAAACATTATATGATCCAAATTTATTAAATCTGAACCTATTAAGAGATCAAAACTAACAAACTATACCCATATAAACACACGTACTTTTATAACTACGTGACCCGATCAAATAATACTTTTTAGAAAATAGTTTAATAAATAGCTTTTTTATTTCAAAAGATTTGTAGGTGTAGCAATTTGCTTACAAATTAATTAACTGAATATTATGTCAATTAATAAATCAGTAGATATTTATATGTGATTCGAGGCTTCGTGAGAACAGATCCGATTTAGAAACTTTGGTCTTCCATAAATCTTGTAAATCTCGGAATAATTACTAAATTTGATTACGGATTACTCCAATAAATCCTGAATTTCTCAATTAAGCATTTTCAGGAGTTGATGTTGCCTCATAATCTCTCTATGTAGTCATTCATTTTGTCCAAAACCAAAAAAAAAAAAAAAAAAGTGAAAAAAGGAGGCCACGAAGCCCTCCAGGTCGCATATGTATGGATCGTAATGTAGGCCCAATTAACTCACACAAACAAATGGGCTTGTAAAAGAGACCAGGGTACTGCTAAGCCCATTCCTTGAAAATTTTTGAAAGAATAAAATGTAGAGAAATGTTTCCATTAATAAGGCATAGAGATTAATATCCTCTTTAAACAATTATAAAAAAGGTCCTTCCTAAATACCATACGATTTTTATCCCTTTTTTTTTTAATTTTAAGTTTAAAGAGATAATGGTGCAAAAAAAAAAAAAAAACCAAAAATCTAGTTTGTGTCTATGTGGGAAAACAACAATTAGTTAATTTACCGCTAAATATCGTCATAAGAAACATCCGTTCCGTCAAAAAGGCCGCTTCGGAAGAACGAAACCAAACTCACATAGCATAACTTAACTCATGGGAAGAAGTAATTTAAAAAAAGTGTTTAAATAATAATAATAAAAAATAACAGATTTTGAAGTTTAGCACATGTATGGAAGATTAGGACTAAATCATCAACTCCTCAATTGCATAAGTATAGGAGCAATCATAACGAAAAAATAAGTAACTAATTAGCTTATTGACTAATTCAAACTGAAACTAAGAAACACTAATAATAATAAAAATAGATAAAAATAACTCGTGACAAACTTACAAGAGGTGAACATATATCACATGCATGTACATTCATGACGAGTGGACCGAACATGTATGTGTCACTTCCATTCTTTGTCTTATGAAAAGAGCATCATATGACGCATGATCAGGCAACTGAAATGTAGACGAGTCACCGTGTTCTGAATTGTGGCCGTCTGAAGAAGCCATTCATTACTTTATCAAACCAAAGCACTTGTTACTAATTGAAAACAACCATCGGTTTCTCAACCCCACAGATAGAGTCAACACGTCTATATATGAAAGCATGACTGTCGAATTAGTGTAGAACGACTGCGTTTTGGACGAAAACAACACCTCTTTCCGCCCACGAATTGATATGGAACCCATGCCCTCTTGGACAAATGTAGTCTCAAAATTCTCCCTTTTCATCATACTCAAATACTTGAGCAAGAGCACTAGTAGTAAATAGTAGTAGTCGTAGTATTAATGCTACAGGGCATTGGAATTTCAGCCTCGGATTCCATGTTGTTGGTGTCCACCACAAGCACAGTCCGATATTGTTATCATCGGATGTTAATTCCTTTCTATTTGGAAGATGGATTGCCTCTTGAGTGAATGCATTGAACAAGCAAGACATTGCTCACAATGATGATAATATTCCCATGTACCACTTCTCAGCAATTACACATTGGCCGCTAGGGCTGAACAAAAACCGCCCGCACCCGCCGTTCGCCCCCCCGCCCATCCCGTCCCGTCCAAAAAAAGGGTCCACATCAGCAACCGTCCGCTAATATATATAGGCAAGTGGGTTCAGTTTTGAAATTTAAGAGGTAGATTTAACCCGACCCGTCCGCCTAAGTTAAAAACAAAAAACTTAATTCTAATATGCCTAGACTCCATAATTCTAATATATTGTGTGAATTTGTGTATATATTGTAGTCTGCAAGTATGTATTGTGGTTAATTGATATAATTAATCTAATCTAAAACTCAAGTTCATTTGATTAATTGGTTGGTTACTTTAGTTTAAACATGTAATAGCTTAGAAATGCAGATTAATTTTTTGTCATTGAGTGTTTTCCACAGCTTTAGAGACTTTTTCTTCAAAGTGTTTTCCACAGCTTTGAGTGTTTTCGGTCATTTTTTTTGCCAAAAGTCCAAAAAATTACATTTGGCAATAGTATAGGCCCAAACCATTTTAACCCGCTCGTACCCAAACCAAAACTACCCGCCATTCCACGGGTGGTCTGTAGGTCGGTTAATTGCCAATCCGTCATCTAAAAAAACCGATCGGCACCTGCCCAAAACTGCTAAACTGCCTGCCGTCCACCCTTATTGGCTGCGATCGAAAACAACCTGGCCATTAGATTTGTCCCTGGCTTTGTTATTAAGGGTGTATTCTTCTCTGGTCCAGGGACTGTAGAGAAGGTACTCCTTAGTACACAATCCGGCTTCAAAATATCGTCTATGAGAAGCTAGCCATGGGAGTTTATCTTTAGGCTTGATGCCTTTCATCAGTCGCCAACTCTTGCAGATGGCGCGGAAAATAATTTGGTCCACAAAAGAAATGTGTTTCATGATACAGCTAGTATGTCCAGGTGAAGATCACGCCAAGGTGGCGGCGGCGGAATATAATCTACGTTACCTTGCATTTCACTCTTTTATTGGCAATTTGATCAATCAAGTACTAGAAAAAGGATATATATCACACACATATGTACAATATATATATACATATATATATATATATCATAAAATTATAAAATATACAGGGGAAGAAAATTGTGGATATATAATTAAGGACGTCAACACACACAAAAGTTTCCTCCCACTAAAATTGATAAATTTTTTTTTTATTAGTTTCCTAATTCCTACTAGTCGAAAACAAATCAACTCTCCAAAATATGATATTTGACACTAGGGGGACAAAAAAATTAAAAAAAAAAAAAAACCAAGATAGATTAATAAATTAAAAAGGAAAAAAAGATCAGAAGGAAAGCAGTTAGGAACATCGAGAGTTTTGCAGATTTTTCTTTTTTCGTGCTTTTTTTTTTTTAAAAAAAAAAGAAATCTACAAAACTTCTGCGTATACAGGCAGTGCACACTTCATTAAATATTTTCTATGTAAACAAGAAAATGTGTTTTAACGTGCTAAGAAAAATCACAAAGGGGATGAGAAAAAACATACCTTGATAAAGAATGCATTTGGCCACATTTTTGATGACCTAAGGACTTTCTTTTCGAAAAGATCGGTAAATCACACAAAGTTTGATGAGAAACCTCTCTGTTATTGGGTGTTTGGAAACATATATTAGAACAAATTGGTTAAAAATATTGTAACATATAATAATTTTATATTATAATTTATTTTTTTAATATTATAATATGTAAAAATTTTATACTGTAATAATTAAATTTTTTTTATTAAAAATGACAATACCAAACACGTTATAAAGAGAAGTTTGGACTCTGAGTGAGTTTATGTTGGAGAAGAGAAGAATCCTTAAGAGTGAAAATAAATAAATAAATAAATAAAGGTGAAAAACGATTGCGGAAGAGACAAAATAAGTGGACGAAAATATGGACGTGACATGTGCTAATCATATCCATCGACCAAATGAGACGGAATAAAAAATATCTAATATTGTTGTTGCTCGATCGGTCTTAAATTGCATATTGTTAGAAAATAGGGGGAAAATAGGCAAAAGAAAAATAAAGAACAATAATACATAAATATTTGTAAAAAATCTTAAAAGACAAAAATTATGGGTAGAAATAGAAGCAAATCTTTTATTTTAAAATTAGTACAAACCTCAACAAATCTTCGTAATTATATTTTCATTACAAATATTGTACCATAAATTTTTTTGATTCGAACAAAACAAAATTTGAGCTACCGTATTCTAACATATACATATATATATATATATCGTGTGTGTGTGTATATATTGACGTTAAAATCCAAGTATGCTCCCTAAAAAAAAAAAAAAAAAATCCAAGATGCCATGCAAATGGTGTGAAAGTATTTAAAACCACAACTTTTCTACGAGCTTACTAGAATGGCACATGTAAAATGTCCTCACCTATTTTGTTGCACGTGTGTTTTCATGGGGAAAGTTCAACTACCTGTACAGATCATTAGCAACCACTGCAAAAAATCAAAATTTTAATCAAAATAATTTTTAATCACAATAAAATATTATAACTAATATATATTTAGTCACAATATTTAATTTAAATTTTTTATGACAAAAACTTTTAATTATAAAATTTTTAGTCATGAATATTTTCATGATTAAAAATTTTGTAACTAAAAATTTTAGTCACAATAAAAATTGAACTAAAAATTATGACTAAATGTATAAAATATTATAACTAAAAATTTTTTTAAAAATTGTTGCGGTTAAAAATTTAATTTTTTTTAAGTATATTTTAATCACAGAGTCGTACGGTCCTTCCACACTTGGTTTTGGGAAAAAACTACATATACAGATAGATAATTCTCAACCACAAAAAAATATAAAACAAATTATTTTCGTTGGAGTGGTCGGTGGGGAATCGTAATTTATTAGGAACTGAAGTGGATGCTGTTCAGTTAATTACTGCTTCGGAACCTCCCAATCTTTTGCTGACATCTGACTCGGAATACAAAAATATTCCAACTTCCAACTGTGCAACAGTATAAGTAGATATATAATTACATGTGGCAGATATTGGAGATACTTTTTTTTTTCTTTTTTGTCTTGTCCTTATGAGAAAAATGATATCCTTTACAAAAAAAAATCATAGAAAATAGCGCGGACCGTAAAATTAAAAAAAAAATAAAAGACTAAATAATATTGGTGCTTTATGTGTGGGGTACGTAGCATTACTAGTGGTGACAACAAAATCCATGTGGCAACAAATTGTTCTAACTCAGTCGACACCGGCGAAGAACATGATCTCCTGTTCACTCCCCTACTTCACTCACTACCGCTTGTGTAATATATATATATATATATATAAAAAAAATTGCATATTATATTATATATATTGCCTATATTTAAAATATATATATATATTGCCTATATTTAAAAATGATATGAGGGGTAGGAAAATGGTTGAAGTATTCAATAGAGGAGAAATTGAGATGCCAAAGCAAAGAGTTCTTTTACTGGATATACGCCTTCAACACAGTGGTCCAATAGGAGATATATATAATACAGAAAATAAAACGCATGTGTTCTTGGCATTTTGGGCTGGTTGTGTCTGAATAGAAACATACAATTCTTAGTGTTTGCTTGTGGTACTTCCACCGAGAAAGAGCTTCGGCGCTTGTGAACACTATTATGCTTCACACAAAAATGAACCAATATCTTTATTTTTTTATTCCCCTCAAAAAAAAAAAAAAAAAAAAACTACATGATGGATTTTGATTGGATTCTTTGAATCCGGTGAACTAAATGATGAAGCGCCAAAAAAAAAAAAAAGAGTAGGTGGGAAATGTTAAAAAGTTTTGTAATGATACCGCAAGAATTCGTCATGTACTAGGAAGAAAATAGTCACTGTTTTTGAAGGGAAGGTATATAATTGAGAAATGAATATTAGCTTGTTTTCTTTTGTGGTGAAAAACATATTTATTAGTTTAGCTACCAAAGTGGACCGCCGTCCCCAAAGTCTACTGGTAAAGTCAGATTATAAGACAGAAGAAAGCCTTGCCTGAAGAAGCTTCTAGGAAGAATCGGTTCTTCCTGTTTGGCGGCTGAAAACACGTGTCTAAACATACATCGCCCCATTTTTCTTCCCAAAGGTTGGGCCAAAGGATCAAATCCAAATGCATGGTCGAGGTATTCAAAGTACATCGATTTTATTAACCACAAGAAAGACTATTCAATTCAAATAAAAACAGTACATGATAGAATTTTATCATATTTTTAAAATATTTGATATTATTTTTAAAATAAGTGAAAATATTTTTATTTTAAAAAATAATTTTTTTTAAAATTTTTACCTTAAAAAATGTACAAAAATATTTTTTAAAATTTTAAAAACAATATCAAACGGGGCCTTTATATTTTCATTCGACCCGTCTAGAAGTTCTTTCCTTGTAACTAAGCATATGAAATCTAGAAGTTCTTTTGTTTCTAGAGAACCAAACAAAAGTAATATTGGAGTCGTACTTTTTCCGGCCAATAAAATAGTTCCTTAATTTATGTGGCATGTAGTAAATTTAAATTTTGTTAAAAATATATATATAATAAATTAATTTAAACCATAATTTTATGGTTTAAACTAGGTTTTCAAACCTCTTATTAAACATTATTCGTTTAGATTGAAAAGAGATTATGACTTGCAATATAATTTTTCATCATGAGAAGCCCATGTTGTAAATTATTTTTTTATGTTCACGCGATCCAATCAAGTATTGCTAATCACATACTCAATCTTTTTGTCAATTTATAACCAATTGTCTAACCCAATTCAAAGTAAGGCTCCTAATTAATTTTTGTATTGGTATTTAATATCATCTTAATGACTATTTCACATGAACAACTTTAAGAAAAACTAGACGGGCTTATTTGATAGTATTTTTATTTTGTTTTTTGTTTTGAAAAAAGTTGAAAACGAGCATATTTTGAAAAATATACCATGACTTTTTTGAAATTGTGTTTAGTTGTATATAGTGGTATGTTTTTAAAAACAATTATTTTTACTAAAAATTATTGATATAAATAGAACCTAAATTTGATTTTTTAAAAAACTAATTATTAATATATTAATAATTTTTTATTAATGTCAACAGAAGGAAGAGCCTATTCTTTTCGTCTTCCTCTCCTCCGGTGAGGAGAGACGTCGATGATTGGCCCATCCCCACGCCGATCAAGCCCACCCCTAACGGTCCCAAACACCCTCGATGTCCTAGCCACACCCTAACTGGCCCAGCCCACACCGACCAGCCAAGCCCTGTGTCCCCCCAACGCAGTTCCACTCCTGACAAACCCCTCACCCCTAATCTCGACGAACCTAGTTTCACCCCCAACAGACCCTAGCCCCCGCTCTCGAGGAACCGAGTTCCACCCTCGATGGCAAGCTTTGCAACGAGATCTAAGCTAAGATTCCCATCCTCGGCGGGTTGGGTGGGTCACTTGTGTCGCTGATGGGGTGGGTGAAGGAGGAGGAGGAGGGGGCAGGGTTCTGGGTTGAGGAGAGAGAGAGAGAGATTGGAAAACACAAAAAACTTTTTTTTTTGTTTTCATTTTTGCCCTTTTTTTCTTAAATTTTAAGAATTGTTTTCAGAAAATTTTGAGCCTAAAACACTACCCAACATAGTTTGAAAATCATTTTCATTTTTAGAATTTTTGAAAATGGGAAAAACTTTTTTGAAAAGAGAGCCACACAGCCTGGTTATTTTATAGAATTGAGGGGAAAAAAAAAGAATTACTTGGAAGTTGTTTTTAGTCATTGTTTGAATTTTAATACTAATTATAACTATGAAAAACATATTGTTTAATAACTTGCATGAATAAATATCTTTAATTTTTAAAATGGGCTCCACGAAAAATTGTTCTCTAGACCCCGCAAATTAACCTGACGTGTCACTTCTATAGAGAGTACTAGCACATTATGAAAACGTCGGTGGTGCTTGGGGCTAGGAATTAGTCTAATAAAGTATTAATCATAAAAATAGGGGAAATAAAGACTAGTTAGTTACAAAAATAATTACGGTTGGTAATTCATATGGTAATATAATCATTTGAGATGAATTATCGTTATTCTCATCCAGTTATGTGCTAATTATATAACTAATTACGTACCATGTCACTTTGCATGCCAAGTTAATTACGAAAATAGGTACATATCTTTTGCGGCATTCATTTTAGTCAATTTGTTGCTAAGGAGATCCTGATCTACTCCTATAATTTTTATTTTTTTTTGGCAGTCATATGGGGTTAACAGCTAAAACTAAAAAGTTCCTGATCAATGGTACACCAAGACATAAAGTTAAATTACATAATTTAAAATAATTTTTTAAGATAGATAAAAAAATAGTTACTTCACAAGAAGATAAGATGCATAATTAAGATTAGGTGGGCACGAACCCCTCGATTGTTTATGTCGATCGAAATAAATTCATGCAGGCCATGACCAATTGCCCATCTCCCACCCATAAGGTGTCTTGTTCCAACTTGTTAGTTAGCCGACAATTAGGTTAATCGAGACATTATGAGTGCAATTCGGTTGGACAAACAACTATTAATGCCTGTCATAATATATCTTCCACCAGAGATTAAACCAACCTTTGGTCTAGACTGGTTGTAAGAGTGGCAACCACAACATAGAGGGCTCGATTGCTTCACATGAGAGGAGAAGGGGAAAAAATTACAAGGAGTGTTCCTATTTAATCATGTGTTTATTTGCAGATTGATAATAAAGTTCTAGGGGACTGGAAATTAAAAACAAAAAAAAAAAGAGTGCCCATTCTTGATATTGATTCTTGATTAAAAAGAGAACCAAGGGTTTGTTTGGTGCATAGATTTAGAATGGTATGACTTAGAATTTTATGGTTTGAACTATAAATTCGTAACGATGTAGTTTAAACAGTGGTTTTCAACTTGCGTTTATAATGTAAAGATTTAAAATATGAATAAAATATCACAACAAGTTTCAAAAGAAGACTAGTATTTAGAAAACTGTAATTGTGGAAGGAAAACGAGAATGAGAATGGTTTTCGTTGTAGAATAGTTCAAACCATATGAACTTGGGATGAGAGGGGGGGCGAAGTTTGGATTTTTGAGAACTTGATTGGTTTAAAAGCGTCTCTATAGTTTAAACTGTCTTAAACGGTTTTGAACCTACGTACCAAACAACCTGTAAATCTATTTATATACATTCATGAATAAGCTCAAGTTTTATCAACGAATAATTAATTTAATTATGTAAAAGGATATAATTCTACAAGGTGTATAAAAGAGCACTGGTTTAAAGCAATGATTTGAATATTTTTTGTTCAAATCACTAGCTTTTTTGTTTTACACCCTACTGAGGATTGTTCGAATTGGTGTGCCAAATAAAAATATAGTAATTATATTAATAAGATCACTATTTATAAGTTTACTAAACACCTAAAAAATGTGTAGTTTCTCGTTACATTATTTACAGGCTGTTTGGCTGAGTATTTTCACCACAAACTCAGTTATGAACAGTATAAAGCTCTCACATGTTACAGTAACAATAAAAAAATTGCTACAGTGTAAAGCTCTCACATGTTAAAGTAAAAGTGATTCTAACCAACGGTTTTCACCACCTTTCTAAATCCATATTCATAGATAAGCAAACACTAAAACAGAGTTAACAATCTTAGTTTTTTTTTTTTTTTTTTTAATCTTATTGCCTATGTTGTCTTACATCCTTATCAATGGCATGGGAAACACGTCCTACGCTTATTTCAGTACGGTGAGGCTGTGCTAAGCTTCTTACTTTGGTAGATATTTTAAACTTCTATTTAATTTTCAAGTCGTGAATAGGAAGTGTGAAAACGCTTATATGGGTAGAGTCGGCACCGGTTAAAGACTAAAGAGAGATGGGACTTGTGAGTAGACTCCTATGCAATTCCACGCGTATGAACAGTTCTAGTTACTTCCTAGATAGTCTGCTTAATTACTAGTTAATCTTTGCTAATTAATTTCTCAGTGTGATGTAAGAAGATTAGCTATATTAGTCTTTTTTTATTTTAGCTTCGCTTTTTTCATTAGTTTATTATTAATAGTCTTTTATGGTTGTAAGTGTTTGATATTGTTTTGTTAAAACGTTATAAATAGTATCATTAGCTAATTGTAAAAGATTTATATTATTGAATATTGAATATAAGTTTAAGTGCCTTCTCTTTAATTTGAACACTTTCTTTTTGAGGGGTTTTTCTTAGGTGGATTTTGAATCCTTCGTCTGGGTTAAGCTAGTAAATCTGATTTCTAAATTCTGTTGCATCATACTTTAACTTATATGGTGTTTGATAAAATCATTTCTATCCAAAACTTTTAGTTGCTACAATATAAAGCCATCACATTCTATAATAATTAAAAAAAATAAATTACAATGTAAAACTTTTATATACTGTAATTTTCAGTTTAAAAGTTCGGTTCTAACTCTACGTCCTAAACATCCTATGAATGTGGGTGTTTGTTCACCTAATGACTGCTAATGTTTTCGTCGAATATGGGGGTCATCTTATTCGCATTCAAATTTCTCTCCCACACGCAAAAGGGACTTGTAATTTCATTCTCCTTGGCCCTTTTTCAGCAAACCGGGTCTTAAAGCAACTTTATTTACTCCGTCAATTTCTGAAGCAAACTTTAAACATCGTGGGAAGGTATATATTCCTTTAATATATTTTGAGACAAGATTTGTGTGTCAAAAAAGTCTCGAGGGTACTTCATTATACGTTTTTTTCGTTTTGCAAATGCCTTAGCTTGGCAGAGACGCTTTGCCTAAAAATCATTAAAAGTATGTTTCGAAACACCAGTTTGAATAAAAAAAATTTGTTTCAAATTAGTTTTGTTACAGTATTTTTTCTTACAAAATTTAGATCTTTACATCTTTACGGTGTTTGAACTTCAAACCTTTAATATGAATTATGTTTTTCAGATGTACTACCATTTCTTATTACGAAATAATATGACAAGTTAGTCATTGTTTTAATTGGTACATTATTTACTCCCTATAAGAGTATATTCTCCATTTATTTTGGGAAACGGATACCTGATAGCTATATTGATAATTTTGTAATAATTTGCCACGTCAGTTAAAAGCTACTTGTGTTATTTGGGTTTGGCAAAAACCCCCTCGGTTGACCAATAGCTAGAGTTATGCAAACGTTGCATTAGCAAGGTACCTGAAAAGTTGGTCATCGATCTCTATCTGTTCAATTATATAATTTGGTTGGCTTAATATTCTAATCACACATAATTATCATACAATAATTGAAAAAAAATAGCCTAGCTAGTGATAACTGATTATCACTATAAACAATGCCCGGACCACAAAGACTAGAAAAATATAAGCACTGTACCACGTTTGATCAGCGCAAACAATCTATAAACCGCAAAACGATTATCCTTTCTTCCAAGTTCTAACCATCATTAATCAAGTAAAACAAATAAAAGAAGCTAATCACACACGTAGAGGCGGTGAAGCAAAAAAAATTTAAAATAATAATAATATAATAATAATAAATTCACATGTTAAACGCCGCTGGTATATATGTGTGTATATACATACATACATACATACGTGTGTGTGTATATATATATATACAACGTGTTGTGCGTCGTGGCCTTACATGACGCCTTACATGATCTTACTATGCAACACGGAGGACAGATCGACCCAACTTCTTTTTGTGAGTTTTCACACGTGTTGAATAAGCTTTAAAAGGTTACAAAATTAAGTACGCGTCAAAAAAAAGCCCACACCAGAAACGAGAAATTTGTGAGACGAGAAACAGTAATAAGCAAAAAACAGAGCAGCCCAAATCAAAAACGAAGAAATGCGAAGAGGGAGAGAATATTAGATGGGAAACTTGAGACTGAGAGAAACTTGATTGAGTAATGCCCACCTGTTATCCTGATCAGTAGTCCCACACGCAAAAAACAACGTGCCCGAAACAAACAAGCACAATCTCCTTCTCTTCTTATCCACCAAAAATTGATCTAATCCTCGTCAGCCATCACTCCTGGCCTCACACAGTGTCATATAATATTACTAGAATAAAACAATTAACTTGTTTGACAAATACGATTCCAACAGTTAGTTCCAACAATTTTTATTATAGCTAATTTTTTCATAAAATTTAAACAAAAAACAGTTTAAATTACAAAAAAAAAAAGTGCCGTCTGTTTGAAAGCATTCATTACGAACAAAAAATAACAAGGACGCTTGCGCGTGACACTCGTGGACGGTACCATCGCTTTATTAGTTGTTGTTTACTGTGTGTAATGCAAACCAAACAGTTAAAACCGCCATACTCGGCCACGCACGAACGCCCTTTTTATTTTTTATTTATTTAACTTTTTTCCGGACATGCGCAAGTGGCCTCAACTAAACTCACAACTCAACAAACTGTGTCACCGGTTTTTGCCTCCCCCTCGCGCGTTTGCTCAATTCATCATGACGTTAATATTTTATCATATGTATAATTTTTTTTTTCACACAATTCAGAGACTAATGACGAGGAAAATAAGAAATTGCTTAATTTGGTTCTTGGAAATAAAAAAAAATAAATTAATTGAATTTCCACTAATAATACAACTGAGAAACTAAACAGAGTTCAACTTGTATGTACAGAAAAAAAAATTGTGTCAAGCACAAAGTAAATAGAAAAAAAATAACAGAAAATTGGGTTGTCCTAAGACTGAAACGAAGGCAAAGAACAAAAGAGAAAAAAAGTAAAAATAATTGCTAATTTTAGTGTTGTTGGGAGATTCGGATTTTCAGAGGCGTCAAGAGGCGGGACTTTTTCGAGGGATGAGGACTCTCGACCTCGTCGTCGCCGGAGATGAAGAAATCGCACGAGAACTCTGGTAAGGCAGGCAGGTTGAGGTCAAACTCGCGGTGACTCTGGCTGAAGGCAGTGTGAGTAGTGGAGCCCATGCCTTCCGAGGAGGTTACGGCGCTGTTTGCGGCGGCGATGGAGGCGGAGGCCTTGGCGTTGGCGGTGGCGGTGGCGGTGGCGGTGGCGGTGGCGTTGCCACCGTCGTAGTGACACCTCTTGTGTCCGCCGAGAGCTTGGCCGGTGGGAAAACTCTTGTGGCAGATGGAGCACACGTGAGACTTACCGGTACCGTTGGAGGCTCCAGCGGCAGCTGCGGTTGTGGTGGTGGCGGAGGTCGTCGTGGTGGACGACGTGGACTGATCCTCGCCGCCAGATCCTTTCCTGTGGCTGGCCTTATGTCCTCCGAGAGCCTGGTAAGAGGGGAAAGCCTTGTTGCAGACGGAACATTTGTAGCTCAGCTTCGCAGCGGATTCCTCCGGCGGAGGAGCGGAAATAACCGGCTTGTGTTGGCGGTTTGTGGCGCCGGTTCCTCCGCGAGCGAGCATGATGAGGCAGAGAGCGAGGTACTCTTCCTCAGTGGGAGAGTGGTCGAGGCGTGGGCGCCTGGAGCGCTTCCGCTTCACCCACGGCTGGTCGAGGTACTGGAGGCTGGCGGCGGCGTCCTCGAAGGGGAACGAAGGCGCCGCTGCGGTAGGAGAGTTGAGAGCTTCTAAAGCCATCTCTCTGATAGAGTGTGAGAAATATGCTTTGCTAATACAAGGGAGAAGAAGAGAAGATCTGAGAGTGTTTTTGGGTTGTGGTGTTTTTGGCTTTGAGAGTAGAAGAGTGTAAGTTGTGGGATGAGTGGAGAGAAGGGCGTTGGTTTGGTGTGTATATAAAGAAAGGAAGCGGAACTTGCGTGTCGAGTGGGTGGGAAAGCAAGAGCGGAAGAAAGAGTGGGACCCAAGCAACTTTTCTTAAAAAAACGAAATAAAAAAGAGGAACCAATTTACAATTTACAATTTGCAAAAGATGGGAGTGGAGCACGTTTATTTGGTAAGCGCTTTCTTTCTTGGTGGGCAAGGATGGACTCAACTTAAGTCGGTCAAAGACAGTGGACTGTGGAGAGACAACCGCGAAGTGGCAGGTGTGTGTTTTGGTGTAGGACCATATGGGCCTGACGAGTGAGATTACTTAACGGTGTTTTTTCTTCTTTTTTGGCTCAAAAAACTTCGAATCGAATCAAACTCAAAAGAAGACTGACTAAGGCCAGAAAGACGGCTTTTAAAAGTCAAACTAGAAGAGGAGAGAGGAGGGGGAACACTGAAGTTGAACAAACGTGGTCAGATACAAGACTGGATCCATAAGCTAATAGGAATAGTGGCCGGCGCCTTAGGTAATAGCAGCGAGTTTTCCTTTTTCAGATTTCGCTTTGGTGGGGGCCGACTCTTTTAGATTAGATTACAACCGTGTTTGTCTTGGCATGTCTCTGGCTCCTTTTTTTGGAGAGGGTAAATGGAAGAATTTGTTTGGCAAGTTGAAAGTGGTTCCATGAATTAGGACACCGCCATATTTAATTGTCGTGATTAAGGGCCCGAACACGTTGGATTAACAACGAAGCGGAGGACAGTGTCTACTATCTATCTGTTTTTTGCCGATTCAATTAAGATGGTCATATCACCTATGGAATTTTGTTGCCCTAGTCCAAATTTCTCTTTTTTTTTTTTTGTCTAGCTAAAACAATTTAGTCCTTAAGTTATTGGTATTATTGTTGGCCCTTATTAGCTGTGTTCGTTGAAAAATAAGTGATGGAAAAGTCACCGGGATACTTCCAGATATCTGATTCTTAACTGGGTTATCTTGTGTTGAAGGCAAAAGAAGAGATTGGTTAAGACTAATTTCTTTCCAAATCGAAAGTTTACATTTAATTTAGTGTTTTGAAAATCAGCTCAGATGAAGATGTTCTAAATAGTGTTTGGCGTGCTACACGTTTCTTTTCTTGGCTTCATAAAAACTGACTAAACTTTTAAGTAATTAATTTAAATGCGGACTTTTACTAGCAGGGCTTTGTTTTTGCCCACTGAATTTGATCAAAATCATTCTTTTTTTACAAAATTAACAGCCAAAAAAATATGTACCTAACAGCAAGTTATTTTTATGCCTACTAGGAAATTAATTTTTACAGCGGAGAAAAATAGTGGGCATAGTTCTTTGGGAACTTCTCGAAGGGCCTTTCTTTGCCCCAACTTCTGTTGATTCCCAGCACTTGCCAAAGCCATATTTGACGTATCTAGTGGGATAAGAAACCCCACACGAGAATTGTATCTCTGAAATCCATTTCAACAACGCTGGCAGTGGTGGGTCGATTGAATGTGATTTTTGTTTTTATTAACACGTTAAATGTGAAATAGTTACTAAATCACAACGCCAAAAAAAAAAAGGAGAGATTTGTTTGGCATTTATTTAATAACCTTTGTCTGGCTCAGATTATGATTTATTCCAGTAGAAACTTGCCACAGAAAAACAGCCTTTTTTAATAATGTTAAACGAAGGCCACCAACTAATGCAAAATTACTAAAAAAATAAAATAATCTGTACATAGTATTTTTGAAGTCTAATATACATCACTAGTATATTTTATGCATAAATTAAGCTTAATCTTTTTTTTACAAAGATAAATATTTAAATATTAATTTTCTCAATTGGTGTTTAATGAATACGTGAGATTTTTTTTTTTTTTTTGGGTATTGAGTCTTGGGTTTAAATCCCAATGGATGCAATTATATATAAAAAAATAATAAATAAAAGTAAAATTTATAAATGGTACTCCTTAATTCAAGCCAAAATTACCAGGGCACTTCCCGGAGGTTACAGTGCAAAGATGGTGCAGCATCCTGGCAACAACACCTTCAGTTGTCGGCTACTATGCTGTGTACCTTTTGGCGGCGGTCATTTCCACAATAGATTGTCGCCGTCCTATAAACAGTGGTTGAAATTACTTATAATTTGCAAAGGGAAAATAATTGGGAATAAGTGGGGAAAATTTAGGGTCCACCATGTGGCGATATAAAGGTTTGATTAAAATAAAAGAAAAACACTACTGTGCTCCTCCTCCTTGTTAGTTGAGTGAGTGCTTCGGTGATTATATATATATATATATACACCATTAGTTTATTATTGTTGTTTTGTCGGAGTGCTCGGAACACACATTTGTAAAACTATGATGTTTAGGAGATATGTTAAACTTTTAAGAGACCTATTTTTATATTATAGCATGTGAAAGATTTATACGTAAGAAATTTTTGTTTTATACGTAAGAATTTTATTTATATTATTAACGCACAATAAACAAAAACAACTTGCTTATGATACAGAAGCAACTTGTTTATTACTGTTTGTTGCGGTTGAAATTACAACTCAACACCTTGTAATATAAAAAAACACACACATACACACACGCAAATATTTTTATTTATATTATTGACGCATAATAAACAAAACAACATGCTTTATAGTTGTCCAATTCCAGGGGCTTTATGTCAATATGAAAGCAGTACTGGGGTCGGTATTATTTTATCACCGTAGGCATATTTAACGCAATTTCTTCATGTTGATCCTTAACTAACCGTCAATGGTTCATTAGGCAGCACGAGTAGAAGTTTCTTGCCATGTTTATCCCACGAAATGTAACTTTTATGTAGATTCGATGAACACCCAAATTGAGAGAAGGAAAGAAAAAAGATTTAATTGATCTTTATCTTGAAGTCTTTTTTTTTTTTTTTTCAAATTTGGACATTGACTAGTAATTTTGACTTTGACTGATTGCTCGTCGGATGCCATGAAATAAAAAAAGATATTTTAAACAGGAACGTAAACATATTAGACATGAGACACCCAAATACGTAGGTGCTTAACACATGATATTCAGCCTTTTTGAAAAGAGATATCCATGACAAAGGCCTATTAATATACTTTTTTGTCTAGAACAAAAAAAAAATGAGGGAAAATTTTGTGAACAGTTTGACAAGTTCCTTCGGTGGAAAAAAAAAAAAGAAACTAAGAAAAGTAATCCTCAAAGGCATATATTAATATCCTCCTCTGAGTAAAAAACAACAGCACTTAAACATACAGGATGTTTAAAAAAATGGTAGAAATTGTTAGTTATAATTATTTTTATATGGTATATAAAAGCTTTATATTGTAACAATTTTTTTATTATTATAATATATAAAAATTTTATACTGTTTATAATAAAAAACGTAAATAAAAATCACGGTCTTATTTTTCTTCTAAAAACACTCAGGTTAGTTTTGGAATTGCCATTTGTCACAAGAGCACGCCGTGGCACTGAAAAGAGTACATCACTTTTTAGTTATCAAGAATATCTTCTTTCTTTAACCCAAAAAATAAAAAACCTAAAATCAAATAAATAAATCCCTAAAAAGAGAGAGTGAACTTGTATCGTCCGTTCGTAAAGTATGGCTTTGTGAAGTCATTGCTTAGCTAATGCCCAACGGCTTTTTCAATAACGCAGCTAAAACGGAGTGCCAATTCCGAACAGTCTCCTATAAGGCCAAAAGGAACACAGTTTTAGCATCAGAAGTAACCGAAACTGGCATTTAGCATCCGGGATATTTCCCTCCCTAACACAATTCAAAATGAAAAACATGTGAGATTTTAGAACTCCCGACAGAAAAATGCATCTGTTAAAAAAGGCGACTTCTTGAACAGTTCGACAAGTGGCAGATGGAAACACGCGTTTTTCCGTACCCCTATCTCATGTACTTCTCTTTTTACTTCGGGTGGGCCGGTAATGGGAAGGAAGCAGTAAATTATCATGTGCCAAGAAATTTGCAGAACAAGGGAGCTTATTCGAACGAGGTTGTTTTAGGAAGTGTCTGAAGTTGGATTTGTTGTTTGGAAGAAACGAGAAAATGGAATGGTTAGAAGGCGGCTTATGTTTGTTCTGTTCTGTTCTGTTCAGTTTAATTTAATTTAATTTTAGTTTTTTCATTTTAGGGATGATTTTGGTTTTATCACTTAGCAGCTTTTTTTTTATTGGGAACCGTACTTTTTTTTTTTTTTTTTTTTGTATTTTAGCTTGTTAATTGCATGAGGATGAGGAAGGGTTCGCGGAAACTGCAATGGGGACTAGATGACATATATGCTTGAATGCTTCCCCAGCCATGGAAATAGAGAACCTGTAATTCACAGGTTTAGAAACGAAAAAAAAAAATCAAAATAAGTTACTATTTTGAAATGCCAAATTTTTAACAAACTGATTGAAACAACTTTTTTAACTTTTTAAGATGTTTTCAATATCTTTCAGTTAATTTCTTTCTGTTTACACTTGGTAAGGTTCTTTTGTTGACGAATGACATTGTAGAAAAGGTTTAAAAATTTAACTTTATCAGATTCTTGCGTGCCATTCCAAAATGTTGACCTATTAGGAGTAGTCCAAATTCTTTTAAACACGTTATAATTCAATGGCTACCTAAATATGTGACTTGCGCATTCTTAATAATCAATCCTCTCTCGAATGAAGCCCACAATCCTCCTCATATGATGAATCCATCCATCTTTTTGAAAACGAGAGATAAAGGATGCCACATCTTTATTGAGATTCGCATTGTGTTTGAGACCGACTTTGTCATGAAAGTTTCATCGATCATGATCTAACTCTAAGCATCCATTAACTTATATTTATTTTTCTCTATACGTTTGTCTTGTGCATACACATGACTATATTTAGAAGCTAGTTCTGATATTTATTATCGGGTATATTATTAGGCTTCAATGACGAAGACAGGGGGCCATGCCGCCGGCCCCAGCTTCTCCTCTTTTTTTCTTTTTTTTTTCTTTTTTTTTTTTTTTGCATATAGGGGTTTTAATTTTAATATAATAGGTATGTCCATAAATTAGATTTACCCTCCTTAAATTAATAGTTCTCTACGTGTTAATATAATCTTGATAAAAAATTAGCCTCCTACTAATGAACCCAAACTCCATAATTGTAAGGCTTCATCCCAAAATTATAAACCCAAGCCCTTTTATAAGGTATTTTGTATAATGGTTATAATCATTAGTTAGAACAGTTTTTACTATAACATCGAGAGTTTTACATTGTAGTAATTTTTTTTTTACTAGAGCATGTAAGAGATTTATACTATTTATAACTAAAAAGTTGTTTTAGACTATCATTACCAAACAGCCTTTTAATTTCATCGTCAGTTCCATGTCAAGCCAATATAGGCAATGGCATGTACCGCCTTATACTTTACCAGGTGCATACTCTAGACGTGCAGTAAAGAAACGAATTGAGGGTGAGATCTTTATTTGCACAATCTCAACAAAAATAAATAAGGAATTTCTACAATAGAACGTAGGACTTGAAAAAATTTTGGAGTGCTCTGTTTCTAAGTTGTCATATTTCTGAAGTTGCCCGTTCTGTATATTCTACTTTCTTTTATGTGATTTTACAAAGAGATTTTTGCATCATAGGCCCCTAAATTTTTCAACTTTTGACACTTAGTCTCATTTTTAAAAATTTAGACACTTAAATCTCCAAATTCTAAATTTGTTAGCATCTTAATCTCTTCTTTAAGAATTTAGACACCCAAGTGCTCAAACTTTCAATTTATTGGCACTGTAAATGTGACACCCGTTATTCTCCTAACGGGTATTGAGGTAATTAAATTAATTTTTAATGTATAAAAAAAAAATTACTTCATTTAAATTTATTTTATAATATTTATTTTTATCTATTTTTAAGTTTTGTAAAATTCTCCTATATTTATTTAGTATGATTACTAAAAAGCCTTAGAACTTCTAATAAATCTCAAAAATGTCATATTGGCATTATGTGTGTTAAAGTCTTTAGATGAGACATAAGGATATCTTTTTCAACTACTCTTGACCCTCATTTTCTTTATTTCCTCCGTGACATGCTGAAGCATGTCTCCTCTATAATTGTTTCTATCACTTCTCTTCAAAGACTTCATCTTTTCTTCCTTTCTCTTCCACGGTTCCCACACTCTTCTTCTTATTTCTTTGCTGAAGCAAAATACTTAGAGAACTTCTTCAAGGCAGCCATAAAAATCAGCCACGATCACCTCCATTTGAGCAAGAATTTCAGTCATACCGAACTAAAGGAACCTGTTTTGAAGCCATTTCAAGTTTCCAACTAACCATAATTCGAGGTTAGAATCTTATGAACAAATTTAGTCTTTCATTTATAAATTTTCTTTTATACTAAAGGATTATTCAAATTTGCGTTCTTAAACCTAAGTATATGTTTGTTGCTATTTTGGAGCATATGTATGAAGTCTAAGTGTATATGCCCTAGACAGAAAATTTATATTGTTAAACTTTGTAATACCTCTATGGGCAGTGGTTATTTCTTGAAATTAAATTAAAATAAATTTTATGAATGTAGTTGTATGTTGTGCTTTAGTTTTAATTGTCCTTATGCACGCCTTAGGATCAAGGGAGTATGGAGCTAACGTTAATTGATTCCAGGATTAAGAGACTGTTGATAAGCTTAAAAGGTAGGGATTCTATTACTCATTTTTGTGAGGTTTTTATAGAATTAAAATTGATTGTTTTGCCGCAATATATATATATCTATGTTGAACTGATATTATATGATTATCACATATGAAACTATGACATGGACTCGTCTTGTATTGTACGGCGAGGAACATAATGAATTGACACATGTTATAAATTGAGAAGCATGGTTAGGAAAACTGACTCTATTAATAATGATTTAATATAGAGAAATGGTGAGACATGAAGAGGGCGGCGATTACGTCCTTGGGCATGAATACCCTAAAAGGTAAAATAGGGGGAAGGTGATGACGCTTCCTTGGGTTGAAAGTCCCAGAACACACTGTACAGGAATTGATTTGGTGAGGACTCGGGGCTTGATGTCCCCTCACCGGAACACCCTTGGAATGTTTATAGGGTGATCAAGTGCGCCCATTTGGGTTTCGATGAGTTGAGTGATACTCAATTTAACATGGATACCTAGGAACAATGATGATTGGAAATATTTGTATAAATGTGTAATTATGACACTTGGTAACGATTAACTACGGTATCCATAAGATGTGATCATAATAAACCTCATAATCTGGAATATGATGTAACTTACTAACCATGCAGGTTTTAATGTGGTAATGATAAAAACCTAAAGGTGAGTAATGGCTTTCTCTACTGAGCATAGTGTTGCTCATTCCCTTATGTTTATATCTTTTCAGGACTCACTAAGTGTGAGGTGGCTACGAGAAATATAGTTGAGGAAGTGATGTAACTATATTACATTGGGACTGCTTCAATCGTTGAGAATGTTCTTCATGATAATGTAAGCATCAATTGTTACTTTCTGTGACTGTATTATAATGTGTTGAGGGTTAAAATGATGATGACAACAGTTTATATTATTAAATTTAAGGTGCTACATTAAAACTGTGGTTTATTTGTCGTTTATATTTTTATTTTTGAGTTGAGAGTTTTCATTTAAGTCCCGGGCAAATTTTAATCTTTAAGGTTTTACTTTTATTATTTATTTTTATTTTATCTCATTAAAAACTGTTAACCCCCATATAGGGGCGTTACAGAATTTTTGGTATCAGAGCCTAGGTTCGGTTAACCTAGGGAGTGTAGCACCACTTTAAAAAAATATATTTTTGAGATGGTTTTGAAGCTGAATTTTCATTGTCATCATCAAAATGAACCTTCACATTGATTTATACAGTCTAGAAGGATGTAACATGGAAAGGCCATAGAATGAAAATACTAATGGTTATATGAGTACAATAATTATATAGAAGGAAAGTATTAATAGTTATGAGGGAATGATAATTATATGGAATGAGTTTATAAGTAGAATGCTTATGAGAGATTCGTATAATATTAGGATCTATAAGCATATCTAATTCGTATAAACGATGAGAAATTCGTATAGATACGAGGATTTAAGAGCCTTTTGTCTCGTGAAAAACAATAAGAAATATAAGGCTTGATTTATTGATTTTAAAGTTTGACATAGATATGCCAAATTTTTTCGTAATTGATTCAAACCTAAGTAATGATTATGTGTGGATTCGATGGAGCACATAAGTGTCAATGTCTTTTCTTAAAAGTTCTATATATTTGAGGAATATGATATAAGTTGGGAATCATGGTATTGAATCTTGAGAGAGATAAATGTTAGACTTTTGGTCTGTTGAGACTGTGTAAAGTCTAGAATGCATGAATCTCAAAATTGGAATATTTCGTTACGTACATTGTATTTAAGTGTATCAGTGAATCTTTTGGTTACCTAAGGTTTTGTTATATGAGGAAATTATATATTGTATGAGTAGAATTGTGGGGATTATAGATGTTCTTAAGTAGTAACATCAAGTGTCTTTGTTCATTGATATGGTCTACGTTGAAAGACGTAAATCGTATTGATTTCAAGGTTAGTCGCATTCTAAACCCTTGGTAGTAATGATGATGAATCCATTGATAGATGTTGAGTATTAGGAATAACATATGGGTGTATGCATTGTTCAATAAGGTTTTGATTAAAACAAAATTATTTGAGTTGCTGGAAGATTATGTTGTTATGAAATGATTTTAAATATCATTCAAGAAGATCCTTGTTGTCGTTAAATTAGATTTGTTGTTCATAGTTAACTTTATCTATAGTGGGCTTTAAATTGGGTTTAAGATTTATACAAATTGGTTTTCAATTTTATGTTTGTTATTTAACTCGTTCTAAATGTGTTAAGGCCCGAAACAACCTGACCATTTTCAACTAAGAACATTTGGGCCTAGTTTAAATCCTAAATCAGTTTGATTCACACTGTCTCTCTCACGTGGTCTCTATACGTGTCATATACAGTGGTTTAATCATTGTTTACATATACGTTTACTGTGCATAGGAGCTTATTTCTCCGAGTTCACTTTTTCTCTCTTAATTTGTTACTTTCTCTCTAAATCGCAAATCCTTTTCTTTTTCATTAGAAATTCTTCTTTTCTTCTAAAAGAAGAAGGAATTCTAGGATTCTGCAATTTACTATCTTAATTTTTCCTTTCTATTTACTCTTCTTTCATCTCATCATGGACCCAAAGTACCAACACATGAGAAAGTATTTCCCATCACTCTCCCAAAAGATTCTCAGAAAGAAATATAAGGCTAGAATTACTCGGTTGTGGATTCTTATGCGTTTTGGCATCCCTTGTGATGTGAGAATGTTGATAGAGGGGAAGATCCGTCCGAGTGACTTTAGTCAAGATGTCGGTTTACCAGGAACAGGTACCAGTCGTAGTGCAATGAAAAGAAGAGCTCGTGCCATCGTGGTTACTTGTAACAAATGTGGAAGACAAAATTGTAACAGTAAATGTACTTCACCTGGTTATATGTCTACGAATAGAGAGGATAAAATAAGGTTTTGTAGGGATGGACTTTCAAAGGAGAACTTGGATAGCATCCATCCTCCTCTTCACGGTCACCCTAGTGGATATGTTCAAGGAGCTATTTTTAAACTCTGGCCTAAATTTTATACAGAAAGACAACGCCTCAGGAATATGGTATTTCTAGATCCTGTTTGCCAAGCCATAAGAAAACTGGATGGGGAATAAGTCATCGCACTATAAAGGTTATTTAGTCTTTGCTTATTTGAAGCAGTTTTAGCTGATGTTCAACAGTTTGTGTTTTTCTTTTACTCAGAATATTTGCTTTTGTGTTTGAAATAATTGTGATTATTAGATTGATACAGTAAGTGTTAATATCTTATTTAATTTATGATTTTCTTAAATATATATATAATAAAATATATTATCTTATCAGACACGTTACATACGATACAGTAATATGTTTGAATTTTGAAAAGCTTATCCAGATATTTCAAGATTTGTGTCTCAAATTTCAAAAGTTCTACAGTATTTGTCGTTTATATTAAATTTTTAGACTTGGTGTATATTTGTCAAAAAGTCTACAGTTGTGTCAAGAGGGTCTTCTGTCGAATTGTTCTCAATTGTCAAAAGTTATACAATTAGAGTCTAATCTTTTTCAAAAAGTGAATCAGATTTTCTGTAAACTATCAATCACCTTATCTTACTTTCTTATCCGCACAAGATTTTGTTTAAATCTTTGGATTACCTTTTCATTACCTACTCGTCTATCTCTTTAGCCCTTTTTGTATATTTCTCATCTTTAAAATCTCATGTAGAACCCGAAGTCTAAGTGGAGCAGACATTAAGCAACCACTTCTATAAACCAAATATGTCTACCTCCCAGTCCACGAAGAAAATAAAGAATGTCTGTGTCTTTTGTGGTTCCAGCTTTGGAAAAGATAAAGCTTATTTAGAAGCTGCAAATCACTTAGGGCAAGTCCTAGCACGCAAGAAGATTAACATAATCTATGGGGGTGGTAGTATAAAAATGATGGTAAATATGGCACTAGCAGCTAGGTCTAGCGACGCTACTGATGTAAGAATTTGGCCTCATATTCCAGTTGAAGGAAACCTTTGTAAGGAAGCCATAGGTAAGGGAGAAGGAGTCAGGAGTATCCCTAAAAATTTTAAAGACATAATCTATAATTCTGATGCTTTTATAGCATTACCTGGTGGTCTAGGTACTCTTGAGGAAATATTTATAGTTGCTTGTGGGCAATTGTTGGGCTTTTATTCCAAACCTTTGGGACTGCTGAACGTAAAGGGTTTTTATGACGGTCTTTTGAAATTTCTAGATTACGCTGTGGAAGAAAACATCACTACAGAATCGGAGAGACAAATCTTTGTCACTGCTTCAACAGCTGAGGAATTGATAGATAAAATGCAAATCATACATCCAGAATCCGACACTGCAACATCCAAGCTTGAATGGGAAAGGGAAAGCCGGGAGTGGCCAATTGATTTGAATCTCTATCTGTAATCTTTTGGTTTTATCTATGGCATGTAGGCATGTGTGTTCGTATTTTGTGTGTTACGAATAACCGTTTACCTTGTATTCTGTGTTTTTTGTGGTACGTCGTTGTTAAATCTTTTAGATTCATTGAGCCTAATGCCGGGATGGCTGGATACGGAGTACTTGATGCTCTCAAAACGCATCCTTCTTAAGGTCCGATCTTTTGTTTATCGATGTTTTTGTATCCTCTAAGTATGCATGATATGGATAGCTGGTATACGGAGTGCCTTGTACTCTCGAAACGTATCCGTATCATGTTTGTAATGTGTAATATTCTGTTAATATTATGTGGAAGTACCAGAGTCAGTTATGGGGATATTCCATATGAAATATGAGTATATTATTTGGATTGAATGTTTGTGTCATGAGGATAGCTGTTTAATGAAAAATATGTCGGGTATGTTTGCAACTCTGAGATTCCGTTTAATATCTCTATGAATAAGTTTAATGTATGGTTTTAAATAAAAGTGTTTGTGATATATGTTTTATGATTATGTTTTAGTTTATTAGTTGAGGTATGAAATCAAATATATTTGACTTTTCCTTACTCAAAAAGGAAAAGGAACCTAAAGATGAAGTATATAAAATTTCTCTGGCAATCTCCTTAAATGTGATTGTAAATCACAGTCCATGGACAATGAAGAACTGGAATCATGGTATGGTAAATATGTATGCCTGATCAGATTCTTAGACTATTATACGGTGTTACAAGTTGAAACTTGTCAGAAATACTCTCATTGAGGGATTTAGAAATTAGAGTAAGATTTATTATGCAAGTAAATAAGTGGAAATACGATGACTTAAATTTGGAGGACAAACAACATTAACGGTTTAGACTCGAAATTGGAATCATAATGGAATCAAAATTTTTACTAGTATTGCTAGAATTGAAATTTCGAGGACGAAATTCTTTAAGGGGGGTAGAGCTGTGACACCCGTTATTCTCCTAACGGGTATTGAGGTAATTAAATTAATTTTTAATGTATAAAAAAAAATTGCTTCATTTAAATTTATTTTATAATATTTATTTTTATCTATTTTTAAGTTTTGTAAAATTCTCCTATATTTATTTAGTATGATTACTAAAAAGCCTTAGAACTTCTAATAAATCTCAAAAATGTCATATTGGCATTATGTGTGTTAAAGTCTTTAGATGAGACATAAGGATATCTTTTCCAACTACTCTTGACCCTCATTTTCTTTATTTCCTCCGTGACATGCTGAAGCATGTCTCCTCTATAATTGTTTCTATCACTTCTCTTCAAAGACTTCATCTTTTCTTCCTTTCTCTTCCACGGTTCCCACACTCTTCTTCTTATTTCTTTGCTGAAGCAAAATACTTAGAGAACTTCTTCAAGGCAGCCATAAAAATCAGCCACGATCACCTCCATTTGAGCAAGAATTTCAGTCATACCGAACTAAAGGAACCTGTTTTGAAGCCATTTCAAGTTTCCAACTAACCATAATTCGAGGTTAGAATCTTATGAACAAATTTAGTCTTTCATTTATAAATTTTCTTTTATACTAAAGGATTATTCAAATTTGCGTTCTTAAACCTAAGTATATGTTTGTTGCTATTTTGGAGCATATGTATGAAGTCTAAGTGTATATGCCCTAGACAGAAAATTTATATTGTTAAACTTTGTAATACCTCTATGGGCAGTGGTTATTTCTTGAAATTAAAATAAATTTTATGAATGTAGTTGTATGTTGTGCTTTAGTTTTAATTGTCCTTATGCACGCCTTAGGATCAAGGGAGTATGGAGCTAACGTTAATTGATTCCAGGATTAAGAGACTGTTGATAAGCTTAAAAGGTAGGGATTCTATTACTCATTTTTGTGAGGTTTTTATAGAATTAAAATTGATTGTTTTGCCGCAATATATATATATCTATGTTGAACTGATATTATATGATTATCACATATGAAACTATGACATGGACTCGTCTTGTATTGTACGGCGAGGAACATAATGAATTGACACATGTTATAAATTGAGAAGCATGGTTAGGAAAACTGACTCTATTAATAATGATTTAATATAGAGAAATGGTGAGACATGAAGAGGGCGGCGATTACGTCCTTGGGCATGAATACCCTAAAAGGTAAAATAGGGGGAAGGTGATGACGCTTCCTTGGGTTGAAAGTCCCAGAACACACTGTACAGGAATTGATTTGGTGAGGACTCGGGGCTTGATGTCCCCTCACCGGAACACCCTTGGAATGTTTATAGGGTGATCAAGTGCGCCCATTTGGGTTTCGATGAGTTGAGTGATACTCAATTTAACATGGATACCTAGGAACAATGATGATTGGAAATATTTGTATAAATGTGTAATTATGACACTTGGTAACGATTAACTACGGTATCCATAAGATGTGATCATAATAAACCTCATAATCTGGAATATGATGTAACTTACTAACCATGCAGGTTTTAATGTGGTAATGATAAAAACCTAAAGGTGAGTAATGGCTTTCTCTACTGAGCATAGTGTTGCTCATTCCCTTATGTTTATATCTTTTCAGGACTCACTAAGTGTGAGGTGGCTACGAGAAATATAGTTGAGGAAGTGATGTAACTATATTACATTGGGACTGCTTCAATCGTTGAGAATGTTCTTCATGATAATGTAAGCATCAATTGTTACTTTCTGTGACTGTATTATAATGTGTTGAGGGTTAAAATGATGATGACAACAGTTTATATTATTAAATTTAAGGTGCTACATTAAAACTGTGGTTTATTTGTCGTTTATATTTTTATTTTTGAGTTGAGAGTTTTCATTTAAGTCCCGGGCAAATTTTAATCTTTAAGGTTTTACTTTTATTATTTATTTTTATTTTATCTCATTAAAAACTGTTAACCCCCATATAGGGGCGTTACAGTAAATTCTCATTTTAAGAATTTGAACATTTTAAGTCCTCAAATTGCTAATTTGTTGGCACCATTAATGCTTATATTCTTTTTACTGTTAAATGACATAATAGATGCCAACATTTTGAGGCTTTTTTATGTGTTCTTTGGTCCTAAAGAACTATTTTTTAATAGAAAGGTCCACAAAAGCTTTTTTTTTTTGAAGTATAACTTTTTTTTTTGCATAAAATAATGCTTAAATACCCTTAAAAAAGGTTAATTATGAGGATTACTGATAAGTAATTGATTATAAATAGAACAATTCATAAATATCATTGAGAAAATTAGTCATCAATTTCAATATATTTTGGTTAAGTTGGTTTAAATTACAATAATAAAACTAAAGACAAACACAACAATTAATTATCCAATTATATAATATTCAATTAGATGCTTTTTATTATCCTCAATTATATTAAAGATTTTAAGAAAGAAAAGTATGTATTTAAAAAATTAAATATTGTTGCGTTACAATTATTTAGTTACATTATTGTAATTTGGTACCAACTAACTAAAAATAAAATAAAATAGATATTTATGACTATTTTGTTTTTTTTTTCTAATTTATAATCAATCTCTTAATTTATTATCATTAACTTTATGCTAGGGAATTTAAATATTATTTTTAGATAAAAAACAATGAGTTATACTTAAGAAAAAAGGATAGCTTTTGGGGATCCTTCTACTAAAAAAATAAATTTCGACACTTAAGGAGCAAAAAAGTCTCAAAATATTGATATCTATTATGTTATTTAATAATAAAAATAAGATGGTGGCTAACAGTGCTAACAAATTAAGAGTTTAGAACCTAACTATCCAAATTCTAAAAATGCAACTTTGGTGTCAAGAAATTATGATTTTAGGGACTTAAAATATCTAAATTCTTAAAATAGAAGCCCAAGCGCTAAATTTTATAAAATTTAGAAACCTGCGGCACAAAAATCCCTTTTAAAAATATTATCCAATAGTAGAAGGACCAAAATAAATAACAATACAACATTGCAGCAATGTGAGGTTACATGTTGATGCAGGCGCGCAATTTTGGGGCTTGTTCATTTTGCTGTGGTTTGTTTTGCAGCCCTGTCGCTCAAAATTTTCTGTTTATTTCCTGTTCTTTATGTTCTTTAAGTTTGTTGTCGTTATGCGGCTGAAACTCCCTCTGTCGTTTGATGTTGTAATAAGTTAAAAAACCCTGCGTTTTGTACAATGGGCCACGCCTAATAAAAGCCTGAGGGGAGCTGACACTAGCAGCTTCCCATTTCAGAAATTGGAAATTGTTGTCTTAAGATTTCGTTTGCTCAGCCGCCTGCTTGCTGGTCGGAGTTCCCTTCAAACCAAAGAGTGCTGCGCCACATGTGTTGTCATTTGTCGAGAAATTCATATGAACCACCCTAGCTAATTTGGTTCAAGTCTTGGCCATTTTGAATACCAAACTCAGGAAAAAAAAAAAAAAAAAATTGTTCTTCTAAATCCCCCACACAGATTTCATCAAAACCACCGAAGAACCCTTTCCTTTTCTTGGGCGAAGAGCGCAGCCCATCTAGTCGCATATATGGGCTTACCGAACACGAGTGGGAGCAAAAAATCCTAGAATGTCATCCAAGAGAAAAGTAAAGACATGAATATGATCATAATATATACCGATTATCACCATAAATGTCATGATTATCACCTATCGGTGGAAGGCAGACTAACTAAAAAGGAAAATCTTCCTATCACATTTCAAATTTTAGGGTGGAAAGTATAGTTGGAGCACCATAAGCGTTTGTTTTCCTCTTCCTATTCATTTTGCAACTTTTTTTTTTTTTTTTAAGGAGAGTGGTCCCACTTTCCTCCATTATAAATAAACAAATGGGATATTTATTTTTATAAGTTAATTCAAAAATTCTACCGTCGGTTTTTGATGTCATTGAATATATATATTCAGATTAGATTTAATGTATAAATTTATACTTTATCTTACTCAGTAGATGATTTTGACTTTTAAAATGACCAAATTATCATTAAGTAAAAGATAAAAACATTAACTTTCAAAAAATAAGAAAAAACAAAAATAAAAACACACAAAAAACCTATTTTTCAAAATATTTTATATATTTTTAAGGCAAAAACCTTAGTATAAAGTTTTTTTTAGGTTTTTAAAGTTATTTTTAAAAAAAATTTAATGATATTTTTGGTAATTTTTACATCAAAATTAAAAATTGAGTAGACAAAGATATAAATTTACATATTAAATTTAATTTAAAGATATAAATTTAATAAATTTAAAAATTAAAAATGTATTGTTTATATAAATTTAAAATATAGAGTATAAAAAGGTAAATTAACTGTTCATATCCTCGCATTTACAAAGTGGGAAACCATCCAACCCATGGCTCATGCGGTTGCTTTTTGTTTTTCTGGTTAAAGTGAGTCATGCCATTTGGTGACGAATAATGACGTTATACTATTATACCATTTCTTTAAAATATTTCGCCGGCTGGTGAAAATGAATAGACAAAAAGGCCCTCAGCTGGTACACTACGTCTCTCTTGATTTCCTGTGTATGCAAATCAACGAAAACAAAAATAAAAACCAATATCCCAAAAAGAAAAAAAAAAGTCGTTTCGAAAAAACAAAAAAAGAAAAAAAGTTTTTTTTCCACCTAATACACTTCAGTTTGGACCATTCGCCAATGACGCAAAACACCTCACTTTTGTGTTCCTCAAATTCACCATCTCTTTGGCCCACAGCAGCCGCCGCCGCCGCCACAAACTGCCTTCGACACGAAGCTCCATCAAATCTGACGACGGTCTACGCCTCTTCGTCTCGTCAATTCCCCTCGATTCGCTACCATCTCTACCGATCCGCCGTCTCTCCTCTCCGTTGCACTGGTAATTTGAAGTTCTCACTTACTTCTCCAAACTTTGTCGTTTTTCCGGATCTCAAGGTTTTCATTTTCCCAAGGTTATTCTTCTCAACGCAAAAGGACAGAGTAGAACAAGATATTTAGAGAAGGGGCAATCTGGTCACAAAATTTATTTACAATGTAATTTTTTTTACTAAAAACAATACATGCAAGTGTGAAGCTTGAAAGACAAATCTAAAGGGGAGAACTGAGGGTTACTATTTGTTTCTGCTGAGCAGTGCGTGGCTTAGTTGAAGAAGAAGATCGAAAAATGGCCTCCGAAGACGGCCAAGACCTTCGCATAGCAAGAATCGCCTCTGCCATTCGAGTGATCCCCGACTTTCCCAAACCTGGTACTTTTCTTTATCTACTCTTTCTCTCTGTTTTTGATTTCTTTTACGCTTGCATTTCCTTTTGTCTCCGTAGTAATTGGTTTTTGGGCTAAAAAGTTTCCTTCTTTCCTTTGATTTGTCATCTGGGTACTGGCTACTTTTTGTTGGTGTCTGCATTATTGTGGCGTTTATTGGTTTTGAGACTGAATTTTACAGTTTCGTTTTGCAGGGATTATGTTCCAGGATATCACGACGTTGCTTTTGGACACCAAGGCTTTCAAAGACACGATTGATTTGTTCGTCGAGAGGTACAAAGACAAGAATATCTCCGTTGTCGCAGGTACTCTTCTTAATCATCTGTTGAAGCGTATTGTTTGAGATTCGCGTTTAGTTTCAATTGAGGAATTTGAGAAAAACTTATCTTTTTATTCTTGCTTTAACGGTTCTGTTCCCCATTGGTTTTGTGCTTAGGAAAGTAAATAGTTTGCTTCATGTATGATGAATATTAAAACACCATGTTCTGTTTCGGATACGCTGTTTGATGCTATGCACGGTAGGGGTACAATGTGACTTGCCGCTGTGTTAAACTTGGAGGTCCAAAAATTGGCCTTTTTTGGGGAAAGAAATGGTTTAAACAGTGTTGAATTGGACCTGGAAAAGAGAAAGCGGTTTGATGACATTGTCTTGTTGTAATAAGTTGTTGAGTTTATAACTGAGCCAAAAAATAAGTAGCTGAATTTATACTAGTGCACGGATTAAGTGGAGAGGCTCCTTCTTGTGACTGAGTTTAACTTTGGTTCGGATTTTGTAATTGAAATGTTTCAAAAACTTGCCCGATCTGTAACAGGAGTTTGACATTTGTTGAGATTTGAGCTGGTGCTTCCTAGGAGTCGTCTACGTTGGGATTCTACTTTAAATATTTGAGCAATTTTATTTAATTGTAATAACATAATATGTCATCTATCAGACAACATTTTTTTTTTCTTGGCAATTGTATCAGAAATGGACTCTTCATTGTTCTGTAACGCATATTGTTGAAAGCCATATTTTAGGGGTCTTTATCAGTTGGTGGCTGTTTCTCTTGTGTCTACTGATTGTGAGTTTCATTTAATATCTGTTGTTATATTGTTGTTGGTTGTAGGTATTGAAGCAAGAGGTTTCATTTTTGGCCCACCAATTGCATTGGCTATAGGAGCAAAATTTGTGCCTATGAGAAAACCGAATAAGTTGCCTGGTACATCCCTGCACTCCTTTAATCCTTATTGCAGTCTACACTTGAGAGGTGTGATTTTTTTAACTTTGGCATGTAAGAGAGAGTCCTGCGTTCCTTAGCGTGACCTTCTGTGCAAAGCAAACTTTAAGTTCGTGAGGAGATCAACTTAGTGTTAGCACTTTTGCTAATGAATGCTTTGTTCTAAGAAATGCACAATAGTAAGGATTGGAAGTAATATGAGGGTTGAGAAACAGACTTGTTCATGTCGCAAGCAGAGAGATTATTTTGGTACTCTGTTTTCAGTTTTCTGACTTCCTCCTATTTTTATTAATGCATGTGTCATTTGTTTCCTCAGGGAAGGTCATATCAGAAGAATATTCTTTGGAGTATGGAACTGACAAGATGGAGATGCATGTTGGAGCTGTAGAAGCAGGAGAGCGCGCTCTTGTCATAGATGATCTTATTGCAACTGGGGGAACCTTGTGTGCTGCAATCAGGCTACTTGGTACTATACAAAATCTTGTACTTTAGATATCTATAGTTCACTTTAGAAATTCTTAGCCTGCCAAATTTTAGCTTCACCAATTGCATAATAATTGCTTGCTCCAAATTTCTATTACCTTCATGTGAGATTGGAATCCATATAGATTGTGTGTAAATAAAGGTCTAACTCTCGAGATCATGTAGGACCATAGGATTGTCTTCATGCAGTTCGCCATTTGCTTCCTCTTTTATTGGAGTTTAATTTTGTATTGGAATAATGAAAAAATTGAACCAAATTTTCTAACCTTAATCGCTCGTGTGCAACTCTTTACATCAATCGTGGTGGTTTCGTTCACCTACAGTTGGTATGTTTGACTGTTTGACTGAGAGTCGTCTTGGATTCAGTCCCTTTTGCATTTTAAGCCCCAAGGCACAACCCATCTCTAATTCACAGGCTCACATCTCGTTTGGCCTTTTCTTTTGCAGAACGTGTAGGCGTAGAAGTGGTCGAGTGTGCTTGTGTGATTGAATTGCCTGAGCTAAAGGTATGATATTGTACATTATCCTCTTACTCAACCTGCTTCTTATTTATTAGACAGTACCATTCAAATTTATATATATAATACACACTGATCCACATAACTATTAGGGCGTTGCTGATGCTTTTTTGTCGCTGATTTCAGGGTCGGGAACGATTGGGAAACAAACCATTGTTTGTTCTAGTTAATGCAGCTTGCTGAACGACATCTGTGGCATTAGTGTTTCTTGGCCGTGAAGTTAGTTCGAGTATTTTCTGAAACTTTTCTGTGAAGTCCTGGATTTCAGAAGACCATTTGATTTTTAAGGGAAGGGGCTGATAGATAATAAAAGGTTTGTTAAAGTTCTATGGTTGAATGGTTTAAGAGACCGGTTGGTTATACGCAGTAATAAATTGTTATTTGATTGTTGTTTTCTGAAAAGATGGTACAATTTGCTCCTAAAGTGAAGATTGGTGACCAAATTCGGTAGTCGATGAACTCTCAAAACTTTTTCCTTCTTTCTCTTTCCTTTTTGACTGGAAAAAACATCATAATCTTTATTAATTATCATCAACGACAGGAGCCCGTAATTACTAATTAGGTAAAGGAAATATAATAGGGCATGTTTCACAAGATGTTTGGCAAAACGATTCGAACTCATAAATTTAAATTGTCTTCAGTATAAAACTCTTATATGCTATCATGTTAAACAAAAGTATGTTAAAATATAAAGCTCTTATATGCTATACACTTCATTTGGTATCAAGGATGGAGAGCAGGAAAGATAGAGTGAGTTGGAGGGATGGAGAGGATTATAGCAATCTTTTATGTTATTTGATAAGAGAGAGATAGCTGTAAGGATGAATGATATTATTTGTCTAATTACTATATTAGTATATTATACTATTTGTTAATAATATATTTTGAAAGATAAAAAAGTCTTTTTATTTAAATTTGAGTGGATTGGTTGGATCCCTCTGTCAATAGAAGGATCCATATTGGTGGGTCCGGCCCTCCATGTCTCATTTCTCTTCTCTACTCTCTCTAAGCAAATCATAGATTCTTCCTCGTCTTTCACCCCTCTCCCTCCCTCTATCTCTCCTTCCTACCAAACATAATGTATATTTAAACTCATTTTTTGAGTTGCACCCTTTTTCTCAAGGAAAAAAAAAAAACAAAAGAAATCCTTTCTTCTTTAACAACAACTGCAACAAGAAGCAAATGATAAAAACTAATGATAGGGTAAGGTAAAATTAGAGGCTGCTCGTCTCTGGCACAAACAAAAGAGTTGTATATGTCTTGTGTATTTGTTTGTATGCACATTTCTAGTGAATAACATGTACGTATGTATGTATGTAATTATCTATGTATGCATGCATGCATGTATGTATGTATGAATGCGTGAGTGCACGTAGGCCATGTATCTTTTGTACCTGAATATGATAATAATTTATTCTTCCCCTTTGTGCGATTTGATATATGCTTCATACACGGGAAATCGATGGTGTAATAATACCGTATACCACACATAATATCTTCAACAACAAATAGAAAATAAAACTTATTACAAGCTTAAGAATTTCCTGACTAATATGATCAGGTTATTCTTATTTATTTATAAACTAAACAAATTGAAATCCTTTTTATATAAGAAAAAATGGTTTATGGATAAGGTTACATGTTTATGAATGTTTGATGTCGTTGTCATGCTCTTGCTGGCAGCTTTTAATTGGTATGGAATAATTGTCTGGCAATGGATCAAAGAATTATTTTTTGCTTCCAATGGTTTATTTACTAATGTTTGGCATGGTGGTAGGAATCGTTAGTTAGAACTGTTTCTACTGTAGTATGTAAGAGCTTTACATTGTAGCGATTTTTTTATTGTTACTTAAGCATGTGAGAGCTTTACACTATTTATAACTGAAGAACGGTGTAGACCACTATTGCTAAACACAAGGTTAATTATGTTATCTAAGTCGGTTTACATCAATTTTAATCATGAAAACATAAAATAATATAGGGCGTATTTTATTAATGGCTATACACACATAGGATTATTATTATTTTTTTTTTGCGTATAAATATACACCACATACTTATATAAAGAAGAAAGTTTCTCTTGAATAGTCAGGAAACAAACATTATACCATTAAATGAACAGAGAAATAAGTAGTATTTATGCAAGTCGCGCTGTAGACATGCACAATTTTTTTCTCCAAATATTAACTCGATATATATACTTTGTACCAATACATATAATATGCATATACGATACGCATACCTATTTGTTTTATAATGTATATAATATAAATTAAACAACTAATATTTTAAGAAGGTTTTATATTTTATTCCATAACACGTATCTTGCAGTAAAATTCAAAATGACAATAAACAAAGAGGCAAAAGAATGAAACTTTGGTTGTATGGGCAATAGAATATTAGTGATAAATTCATATACGACTTGTGTAGAGTTCATATAAAAAAAGAAGAAGATGAAACTGCAAGAGCCAACTTCGATAAAAGCTTACCACCTACCCTTTATAACGTGCCCAGTTTGTTATTTGTTTGGAATTCATACTCAAAAGAAGGAATCTCTAACTCTAAAACCTCAACGACAGTGAATTACTACACTTTCAAACTTCACTGAAAATTATTTTCTTTTGCTAATAACCGGTTTAAGAAAAAAAACCATAAAGCATGAAAGGTGATTAAGAAAAATGCCGACATTGATTAAGAATAAAAAGGTCGGCTTCCCTTGAGCTGTGTGGCTAAGACTAATCCACATGACTTAAAACAGCTATTATTCTTAATTAATCTTTTGTGTTATTCTATGGATCAGACTTGGCTGGGCCAAGTCTTATGAAGACACGACGAATTCCCACAATAGCATTTGTTAATGCTTGAAGGGTGCAAAGCGAGGCATCTAAGGGACAGACGCAGAACCCTTCACACAGCGTTCCCCTTGGGGAATAAAATCAGATTTTTAGGGGCTTTTCCTAATTAATTCCTTCTCTCTAGATTTTATTCCTGTGTGATATACTTATATGGCTCCCAAATTATATAAACTTTTAGGGTCTTTTTTTTTTGGGTTTCTTTAAAAAAAAAAAAAAGAACAGAAGGTCGTGCATGAATGGCTGGTGCAATGCCCAAAAGCCCTTTCATAGAAGATAAATAAAAATATTATTATCAAGAAAAACTAGGGTCTTTATCATCCGACGCGTGTGGAAGTGAAGTCAAGCGTGAGAATCGGCGAAGTCGAAGGGAATAGTTGCATACGTGTTCATGGCTTGGTTCAGGTAACCAAAATGTGGATTACTGCATCTGAGAGGCTTATTCGTGGGCAAAAAAATATTTAATCGGATTTGCGATGGTCAATTTATTCATATTAAGATCGTTAATAATGTCTCATTACAGCTGGATTTAGCCTGGGCTTATCGTATATATTCTTCTCGTGGAAAGTTCTTTGGTTTAAATCTTTTTCCCTTCTTTTGTTTGTTAAGTGCTATCAAATTACTTACTGTTATTCACTTATTTAACTTGAGAAGTTATGCCCTTAAAGGGGAATTGCGCAAAATATCAGATTTATTATGAAGCAAATATTAGATTTTAAAAAATTGAAAATAAATATCATATTTTAAAATTGCAACACTCCTTCGATTACCGCCGACCAGGACCAACTACCACCGCCTCCAGCGCATCCACCAACACTGCCTGGTCCATTGTAATCAAAAGTTGGCGATCTAAAGAACTCCACCGATGGTGGACTCTGACAACGCTTGCTTAAGGAGATCGACGCAAGGCTCCTTCAGTCTGTGAAATTTCAATGACGGCGTGACTGGCGACCTCTGACGACGGTGAAGATCGGCAGGTAGTCTTCCCCCACAACAACTCCTATGGCAGATTCGACACGACAACTCTAGTCATGTCCTTGCTATTAGACATGGTGCCTTTAAGCAGTAAAATGTTGTAATATATTTTTGGAGATATTTTATTAATAAAAAGTTTATTTATTATTTATATACTAAATGTTGTCTTATTTACGTTCATTTCTGTTAAATGTATGATAAGCAAAAAAAATCTAAGACTATCGGTCTAAACCTTTAAGAATTATGCATATGATTATTAGATTATGCGAAAGACATGAATTTTAAAAGTGATGGTCTAAATCATAAGATCTGCAATCGAGGGAATAATGCTGGGTGTTTTATTCATGCTAAGATTATTATATTATTTACATCTCAAACTGGAGATGGCTTATCTTGGCCATCGGAGTGGGACTCCGCGAGTATAAACATTGGTACATTGTCATAGGTGACGATATATTAGATCAAGACATAAACTTGAATTGATTTGAATTAATAATTTCATCTGTGCAAATCAATTCACTTTAGACAATCATATTTGTTGTGTCTAAATCCTAAAATGACTAATGGGCCCGTTATTTTTGACTTATGTTTTTTGATCTACCAAAGGGCAACATCCTGACTTTGTGATGGTACATATACCGATATATTGGAGACATAACTCTTGATAGCGTAGACTTGTTATTCATATATATGGAATCCATAGCTCTTTTGTAGAGTTAATGATTATATTCTCTTATATGCGTTATCTTGTAATTGGAAGACTGGAGCATTTAACCATCTGGATGCATAAGTGTAATTAAATAGTATACTGTCTTTGGATAGTAAATTTTCCAATAGTGAAATAATGGAACGTAGATAAAAATAATCGAGAAGGTAAAATAGAATTTATCCTTATGCCGATTATGAATATTAGATGAAAATAATCGAGAAGGTAAAATTTTTCAATAGTGAAATAATGGAACGTAGATAAAAATAATCGAGAAGGTAAAATAGAATTTATCCTTATGCCGATTATGAATATTAGATGAGGATACGACACATTATGATATGTCATGGAAACTTAGCTTATTTGGAGCTTCGTAATTTATATAGTTCGAGAGTGCAGCTCTAAGCTTTTAGCAGAGTAATATTAGAGTTGATAGTTATAAAATATGTATATGGGATATTGTATTTTATAATTATCGAAGTTTGAACTATATAGGTCTATCAGGTCCTCTTTGTTTGCTCATAATAAATTCTGCAATGATATGGCGTGCTTTTCCAACAAATTGGTGACTTATGTTAAATTATTAGATCAGCTGAAATTCGATAAAATCAGATAATATATGTCTATTTATCGGTTGAATTAATTTAAGATAAACATGTTAAATTATTGGGATAATATTTTATTTTCTATGAGATTATCCAGATATGACTGTTTTGATCAGATAACTTCTCTATTGGGTTATTTGAATCAAAACTGAGGCTCTATTTAAAGAATCTCAGGTGGAAAATAAATGAATCTCAGGGATCATATTATCGCAAGTTCGGTAAGCCGATCTGCTTGTTCAGCCTGTCGATGTAGTAAGTTTGGCAAGCCGATAGATAAGTTTAGACTGTCGATCTAACAATAATCTGATTATGCATTTTAGATGCGATTTTCATCAAAACTTGATCCTAATTCAAATTTTGAGGCCTTATCTGATAATGATTAACCCCAAGTCTGACCTCTATAAATAGGAGATGAGTTTTCTTAATTATTTATATTAGTTGAGAAGTTTAGAGTGGGTACTCTAGTATGAGAAATTCTAAAACTCTCTGAGAGCTATTGTTTACAATTGAGAATCTTAACTCTAGGTCTTCTCAATTGGTTAGAAGGAGAGTCACCGAAGGAAGAGCTCTACAATATGTAACCACTCACACTCCAATCATGGATAGATAATAGCAAAGAAGACCAGTTAGTTAAGGGTCTTCTGGAACTTTCTTTTTTACACAGATTTGCGCCTACTTTGGTATACAAAAGATTAGTAAGATTTGTGATTAATGTATGTATATAGTATGTCAAACTTGTGTTTTGAAAAATTACTCTGATTTAAAAAATTTTAAAATTTCACTGCGTACTCATTTTCCAACACATGCAAATTCATTGCCACCGTTGGCCTTGCGTCATTGTTCTTCACCTGCGACAGATCTAGCATTCTTCTTTAGTGACAGCTTCGGATAGGCCATGCAATGTTGTCGCCATCGTCGGTCTCGCACTCGTCTCTCTCGATCTCCTATGACAACTCCGACACGACAACTTCTCTAGCGCGATCTCTCCGGCATGACAACTTCTTCAGCACGACCATCTTCTTGGGCAACAGTAAATAAGAGATGGGAGATGAGAGAGGAGAGGATAAGAGAGAGAAAATATGCATTTTAAAATTTTATTACCATTGATATTTAAACAAATGACGTTTATTTTAATTATTTTCAAATCTAATATTTACTGTCAATTATTTTACTAAACCTAACATTTCTTTCATTCTCCCAAATTTAAATTGTAATCGTAATTGATCTTTGTTAGCTAGCTTTGTTTCAAAGATTCGAGATTATTAATTAAGTTGGTAATTTTATCTCAAATAATACCTTATTATGTCTGCTTAATTAATGTCGAGTCATCATCTCCATTGCAAGGAAAGGTTTTAGAAACATGCGACTATATTAGAACTCCGTAAATGTTACATGTAGAATCATACTGATCAATAACAAAAAGTCCTAGAACACGCGTATCTGTTAGAACTTTGTTAATTTGTTGCTTGTAGACTCATACCAAATAATGGTCAAGACTTAGGAGTTACGGGACTATTTTTTTTTTAAGGAAAGTTACGAGACTATTCATTATTTAGTTTGGATATAATAATATTGGATTGACAACTTCCTTATGGTGGAAGTAGGGTAAACAGTTTATTTCCTTAGAAGTTGGAAGTAGGGCAAACAGTTTAAATAGACGGCATATAATTGATGGTGGAGTTTTGTGGGAGGATGGTGAAATCAAGGGCATGATATCAGAAAAAGTGAAAACGTGCAAGATCTTTAGAGGATATATTGTATACACGTATACCGAAAATCAAATCGAATATACAACAAAAAATATAAGAGGGGGAATTTGCATAACGTGATTTTTGATCCGAAGATGAATGTTAAACTATACTAGGGTGTTTGACATAGAGTTAGAACTGTAAATATTGTAGCATGTGAGAACATTATACTGTAACAATTTTTTTTTTTACTTTTACTGTAGCATGTGAGAGTTTTACACTGTTCTTAATTGAAAAATTGGTTAGACCCGACTAATACGAAACAGGCTAGTACGTGTATGTATAAGAGAATTAATGGTGTGGATATGATCATGAGTTGTAAAAGGATTGACACTTTAATCTTGGCGGATTATTATTATTATTATTTGAAGGGATAATATTGGGGGATTATAAGGTGAATATAAATTGAAAAGCCAGGCCCCGAGGGACATTCAGTAGGTTTTGGCCAAATGAGAGAAAGACAAAGAACAAGTATTAAGGTTACCTTGTCGGAATTTCAAATTAACTGCCCTTTTGTTGTATTTAATTTAAGAATGTCATACTCATCCGCACGATGTAGCCGTCCTTTTGCTTCATTTTTTTTTTAGCTTATTCCTCACTCTAACAGAATTCCCTAATCCCTTTATTTTATTATATTATAAGGAGAAGACTCCCCACGTTCCTATAGTTTTTTTTTAAAAAATATATATATACATATATATATATATATGCATTGGTTTTTATAAGTTTTTCTACGCATGCTTTTGCTTTTACGGTGTCTTAATTAGCATAATTAGAGATAATTAATCGTAGTATGAGACCCGTCAATTATTGTATCTTGTAGACTTAGACGCCATTCAGCCATTATGGATGGGTCTTAAGGTGTCTAAAGGCATCTGAAATTTTGGGACCCTTATTTTTTAAAATTCATAACTGCATGAACTGGGCCTTTTCATGAGTTGTACTTGGCCTGGTATTTGGCCCCACAGTGGACTCCTGAGTTCAGTTACAGAGAATTGGGACCTGCAATGATTGGGAATTTAAAAATGTATTTAAAATTCAAGTCAATCCTTCTAAACGTTCCTTTTTTTGTGTTGTGGATTGGAATCCTTGCTAACAAATTCCTTGTTTGGATTGAGTAATTAAGGTAATTCTTGTATTAGTAACACGGAAGGGTTAGTAGTCAAAAAAGAAATGAAAATTGCGTATTTTACAGCCTATTTCTTGAGGAATATTTCAACAAGAAGATGGAATAAAAAATTTATTACTTAAATATTTTTTTTGATGATTTTTTTGTCTTTACACATTGTAGTTTTATCCGCTATCTAATAGTAACAAACATGAAGATTACTTTTTTAAGAAAGATAAAAACCAAAATAATGCTTCACATGCAAATGTCAATCAAATCAAATCCATACAATTCAACTCAAACTCCTAAAATCTATCATCTATACCTACTGAAATGATAGGGGTAAGAATCCTAGCATATCCAAAGAAAAAAATGTTTCAATAATTTAAAGTGCACAAATTGGAATAGTTTAACGTAGTCTATCGGTCTGTCGTATACGGTGTTTAGAAGAGTAGTTTAAATTAATGGTTTGAACTGCCAATAGTGTAAAGCTCTCACATGCTACAATTCTTAAACCCAAACTAATAGTTTCAACTATTCTCTTAAACACCCTAGTAGACTTTCTCTCTCTCTCTCTTTTTTCCTTCATCTTTCTTCTTTTTATCTCATTTGGCATTCTTATGAGTGATATTTTAGGAATATCTCTATCTACTAAGATCTCTTTTTCGTTCTCTTAACTTGTTTTGTAGTTTAATATGTGTATTATAAATAAAGGTATTTGTCTATTTAGATCTAAATTTATTGAGGCGGAAGAGTTTTTTCTTTTCTTAGATCTCGATCTAATTGTTGTTTCATATTTAGTTTTATTATTTTGGCGTGCTATTGAGTGGCATTTTATTAAAACTAAAGCTTCTAAAGTTTAAATCTATAAGGTTTTTTTGATATTGAAGAGGGGGATTTGAAATCTTCACTTTAAGTGAAGTCAATTGTGATTTTACTGTTAGACTATAGATAAAATTTTAAGTAGGCAAATATTATCTCCCTCGCGCTGTGAAATGCACACCGAGCGTAAAAAATTAGACAAATGGCTTATACGTTTTATTTACTAAAACGAATGTTTTGTTACCTCGATCTTAATATTTCTACTAGATCTATTAGATCTATAAGATAATCTTTGTTTTGGTTGACTAAAAAACACACCTATGTAAAAAAACACACCAAAATAAATAAATAAATAAATAACCCGTGGCCCACTCGGTCCCTCTTTGTCACCTTATTACATACTAAATACATTCATAAATTAGCTATAAATACGCCTAATCTTGGTTTCTCCTCAGACATACGTTAACATTTTCTAATCAAAGCACTAGCTTTCACTAGAAAAAATAAAAAACATAACTTAAAAACCCCCTTCTATTACTCCAAAGACTTTTTAAGTGTAACAGAACATATCAATGGAGTCAATTGGAGCTTTTCCCGAAGGAGATTGGGAGTCCTCCTTTAGCAGAATGTTCTCCTCCGAAGATCCTGACTTCACACCTCACTTTCTGGGTCAGTTCTCATTTCCTGATTATTCTCACAACAACAATATTGAGGGAATATTAAACCTTGGCCAATCTTCATCATTTTGCCCCATTATTTCTCATGATCAAGCCAGCTCTCAGAGCAGCCTATTTCACAACTTAGATTCTCTCAACTCTCATCTTCATTTCTATTCTCAAGAGAGTAGTTACGGCAGTACTTCCGTGGCTCAGGAAAATTATTATTTCAATGATTCTTGTCACATTCCAATGACAAATGACGTTTCTTTGCCCATTTTCCCTATGGATCATGACAATGTCCCTGCATTTAGTGACAATATGATCACTGAAGAAACCTTGTGCAATGTCAAGGAAGATTCTGGCAATCACCTTAAAAGGATGCGCGATGCGCCGGAACTCGACAAAACAGACCCCGAATCACAGCCTAATCCGAAGAAGACAGCTCGGGTTTCAAGAGATGTAAGTTTAGATTTAATGTTGTTACATGTTTTGATATGATTTTTGGTTTGAAGAAAAGTTCTCTAATTCATAATGTCACGGTTTTTTTTTAATTTATTATTTTTAATCAATGCAGGCTCAAAAGAGTAAGAAAAATGTGGAGTCATCAAAGAAGAGCCAATCAAAGAAAGGCAAAGAGGGAGAGAACAGTACCGGAATTGATGGAATCAGCACTAGTAGTTACAGCTCAGAGGATGACAATGCCTCTCAAGAGTCTAACGGCGGAGCAATCTCCGACACCACCAAGTCGTCAACCGCCGTTAATTCGAACGGCAAGGCCAGAGCCAGCAGAGGCTCTGCCACCGATCCCCAAAGCCTCTATGCAAGGGTATAATCATAACTAGTACAATAATGCATACTTGAGAAAGTACTCAATTTATAGAATGTGACACTAATTCGTTGATTGATTAAATCTTGCAGAAAAGAAGAGAGAGGATTAATGAGAGGTTAAGGATTTTACAAAATCTAGTCCCCAACGGAACAAAAGTAAGTGATATTTATCATGCTAATCTAATCTAACGGTTCTTAACTTTTTATTCAAGACATATGATAATCTAGGACTCATATGTTTCACGAAAATATGCCACAGGTGGACATAAGCACAATGCTTGAAGAGGCTGTCCATTATGTCAAGTTCTTGCAACTTCAAATCAAGGTGAGAAAATAAACGAATATGGCAAAAAAAAAAAAAGAAGAAGAAAATTTGGGATCTTTTTTTTTCCTCTCTTTTTTTACTACATTATTACTAATCCATGCGTTTTATTATTACTTGTAGCTTTTGAGCTCCGATGATCTATGGATGTATGCGCCGCTAGCTTACAATGGAATGGATATTGGCCTGGACAAGAAGCTTTCTCAGCTTGTATGACATCAGATGGAAGCTGTTGTATTATGTTTATTTTATATATATATATATATATATTCTCTTCTTCTTTTATGTCAAAATGAGAGATCAGGAAAATGTTTCATTTGTTACCTTGATGAGTATAAGTTGGGAATCACGAGGAGAATCCTTGGTGTTTTCTAATGTACACGTCATCTACATGGAAATAATACTAATTTATAACTTCCGGTCAATACGTATACGTACCAAACAAAAATTACTTGAGTATTTCTTTAACAAGTACAATATTCGTATACGGTTTTTTTGGTGCCAATATATTTATAAGGAATTTATAAGGAATAATAATATACCTCTTTAATTGCATTTTATTGTTTTTTGTCTTTTGATTTTTCTCTTTGCTGAATTGTGCCTTTCTTGCTTTCATTTAAGAACAAGGGGGCATGTACAAAATAAAAGTGTTTCTTTCTTTCTTTCTTTCTTTCTTTTAATGGAATAAAAGTGTTTCGTTTTGGTGAAAGGATTGAAAAATTGCATATAATAAGATTGTTTGAAAATATTATAAAGCTTCAGAAATATAAAGCGGGTGACGTAATTGGGTGTGTTTAAGTATATTATTGTTAGTTCTAATTGGCTAAGAGTATTTGATCGTAATTTAAACACAGCTTCTCTTGTTCTCTCTGTGACGACCCGCCTTTTCGGGCAGTCACTTTACTTTCATAAACATCGTTTCATAAACAGTAATCTTACTTACTTAGTAAGAAAAATACTGAAATAATTTTTTTTCTTTAACATTAAACGTTCTTTAAAACTGATGCGACCTCTGTAGCATTCAAGTTGAGACCTCGCTCAACACTTGCCCTTAAAATCATTTCAAATTGTTTCTTAAAACTTAATAAGAAACACTTATTAAATCATAGTTTAAAAATTACTTTATAATTACATAAAACAGTTCGTAAACTGTATCTTAAAACTTTGAATATAGTTCTTCAAACTCTGATTTTCTTTAAACTTCACAAACACTACATTAAACAATGGAAAACCTTTTCTTTGCATAGCGGAAGCAAACAGTGATGGTATCCATTCCCAAATCTTCGCATCTGTCCTCCGCAGCACCCAGCTCTTCTATCGGGTCCTACTGGTCACCTTAAATTACCTACAGCATGAAAAACTTTTAATGAGCTTTCGCTCAATAAGTTCAAACATAAACTCACAAAAGCATTTAATCATGCTTTAAAACTTTTATCATGAAAACCTTTCTCTTGAAACATTCTTCACAAACGTTTTCCATAAACATTTCTGAAAACGTTTTTCATAAAACATTTCTGAAACGTTTTACATAAACGTTTTTCGTAAAACATTTCTTGAACGTTTATCTTAAAACGTCGTTCATAAACCGTTTCTTGAAAACATGAAAATGTTTTTCATAAACATTTATCGTAAACATTTTTCAAAATGTCTTTCATAAACATAACATATAAACATTTCATAAAAAAACATTCAAGTAGCATCAGAATGCATGACTCCATTTATGCTCAATTATTAACTTCAATTATGAGCATTTTATGAACATTCTATAAACTTAAATATTCCTTTCTTTCTCAACCTTTATTCTTGTTCCTTAACTTTCTTTATCTTATAACCTTCTTTTTTCTTACTTTACTTTAGTGTTCGTACCAACTCATTAATCATGAGATCATAAACATGATGCTTCCTTTGTGGAAGACTTGAGACCATCAAACATTGAGGTCTTGTACCTCACCTTTAGGAGGTCAAACTTTAATTTTACTTTCATTACCTCATAACAAAGAGGCTGGTACGACACTTTATTTATTATCTTTACGTTACCTTCTTATTAACTTTAGTGAGCATTTCAAATGCAATCACATCATCTGCAAACACACTTGCAATTCATAGCTTGTACTATAAAATTTATTGCATAACAACTGTAACATATTGCTTAATAAATTCATCATAAAACACAAACACATTTTGCAAATCATAACTTATATTCTAACACTTATTGCATAACAAACGCAACATATTGCTTAATAAATACATCATAAAATGCAAACACATTTTGCAAATTATAACTTTTATTCTTAAAACCTGTTGCACAATAAATGCAACTTATTGCATAACAAATGTATCATGAAACTTATAACTTAAACTATAAAACATTTTGCATTGTCATAATGCAAAACATACTTTAAAAATCTTAACTTACACTTTTAAGAAATGTTATGCATATCAATATGCAAATAAACCTTTAACATAACGATTGCAAATTCATTGCAAATCTTTTTCTTGAACTTTAAAACTTTTTGCATAATAAATGCAAACATACTTTAAAAGAAACTTGCATAATAATTGCAAACTCATTTGCAAATTATATAAATAAGCATTTAAAAATCATTTATTTCATGCTGTAGGTGAGATTTGAAACTTACCCGAACTATGCTCTAGCGTTCTCTATTCCGTTCCTTTCTCGTTCCTTTTTCTTCCATTGGTCGGCTTTTGTATCCTGATCATACGACAGCTGACTCATTATTAACTTTCTTTATTATCAATCCACTCGATTGATAATAAAACGTAAACATTAACCATTCATTCCTTTAACGACTAGTATACTATCGGTCTACCGTTCTTTTAACTCAACCTTATAAACCATCAGTTTACCTTTCCTTCAATTAGCCTTGTAACCCACCGGGGTTACATTTCCGTTTAACTTTGTAACCCATCGGTTATCTCTCGTTTACTTAAACATCCCTTGTTAAATCTCCCGTCTCACATGATCGTTACGTTACTTAACGTATTACAGAACATTTTTCATCTAATAACGTTATGCTAAATCGGAGTGTTCGACTCCGTTCTAGCCGTTTCCTTGATAATGACGATTTTACCCTTAACGAGTTTTTCGTCACCCTGTAACGTTATAAAACTCATTCTCACACAAAATAGTGTAACAATCACTAATCATGCATTTCATAACTTTTTATGAAAGCATCTAAAACAATTTATTCTAAAACAGTTCATACTGTAAGCGAGATTCCTACTTACTTGAACTCCAAGCTAAGCAGATCCAGTTATATCTCGTTGCATCTATAGTATGCGAAGCATCCTCTGCAGTGCTCCTCGAGTGACCATGAATAGCTAGGAATGCTTCCTGGAGATCATACATTCTTGAAAACGTCATTCTGGACTCCGATATTGCTGTTTGAATCACCTCGATCCGCGTACAGTTAGTACCATATGATTTTCACCGGAGTGGAATTAGCTCGAACGGAGGTCACCATTGCGTTCAGAGCGTCGAAACGAGTTGGGAGACGGTCTCGGATCTTCGATCGGAGGTCCGGATCACAAAATCCCAATTTGGCCTTGACCGGCCGTTGACCGACGGTTGACCGCCGTTGACCGGCGGCGGTTGGCTCCGTTGAGGGCTGAGCTTAAGCCTACCCCTCAAATTTGACCCTCCTGAGTCGATTGGTGGGGTCAATTTTACCCAATTTAGCCTCTAACCATGCGGATCGAAGCCCGACGACGGCGGCAAAAATCGAGGCTCTGATCTTGTATCTCCGGCGGAGCTATCGTGCAGTTGACTTGGGGCTTTCGTTCCCCGAGTCACTCTGAGCATTTTCCCCCCTTCAATTTGGGGCGACGCGACCGGGAACATCGTGATCGGTGGCTGTCGCGGCGGTGCACGACGGCGGAGGTGGAACTCCAACCAGCCGCGGCTGTGGCGTGAAATTAGGCGAGGGGTTTCACTCCCCGTCGCCGTCTGAGTTGAACGGTGGCGGCGGTGTACCTCACCGCCGCCGTGATCGGAGGTTCCGAGTGGCGGCGACACGGCGGAGACAGGCAGCTCCGGTGAAGCCTTTTCCAGCCGTTGTTAAGATGCCACCAAGGGTGGGTTTTGTTCCTCTCATCACGATGATCGTGTAGGAACAAGAATCACGTCGATCGGACGTCGGACGACGAAGATATCTCGTCGGAAAGAAATGGGTTTCGCCGCCACTTTGGGCTGTGCGTGTGGCCTCCTCCGGCGGCGTTTTGGGTGGCACGGCACCTCGTTGGACTCAGCTCGTCGAGAGCTTTCCATTGGCGCGGGAGGTGTCGAAAAATAACGCCGGAATCTCAAACGAGATTTGAGGAGAGAGAGAGAAAATGTAGAGAGAGAAAGTAGAGAGAGAGACCCGAATTTTGAGAGATTTTTTTGATTTTTTTCCTTTTTTTTTCTTTTCTTTTATAAAACAAAATTATAGTCCACACAGTCCAATTCTTATACTGCATTGCTCTAATACTGTATAATTTTCCATCTTATTATACAGTATTTTTCATTAAACCGTACTTTTCATCTTAATATAATTATCAACTTAATGCATTTTTAATGCATTAAAAATCTCGGGTGTTACACACTCTCTCTCTATATATTCATATTCTATATTTATTACTTTGATATATTATTCATATATAAATGTGAACTTAGGGATGATCAATTAATAATGTATAGACACAATATGTGCATCACTTTTTCTCCTCGGAGGGAATTAGAGAAACAATTATTCATTTTCAGAATTAATTAGTCATTTTAGCGGCTAATTACGTATGAGTATTTAATTAATAATGGCGGGATTTGACTTAACAGGTTTAACACGTATTCAGGTTTGAAGAAAAATATATATACATTACTAACTGATTAATTAATTGTTAAAAAATGTAGCTAAGTTAACAAGGTTTGGTAACAAGAGTGGGAGACATGATTTCAGAAGTTCAAGGGTTTACACGTTTACTTGTACATACAACCATTCTTCCGTGTGTGTGTGTGTGTATATATATATATATAATTTTTTAATGACTCCTGCTAAAAATTAGGAACGACTTCAATTAAATCTCTTACTAATCGTAATATAGATATGTTTTACATAAATTAAATTGATAAAAAGAATTCAGCTCAGCTCGCGAAAAGAAAAAAGCCAAGGAATGTATACATATATATCGTAGATCATGATAATCTTTTGCTGTTATTGAAACAATTATTGATCTGCAGAAATTCATGTTTAAACAAAATATTATCGAGCTATATAAGACATCAAGAATCTTGATCATAATGTTATTAAAGATAACAAATATCTATTGGCATCATCAAATAAAAAAATCAAAAGAAATAACACAGTGCTTCAAGTGAGATTTATACCATGTAATTTATACCAGAGACGGAACCAGAAAAATTAATAAGAGGACGGAGGTGTGACTGAACTAAGAAGATCATGAGCATTATTACGAAGGTAGATCATGTAATTTTAGGAGGAATAAAATACAATTTTTATAATATTTAATATACAAAATTATAAAAAAAATCAAGAGGACGGCCGTCCACCCTCATCTCTACGTAGCTACGCTCCTCATTCATACGCTACAAATGTTTTGAAGTTGTCAAGAGTTCCCTATAAAGGAACATTGTAGTTGACTTTGTATATACTCTGATCCTGGACAAATATCATCTATGGCCAATTGGATTTGGTTGTTTGCTGCTTAATATCTAGCGGGCTATTTTGGGATGAAGAACTAGAACCTCAGGATACATAACTTTAAACAAATATTTTATATTATATATGGTACCTGGATCCTAATTGAAGGGTTCGGTAATAAAAAATCTAAGTAATGAAGCAATTATTGTGTTATTATAATTTAAGTACAGTATGATTTTTCACTACTAATAAAAATACGTGTGTAAATTAACAATCGTCTTTCTTTGCATATCGCCATTTTTGTCATGTTTTCGAGTGTTGTGGCGAGTATTTGTAAAGTGAAACATTTATTTTTGTTAGTTTTCTTAGCTTTATATAATGCGATGTTTCTACTATATATATATATATATATATATGGAGGAATATCTTTGAAACATTATATCTCCTAAAATTATGTCAAAATAGAAAAGTATGCTATTGTTATGCTTACAAGTGTTTTAGCGAGTATTTGTAAAGTGTGACATTCATTAGTTTTTATTTATTTATTTATACAATGAGATGTTCCTAGAGTATATGGAGACGTATTTTAAACGTTATATCTTCTCAAAATTACATCAAAACATAAAAGAATGCAAAACTAATAGAATTAATACAAATTTAATAGTTCAAAGTACAATTCTATAAATATAAATTTATATTATATATTTTCACATCCAACCTTAAAATTGTCGTAGTTATTTTTCCATCTAAGAAATAATTTTTATTTCCTTTAGTTGGGAAGGAGGTATTCAAACTTCTTATTCATATAATGACATAGAGATAAATCTATTTTTTTCTTTTCTTTTTTTTTTTTAAAAATAAGAACTTAAATGTCAACAAAATTTTAAATCAGAATTAAGATAGGTATAGAAATGTCATTAAATTAAGTAGGCAATTAGAAGATAAATCTAGTATAAAATAAGAAAGTTTATAGGGTGTTGGAAAGTACAGATAGAACCATAATTATGGTTCAAAAGGCTATAGTATGTGATGGTTTTATACTGTCGTAATTTTTTACTTTTTACTATAATATATAAAAATTTTATATTATTTAATAACTACAGTCATGATTTAGTCGAGATTACCAAATACCCTATTATAAATTCATTGCGGTGTCACAGCCTGACTCGCAGCCCCATCTAAGCCTTCTAGCACCAAGCTCAGGATAAGGCCCGTTTATTCATTTTGCTTGTACTTTCATGGCGTTCTTATATTGTTTGGTGAAAAAAAAGAAAAGAAATTGAGGATCAAACATGGTAAGTCTTTAACAAAGCGAAATTAAAAATTTGATACATTAAGAGCTTTACAAAGGAAAACTACAGGAAAAGACCATTGTTAATAAGAAAGAGTCCAATTATAAATCTCATAAAGAAATAAAAACATCCTTTCAAAAATTAAAACAAGTAAATAAAAACAAAAATACTTCATAAAATAAAAGATTAAAATCCACATAATAAAAAATGAACTAACTTATTAGGTGGATTATTTATTTTTTATAGTAGATTATTTTTTAAAGTCAGTTCAACGTATTTTAGGATTTTGTTTTCATAAGACTAATTATTATTCAAATTTTAAGATTTTTGTTACAAAAACTATAATTTGCATGTAATTTTTTTCACAGAATATAAAACATACAGCCTATTATTACTCTTGTTGAGGATTTGGCTTATATGTCTTTGTGTATCCTACTATATTCTCTAATATAATTGCAGTATACCAATTAAAATATTTTAAACCACATAATATTTCAATAATTGATAGAAGATGATATTTTAACTGATATGACGTTTAATTGAGGTGATCTAATTTGATTACAGAGACATAAGGACGAAATAAATAAAAGTACATAGGAGTTGAATTTTGATTTTATCTTTTTATTAACATGTTTAACACATTATATTATATATATTGTATTATATTATATTATATAAAAAATATATAATATAATGTAATATAACATAATATCTTAGAGTGTACCAAATTAATTATCATTTCAAAAAAAAAAAAAGCCAGTGTTAATTTCTAATGGGGCTGTGTGCGATTACCCTCGCGTAAATCAAACGGTTAGTCGTTACGGGCCTGTCCGTTCTTTTATGGTGGGACCCTTCTCCCCTCATTGAAGAGGGTAGATCTGTAATTTCGGGACTTCCGAGCCGCAAAGACATCGGTGATCCAATTGGGAACGGAGCGCGAAGCCGGTTCGAACACTCAAAAACCCTCCTTCTTCTTCTTCTGACACAATAACAAGGGACTGATGTTACAGTCGCCGACCCAAATATCTAAACGACAGAGCGCGCGTTTCCTTCGCTCTCTTTTGTAATTGCGGCCATGGCCGCAGTGGAGCAGCCTCCGAAGAACTGTAAGCGATACGAAGCAGTTCAGCAAGAGCCCGAGCCCGAGCCAGCTCCGCCACAGACCCCAGCCGCGTCGCAAAACGTCGTCTCTTCGCCGCCGCCGTCGCAGGAGGAGATTCTCAAGAAGCGGAGGAACAGGGAGGAGATCCGAAGCGTCTACGACTGCTACAAGCGAATTAAGTTTTGCCTCTCGCAGAAGAAGGAGTCTCTTCTCGCTTCCGACCTAGAAAAGGCTTATGTCTCCCTCATCTCTGCTTCTAGAGGTCCGTCCATCTTGCTTTTTGCCCTTTCGGTTCAATTGTGTTTCAATTAATCCCGAACTCAAAATCTCTGTTATTGAGTTTTGATTACTTGCTTCTTTTTGTTCCTCGTAAAGTAGAATTTGATCTTTGATAGCACAATATCAAGTTTAATCAAGTGTACGTTGGTTTTGAGATTCCAGTAACTGATTTTTTTTTCTCTTTTTTGGTGGAGATGGCGCATGCAATTACAATTTTTTCAAGAAAAATGAATTTTTGTAAGAAAAATGAATTTTTGTTTAGTTCAAGGAAAATTTATGATTAATTTCACTAGGAACTTTGATGAATTAGGATTTGGCTTTGCCCCTTTTAATGTTATTTTGCCTTTAACTCTTTCACTGATAGCGAAATGGGAGACTGGATGGTAAGTTTTCTGACTTTTCTCTGCATTACAATTTAGTAGGTTCTCAAGTATAGAGTCTGAGACAGCTTATCAGCATTATCTTTTAACATAAATATATATATGTATATATTTACGCACACACTGTTTTGCTCCCATTAATAAGAATATACTGAAGAATTATTTTTAATGATTCAATGAATGAGATTCTTCACCCAAAACGTGATAAACAATCTAATATGCTAGTATTTTGTTTAGTTGTAGAATAATTTTTTTCTTCAATGTAGTGACCTGCCTGCCAACTTTGCAGGTTCTACAAGTGTACAACGTATTGTGGCCAACCTGATTCCTCGATATGCATCGTACTGTTTGACTGCTCTTGACGCTGCTGCTAAAGTTGTCATCAACATGCATAATTGGAGCTTGGCCCTGATAAATAGAGGAGAGGATGCTGATGGTGTTGCGTTTCAAACTGCTAGATCATGTATTTTGCGTTTCAAACTGCTAGATCATGTATTTTGCGTTTCAAACTGCTAGATCATGTATTCTTGGTCTCTCAGATATTTGTTGCACAGCTTGTTCAGAAGCACCAATATCATCTGTGATCCAGGGAAACTCTGCAGTTTTGCAGGACACTCTTGCCTTTTTCATATCCTCCTTTGAGGGAAAGGATATCTTTCAGATTTTTGGAAAGGAAATTGTACAAATACAAGATTCTGTTGATAATTTTAATGAGCTGAAACAAAAATTTTCAAATGAAAATGAATCTCCAATTGTCGTACTATTCAAATTACGTACTCTTAGTCTGTATAGAATTTTCTTCCGTTATCCAAAAAATTTGCTTGCTGCTTGTTTTGACATGTTCAACTCTACTGCATCAGAGAGAATTCAAAAAGGACTTTATTTTCTAAGCCAGTTGACAAGAAAGCTTGATCATAATGAGACCCATGCATCTGAAAATACTAGTAGTGAACATAGACCATGTACAAGCTACATTGAAACTGGCACCAGAGGCATTAAAGCTATTGGTGGGGAGCTTGTGTCCGATGACAAAAATGTTTCTCCAGATGCATCTCCGATTGCAGACAACTGCTTCTTGGCACAGGTATTATTTAGGTTAGTCTTATGTCATTTACTTAAGCTGACTACCTGATATTTTGTGGTTAGACTAGAATAATATTTTTCACATTGGGTGTTAAAAGATTTTTAAGTATGGACTTCAATTAGTCTCATCTTACCTCGCCGATAGCTTCCGTAAATGGACTTCTTTTTTCAAATAACAGGTTCTTGGAAGATGCTCACAATGAATAAGGCGATATCTAAATTGCCATCTTAAAAATCCTGTTTAGAGATTAAATCTATCATGAAAGGTATCCTTGAATCATTTGTGGAAATAGCAGTTGTAGAAGGCAATCGAGTAGATAGTCATGTTCAGAATTCTGATTCATCTGAATCTATCAATCGATCAATTTTGGTGTCTGGTATCTCTTATCAACACGAAACTTCTAGTGAAATATCTGGTCTAGATACTAATACAATAGTTCGTGGTGGATCTGGTGATGATATTGTTGCTAAAAATGTTTCAGTCCAATATTGGGGCTCTCATAGTGAACCTAGTGTCCACTTAAGATCTTGTAACCAAGATAGTGGTGGCGTGAGGCCCATGGACTCTGGAACTGGAGAGCATAAAGACATCAGGTATGGCAATTCTTCTATGTCCAGGGATCCAACTTTCCACCAGATGGTTTCACCAAACACAAGGGCCTCATTAGAATTTCGGACAAACTCATTTGATGGTAGAAGCCTTACTGTCAATGTTGACAATAGCCAAGCTACACAAATGGATTTTTGGTCTCCCACTTTGAGATCTAGTGGAGGTGTAAGTAATCCTTTTGCATCTTCTAAAACCCATTTGGCCACTGCTCCTCAAATTGTTTGGTATTCTGATGGAGATCCCGCAGCCATGGATGTTTTCTCTGCTTCTAAACAGCTCTGGGTGGGCCTTTTAGGACCCAACATCTCTGAAGGTCACGTAAGATATGAACTTGAGAGGTTTGGTCTGATTGAACAATATTTTCCCTTCCCGATGAAAGGATTTTGTGTGGTTGAATATAGGAACACTTTTGATGCTATAAAGGCTCGGGATTATCTGCGTAGGCATTTCCACTGCTGCATAAAGTTTATGGATACAGGGTTGGGTACTAGAGGTGTAATGAATGGTGTTGCTGTTGGTTCTAGCTGTCAAGTTTATATTGGCAATGTTTCAAGTCAGTGGGCAAAGGAGGAAATTTTGCATGAATCAAGGAAAGTGCTTTACAGGGGTCCTTCCATGGTCACTGATCTTAAGAATGAATGTGCATTGCTGATGAATTTGAAACTCCTGAAGAAGCTGCTGCAGTAATGGCACATCTGAGACATCATCGCAAGGAAAGAAGTAATCATCGGCAATCTCTTAATGGGGGACAAACTGATGTTACGTTTTCTCATATAGATGGTGCAAGATCTGCACCAACTCCTACACATGTTGATGTCGGAAACAACACTGGAAACATGTCTAACAGGTCATCACATGCAAATATGGTGCTGGATAGTCCTGCTGATGGCTGTAGGGGAAGGATGTCTCCTTTAAATTCCTTACTTTTATCATTACGTACCAAATATAGCATCAATCAAAATTCAAGTTATTTTGACAATTATACATCTAGAAATTACAATGCTGCTATGCAGGAAGACGATAGAACGCCATCAAGCACTCTTTGGATAAGTTTTCCAAACACCAGTTCTCCTTTCCTTGCAGATGATGAGATAATGAATGTTTGCACTGCTGCTATTGGCAATGCAGGCTCCATAATCAGGTTAACACGAACAAATTCACAAAGTGGGTGTACTTGGTATGTTGAATGCAGCAGTGTAGATGCTGCAATAGCTGTTTTGAAGAATCTGCGTGCTTGTCCTGGAATATTCTTTCAGATAGAATTCAGGTAAGAATTCCGTCATTTTCCTTGCATTGTCTTGGTATGCGTATTCTGATGCAATTTAGTATTCGGGCCCATAGCTCTCCACTACAGATCTAAGTTGCTAGATAATGAATTTCCAAGATTATTATCTAAAGTCAACGAGTCAATGCAGAATTATGTAAATCCAATTTAAACTGTACGGTCAATGCAGAATGGTACTTGAGAGTTGCATGTATCTTATGTTTTTCCAATTGAAACTGTACAGTCCTACACATGCTCGCGTGGCTTTATTGAGATAACGATTTCCTCACACTGTATATTGCCTTGTTGTCTGAGCAGTCAACGGAGAATGCACCCTGATGTACCCTTCTCAGTGAGACCTGAAAGCCACTCCGTGGAGCTTGTATCTCCCAGAGTAACATCCGAGAATCATGGCACTACAACACAAGGTGGACATTCAGTTAACAGACCCACGTCTGTCTGTACTGAGATGTCTGAAGTTGGTTCTAGAAACATTGATGGTAGTGACATAAACATGGTAGTGGATCCTTCACATGGAGGTGATAGTTTATGTAACGAGATATCAATTATGACTTTGTATTTTGTCCCCACCCCCAGCTTCTTCCTCTGATAAAGCAATTGGATGTTGAATGATTCTGTTTTCAGGTAGCCATGTGGTTTCTGGTGCCATGGAGCAGAAATGGATGTATACAAAACCTGAAATGAAGCTGCATCCTGCACCAGGGAGCGTTCCAATCATTCATGTGCGAACACAAGGACCTCCCCTCGCCCCTCCACCACATATTCAGCCATCCCCATTTATGCGACCGACTTACCTTCCTCCAAATAGCTCTTGGGATTCATGGGGTTTGCAACAAAATTTTCCTTTGAACCCGATCTCATCAGTTGCAGGGACTAATAATGTGCATGGTAATGCTCTTGCAGCTCCTTTTGTGCCAGCCTCTGTCACTCCACTTTCGCAAATACCAGGAACTCCAATGCAGCATTTCAACCCAATGTTTTCATTGCCCATGGTGCCGCCGCCGCCACCATTAATGTCTTTGCCCCCTTCTTAGCCTCCATCTCCACCTCCTTTGCCTACATCTCCACCACCTTTGCCTCAAGTTCCTCCGCCAACTAGTTCTCCACCACCACCTCCACCTGCACCTGTTGCAGAATCACTTCAAGTAGAAAGTTCAGGACAGTGTCTACGGTATCAGTGGCAGGGACAATTATGTAAAAGTGGGGTTCATTATTGCACAATTTATGCACTCAGAGTTGACTCAGATGTTTGCAACTATTCCAATGCTATGTCTGAACCTACAGAGTAAACATTTTATGTTTTGCCACTATTAATTTTCCTCAAGTCTGGTCTTTGTTTTCCCCCCTTCCCTTTTTTCAAACGTGCTCTAGATTCATTTACAAAGTTTCCTGGGTAATTTGGCGCAGATGGCCAGCCAAATTAGATACGACCAAACGCAGAGACTTTCAGCATTTGCAGTCGACATTTACTAATACTCCACTGCATAAAGTGAGTACCTTAACGTTCCAATCCGATCCCCCAAAATATATTTCATCATTTTAAATGCGTTTTGATGGAATTTTTTTGACTTCTAATGCAGAGGGAAATATGTAAACCCGTCCCATCTTCTCCTAACGACCAGAAAGGCGTAAGTCATTCTACTTCTTTTAAATTGCCTTACAATAGTTTCATTAGGTGGTTTTCAACCTCCAAGACGTACTTTGTCTATTTTCAATAGAACACTCTTGTGACATTTGTTGGATTTGGTGTTGAATCATTAAGGTGCATGGACTTTGATCAGGACAGTGTCTTACAATATTCTTTCTGCAGTTTCAGGATTTTATATCTTACTTGAAACAGAGAGAATGTGCCGGAGTGATAAAGATTCCAGCCTCAAAATCAATTTGGGCAAGGCTTCTCTTCATCCTTCCATACTCACCTGACGTGTGCTCTATGCTCTCAATTGCACCTAGTACGCAAGATTGTCTTGTTGCTTTGCTTTTGCCCAAAACAAATTTTGAATGGGTATGATTCCGTGACAAATATAACTTTGGGTGTGTTCTCTAGGCTTAAATTGCTTGTTGTAGACTCTAGCACATTGCAATTTTTGACAGTCCGTAGTAATACAGGGGTTTCTGATTAGGTAAGGGACATAAGCTGTCACATGCAGAATTTTGTTGTACATAAAAGAAAATCGATCTTATGCTTTTCTTTCATTATTATTGTTTTTATTTTTCTCCACCTTCCTTCTGCTTGAGTCATGATATGCTTTGTTTTGACCGATGTTCTCGTGGTTTTTTATAAATTGTACTGAATGTTTACAATTTTCTCAATGCCTTATCAACTCTCTGTTGTATATAAACGTTGACTTTTGCCTCTTGTTTGTCGCCTTATTTTCTATAATTTTAAAGTATTTGGAGAAAGGAAAATAATTTGAAAAGAATGTTTCTTGGAACACTTCTTCTGTTTCCTGTAGCATTTTTTATGAATGAATCTATACTTGGTTATTAATTTTTTAAGCGATGTCATTTTATTTTAAATTACAAACATAATGTCGTTTTTAAAAACGACAATATCATCTTATCAACGACATGTCGTTTACTGTTAGACTGAAATTTTGCAGAATAGACAAAGCTTGACCAAAACATGCAAATTTTTTAAAATGGCGTATATTTATGTTAAACGACGTATATTTTAGCGCACTTCAAAGATATGACTGCTTTCAAACGTTAAAGTTTAGCAATATTATTTTTTATTTCTTTTTCCCCGAAATCATATCGTATTGAGATAGATGTAAACAACAACCGTCTTTTCTACCAAACCACTCCAAATACAATCTCTTTTTTCATTTTTCATATCTGGTTTCACGAATACCTTTTTTTGGAATTTCCACCATGAGAACTCTATTTTCTCTTATGATAAGAACTTTTTTGTGCCATCATATTTAAATCTAATGGTTAAAAATAAGTAAGCTTATATTTAGTTAAATAAGCCTATCCATACCAGATTTCTCACAAAAATTAAAAATTAAAAATTAAAAATTAAAAACTAAAAACTCTAAAAAAACCCAAAGGGCACTTTTCTTCTCCGGTGATGGCATCGTGTCAAAGGTCGTCAGCAATTCCAAACGGAGTCCTCCATCTCACCAGAGACACGACGACGACAACATGGCATGGTGTTGACGGTCATAGACGTTCCCATCGCGAGAGACAGATCTCGTCCTCCCAAAAATACCCCGTAGTTCCCTCGTCGTCGGCCACCATTGGAGGTTGCAACCCTTGACGTACCCACCCCTTCGACACGGTTTCCATCGCAGCAGCATTGCGATGCCAGATTGCCAGGGTTGCGATCTCAATCTCGATCGTGAGGGTTGCGGCTCGTACTCCATCGTTCTGCTGTTCTCCCGCCTGGGTTTTGCCGTTCCACCGCCAAGGAGCTCCTCCTCCTCCTCCGTGAGTACAACCCCACCTTTTCCCCAAATGTCGTCTATCAAGACGCCTCCAAGGACCATGGTTGTGGTTGTCGGCATTGGTTTTTCGTGTAGTTTTTTTTTCTTTTTTAATTTTTTTGTCATATTATATTTTTTAAAATGTTATTTTTATTTTTGATTATATATGGGAACCATATTGTTATTTGATAAAGTTCAGTCTCTTAAACCATTGGATTTTAATCCAATGGCTATAAAAAATGGTTCTTATTTAGATAAGACCTTTACGAGGGTCTTCTCATTGTCCCCCTAACTTCTTTTTTAGAGAAGACCAAATAGCAAAACTAACTTTAAAAAAAAAAAAAAAACCCATGGACAAAGGTAACAATTGGTGCATAAGTTTGAACTAACAACAATGTAAAGTATTCATATGTATTTTAGTTAAAACGTTGTAGAATGTAAGATCTTTAAACTGGAGCTTACTTTTTATAGATGTTGTACTACGTGAGAATTTTATAATGTAACAATCAAAATTTTTAGTTGAAACTAAGATGGTTAAACATACTATAAATCTCTTACATGTTACAGTATTCTATACTAATTGGTTGAACCTAATAATCTTGAACACCACACTTGTTTCATCTGCTTATTTGTTAGTTTTTTTTTTTTTTTTTTTTGGGTGCTGTGCTTATTTGTTAGTATTATTATTTAAAAAAACATATTTCGTCCAAACGACACGAAAACATCTCGTTTCTCGGAATTACCTTTACACAAGACCGTAAATTCTAAAGAGACGACGACATGTCGATCAACCCAATATTAAAACCACCTTTAAAAAGAAAAATTATGAGCACGATGTCGTTTCGTGGCACCTCGCTGGCAAGCAGCGACAGGTTTTTCCTTGTTTTTTTTTTTTTTTTTTTTGGGATTTTCTAGTTTTTGTTACAGCCGACTTTGTACCACAAGTAACTTGCTTCTGTAACAAGGGAATATATATATATATATATATATATGAAACAGCCAATTATGACCCTTAAAAAAAAAAAAGCCTATTAGGGATATCCAAGCGAACTCTTTCAAATCGTGCAGTATTTTCCCACTTGGAGTCTTCACGCAAACTCTCCCTCAGTCTGCGACTCAGACACTGCATCTCCATTCTCTCAGAGACAGTCACAGAGAGAAAAAAGAAAAAAAGAGCATTATGTCACGCAGGTTCACTCAAGGCGGCGGCGCTGGTGGTAGGCAAACAGGAAACAGGGGTTTCGCCAAGACGCAAAAGGCCTTCGTCGCCAAAAATCATGATCAGAACCAAATTCCAGCGTCTCGATCGCCAAACCCTACCCCGACGCTCTCCAATTCGCTCAGGCAATCGCTTTCTCAGCACTCCGATGCTGCGAGTAAGGTTCGCTCTGGCGGTGGCAATTTCGTAAATTACTTGCCCCAGGACGAGGCCGTGGCGGCGGGGCTTGGCGCCGACGAAGGTGGATTGGATCCCGTGGAGTCTCAGAGAGCTGTGGATCTCTTGAACAGAGAGCTTTCTCGGTTGCTGAAGTTGAGCCCCAAGGAGTTCTGGAGGGAAGGTAATTTCATAGCTTCCGAACGTCTGATCTTTGTACCAATGGCTACTATGGATTTGTGATTACGTTCTGTTTGGTAAAACGTAAAATCAGATGAAATTTGTGATTAGGATGATTTGGTGAAGAATTGAAATGAAAAAAGAAAAAGCAAATTTTGATCGGACTTTTGTTAGCTCATTCTGGTTTCTTATTGCTATTATCAGTGGCTAGCGATACTTCGTTGCATGAATTCCTGGATAGCTTTCTGCAATTCAGGGGCAGATGGTACGATTTCCCTCATCACGGAGCCAAGGAAATGGTTGCTGGAGTTATTGTTGGAGAGAGTGAATTAAGTCGTCGCGTTTTTATGGTATTATATCGCATGTAGGTTTCTCCTCGCATAAGGGACTTCGTCTTCGTGTTGTATTTGTCGGTTATTGTATGTCTTTCACATCTGCCGTTTCTGTAATTCCTTATCCTGTGGATTCTTTCTGTTGCAGATCTTCCAATAGAGATCCCGGGGCTCCTGCTGCTGGCAGCCTCAGTCCAATAGACCATGGAGGTGGGTTCTTTTTCCTTCTACGATCTCGTACTTGTTAGTGTATAGTTTTCTTCTCTCTCTTATTTTTTCCCCTGAAATTAATCATGCATAAGATTCAAGATAGCTGCACGCTTCCGTAAACCTGTTAGCACTGCACAACACGCATCATGTTTTTATCTTAGATATAAGGTTTACCTCAATCCCAAGCCCTTTTATTGTCAGCATTGTGCAAGACACACCGTGCTTCTATGATAGATAAGGATTGCATATGTCTCAAACCTTTAGTATTTTGCTGCATCCAAACTTGTCAACCTGAGGTTTATTTTCTTATCAGTTAAAAGAAAAGGAAAAAAAAAAAAAGGAAACTCGTGTTCACTAACTTTGTATGTAGTTCTTTTGCAGGAAAAGAAGTTGCTTGATTTGCCTAAACTGTTAGATATATGTGCTATATATGGCCATGAAAATGAAGACTTGACCAGGGTTTTGGTAAGTAAACATCAGAAAGACTTCTGTTCAACCTCCTGTATTCCTTGCTTAAAGAAATTCCAAAGTTCAGAAGATTTTCTTAAGAAAGCCACACGAGATCCAGACACTTAAGTACTATACACGTGTATTTACACGTGCACTGTAAAATTGCATGTGTGCACAAATGGGCATTAGTTGGTTGAAAATTTACCTGTATTGATCTCTGACTCTGAGGGTAGTGGAACAAATTCCTTTTATGCTTCAAGCAAATGCTCTGGCTCTCTAATTCATATCTTCCGCTTTCAGGTTAATAATGCTTTAAGTGCCCATCCTAGGATCCATGAATATTTGACTTCAGTGGTGTCACAGTTCCTGAGCATTGTTCACACAATGCATCAACGATGCAGCTCAGCTCTCGAGGTATTTTAGGAGACAGTCAACTTACAAATGACTTATGAAATATGAAATTTAAATTTGTTTTTGTTTTTTCCATTGTTCTTTTTTTTTTTGTGTGAAAGTCTATCGATGTTTTATTGTAAAAGAGTATCAATGCACTCTTGGCTTTCTTGGAAATTCATGTTGAATAACATTGTGGTTATTCTCTTTGCATGAAGGGAAAAAAATAAAGTTGCAGTTTAGTGGTCTTCTTAATTTTTCAATTCATAAAAGATAGTTTTTCCCTCACTTGACACACAGGCCCTTTTCTCATCTGGAAATCATGGAGACCATGGATCTAGTCGTCTTTATGCCGACATGCTGGAGGTGAGTTGCTTTTTATTTTTTATCAGGTGAAGGGGCGGACTCCTCTTGTTTTTAGAGTTTACAGTTAAGTTGTCTTCTCAAGGAAAGATGCATTTTCTTAATTGTTAGTTTGCTTATTACTTTTCCTGTTTCCTGGACAGGTAATGGACTTCATAAACGATGCAATTGTTTCGATGGATGCTTTTGTAAGTGCATACAAACCAGCAGCTGTGTTCTTCTCACTCCCAGTTGAAATAAGGTACCTGATGAAGCGCTGAAATTTCTGCATTCATTACGTGATTTTGTGACCATTGCAAACTTGTAGTTCATATTGGGTTGAAGGGGGTTGTTGCTGGCGATATGTTTATGTCACCAGCTAATGTTAGTTTGTTCTCGCAAGATGCTCCCCTGCATCCCCAACCTGCCTACCCAAGTTTCCGAGCACTCTTTTTAACCTTTTCATTTGATAACTTATTATGGATATTGAGCAATTTGCTACCAGAAGTTTCTGTAGTGATGGAATATGTTATGAATTTGGTCTCCCACCCCCCAAGTATCTAAGCACTCTGTTTGACCTTATCATTTGATAACTTATTCCGGATATTGAGTAATTTGCTATCAATAGTTTCTGTAGTGAGGGAAAGTGTTATGAATTTGGTCTCCTTCTTTTTTTTTTTTTTTCCATCTAGCCTCAAATTTTGTTTTTCATGCAGAGATGGTAACGAGGAACTACTCTGCACTCTTGCAAAGTTGCATGATTCATTCCTTCCTTCTTTGCAGCGGGGTTTTCAGATAATTTTATCATCTGGAGAAGATGGACTAGCAACGAATATTCATTTGGGCTTGCATTTTTTAGCAATGAGAATAATCAAGTTTGGTTGGAACTTATTTGAATTTGGCTATTTAAGTGATTTGGTGTTTGGAGATAACTTCCCGATTCCAATTGCCACAAAAATGTTTCCGGCTGATATAGAAGATCCTGCTATAAGGGCAGATATGTTGGTTCAAACTTTCAGAGAGATTAGTGCAGTTTCAGCATCAACTCAAGATAACAACAATAGAGAAACATTTCTCCAAAGTATTGAAAAAAAATTTTATCTAATGAAAAAACTGGAGAATTTATGTGATACTGGTAAGTGCTTTCTTGTGTTTTTTTTTTTAAATTATTATTATTATCCTTGAAAACAGTCCAGCCTTGTTTTACGTTGTGTGTGATTGAGGATAAAATGAAGTAACTGGTACTAGGTTCAAATGCACGAGAGAAGAGGAAGATGCCTTGGATCTCATTTATCTGCCTATATTGATTTGTGTTACTTAGCACGCAACAACAAAACTCGTTAAAACATTTTAGAATACAACAGACCTAGGAATGACTAACTCAAGGAGAATACATTCGGCTGTGAGAAGAATGTAGGTGGAGATGAAGCTTTTGTATGTCTTTACATATTAAGCATAACAGTTTGTTACCTACTCAGATATTGTCTACCATCTTACAAGTTTTGTAATTGTGACGAAATTATTGGTAACCTTCTGTCACGCAGGATGGATATTCATGGATGACGAGCAACTTGAGTATGTTTCGGGGATATTCATGAATTCTAAGAAGGCCACAGTTAAGGAACTCCCTAGGCAGAGCCCTGGGACAATCAACAAACAAGAAATGGATGAAGATGCCGCCATTATGGAGTCTAAAATAAGTCAGATCAAGGATCTCTTCCCTGATTGTGGAAAAGGATTTCTAGCTGCATGTCTTGAAGCTTACAACCAGAATCCAGAAGAAGTGATTCAGAGGATTCTCGAAGGGACTCTCCATCAAGATCTTCAGGCCCTGGATATTTCACTAGAGGTGATGCCCGCATCCAAGACTGCTTCAACTGTTAGCAAACATGATAAAGGGAAGGGGAAACTTATCGAATCGGCACCGGTGCCGTCCACCATTTCAGTGGCTGGACAAAGGATGCAACAAAACGAAAGTCCTTCAGTCTCATCCTCATCTTCAGCGGGGAGGTTCGTTAGGAAGTCCAAAGCTGACGTGCCTGACTCTTTTTTCCTTGATGATAAGAATGAGAAGGAATCAGCAAACACTGTGGCTCTGTTATTACAATACGAGTACGAAGATGAGTATGATGACTCCTTTGATGATCTAGGTCTGAGTGTAGCAGAATCGGGGTTTGAGGAAACTGAGATCTTGGGTAATAAAATTAGGTCTGGAAATTCTTGGGAGAGAGAGAATGAAAGCTCTTCTCAGAATCCTTCTAGTAGTTCAAAATGGGGCTCAAGAAAGAAACCCCAGTACTACGTAAAGGATGGTAAGAACTACAGTTACAAGGTTGAAGGTTCAGTAGCAGTTGCAAACGCTAGTGAAGCGTCACTAGTCACTCAGGCTCAAAAAGAATTGATTTATGGGCTTGGACGTGGTGGCAATCTTCCGCTCGGTGCAGTTAAGCAGCTGATGGAGGCCACTGAAGAGCAAGATAAGCAGCAGCAAGATGTTTTTGAGGCAGATGGAAGAAGGTTTGGGAATCAAAGGGGCAGGGGGAGGAGGGGAGGAGGGCAGCCGAGGGATTCGAAGGACCAGCAAGATAAGCAGGTTGGTGCCGCTGAAGGCGAAGGCAGAGAGAATGTGGGCAATTACCAGGGAAGGGGAGGAAGGAGAGGAGGGGGAAGGAATCATCACAGGAAGGACAGGGCTGTTGCAAAGCACTTTTCTGGACTAGGTGGTTATTAACTTATCATAGGTGTGGAGGAACTCAGCATGACCCCTTTCCCACTGCTCAACTTCTTTCATGACCAATTGGTTTTGGAGCTACAATTTTTGGGTTCGTAAGACAAAATAGTAATTGTCATTTGCAATTTTTGTAAGTCGGGGTTGAGAACTATCTTCTTCTCTGTCTCTCTACCCAGCTAAATTGGGTTAAGGATTTTGCTCTGTTTGTTTTTGTTCTCAGAATTTTTAGAAATATTTTTGTATATTTTTTAAAGCAAAAATTTTAAAAACTCTTAGCATAATTTTAAAAAAAAATTATTTTTCAAAATAAAAATATTTTTACCTCTTTTAAGAATAATACCAAATGGCCCTGCATGCTTTATTGTTTACTGGAAATAATCGCGATGGTGAAAATTAATACAGCACCATACGAGGGAAGTAAAGTTAAAATCTGTCCTATTCCGACATCCAATATTATGCTGAATAGGATAATGTTGAGGGACTTCATAGTGTCCTTTTTTTTTTTTTTTTTTAAGGGTATTCATAATGTTTTTCTGACCATTTAAAAAAATAGTTTTCTGAAAAATGAAGACAAAATAGTTCGTAAAAACAAGCCAGTTAGTCCGGTATGGGAGAGATCAGTACTGCGTTATAGCAAAGTCACCAGTGTATGGGCAAGCCGAGTCTTGTATTCATATGTAAGGTTTAATATTACAAACTTTCTTCAGTTCCAAAAGTTCCATTCTAGTTCTCCACTTTTAGAAAGTCTTTACTTTATCAAACTTACATTTGTTTAAATTTTGGTTCTTTCATTAGATAAATGTTAAACTTTAGATGGAAAAATCATGATGGGCACGTAATTGGGACTAAAATTAAAGAATCTAAAGTTTAGGGAGTAGAGTTGAGAAAGAAAAAAAAAAGCAGGGGTCAAAACTAAAAAATACCTATAGTTTAGGGACCAAAACTAAAAAAAATAAAAAATTTAAAGACTATTTATGAAAATTAATTTTATTCTTTTTTTTAATTAGTTCAAAAACAAAAGTTGATATTCAATAAATGACAATAAATTGAACATAAAAATATATATTTGCTTGTGTTTCATGTTCACATAGCTAACATCCCAGTCAAAAGTGTCATGAAATAGGCTATTTAAAGCTATATATAAAATAATAAAAAATCATCAAAACAAACAAATAGGCTACTTTTCAAGACCTCTAAATTATACATCAAACCTTTCAAATTCTATCCATTTTGATTTTTTTTTTCATCAATTTTTTTTTTGTCCTTTTAATTGGTTTAGCTATTCAAACTAATAAAAAGAAGCAAAATTAATATCCACATATGGTCTCTAAATTTGAGATATTTTTAAGTTTTGATTCTTAAACTTTAGATATTTTTTAATTTCGGCCCCTAAACTTTAAACTCTTTTTAATTTTAGTCTCAATCCTGTTAGGCACAGGATTTTTCCTGTCCAAAACTTAACATTCATCTGACGATTAGCCCACCAAGGTCTGCAAATTATATGGGCCATCGATTCATTTGGATCAGGAAGCCCTATTCGTGGACAATTGAGGCCTTAAAATTTGCATATCTAACCCTTGGATGTAAGGGGAGTTTTCATGTAATAGCTTGACACAACCGAAATACATACTGTCGTACAAAACACATTTTTTAAGGAAGGATTTTTATAAATACTGTTTTTTAAGACTTATTTTTTATAAATATAACATGTAACACCTACCTTTTATAAATATAATACATATTTATTTGTAACATAACTTATATTAGTGTGGCATAACATTTTTTAAATATAACGTAAATAAACATAACTTTTAAAAGTGTCGCATAATATATAATTTTCTCTTTTAAAGTGTAATGCAATTTTTTGCTTGACGTAAGAGGGTTAGGCCTTGAGTAAGCATTTAAAAGCCCATTTTGCTTACCCATTTCATTTCTTTTATATAAAAATTACATAGTGTGACTATTTTAAGAAGTAAATTAAAATCTGTTTTTGTTTTCAAAATATTACTTATATGTTTCTTTTTCAAATTACATATATTGAAAATCCAAAAATACTCTTTAAATAGACTTTATTATTTATTTATTTGTAACAAATCTTCTCATTTTTCTCATAATTGAGTTTTTTTTAAAAAAATTAATATTAGAGAAATACATACACACTTCATTAATTACAATATAACCCAAACAAACAAAAAAAATCATCCGTGTCATTAAATTGCTTACAATACAATTTTAAAAAAAATACAATAAGCAATAAAAAAAGAACATCATTAACTTAATGTTATATTATTTGCATTACCAATCCATAATGTTATCAAAACTTAAATAGCAAGTATTACCACCTGAAGTCTTAAAAAATTAATGTCATTAAATATCATTAACTTAATAATAAAACCTATAAAGCGCAAAAATACTTATTAAATACTATATCATTAATTTAATTATATATAATTAAAAACAAAAATATTATTATCACTTAAAGTCTTAACAAATGAATATCATTATAAATCATTATCATTACTTATTATTAACTTGATAAAACCTATAAGGCACAAAAATACTTATTAAATACTATATCATTAATTTAATTATATATAATTAAAAACAAAAATATTATTATCACTTAAAATCTTAACAAATGAATATTATTATAAATCATTATTACGTATTATTAACTTGATGATATATCAATTATATAACATGTAAAATACACAAAAAACTTAATAAATATTATATCATTAATTCAAGTATAACATCCTAATTAAATTTAAATTTCAGTTTGTTAGTAAAATCATAATTTAAGTTTTTCGGTCGAAAAAATACATCTTTTAGCTAAGGAAATTTTAAAATCGTTATTTTAAATACCAATTTGAATTTAAACTACAAATATCCAAATTTCAATGATTTTTTAAGATATAATAATATCATAACCGTTTAAAATCTTAAATACGCATCTCATTGTCATTATTTTTAAAAATTTAAAAAAAACTAACATTAACGTTATTAAGATTGATAATGTCCATACATACACACAAGGGACGTAGACGTCACATGATGCATGTCTCATTAACCCTTCTTTTCATTGAAAATTTGGCTAACCTAAGTTTTTTGTGTGGCTCATCCAAGCCCATTTCGTGCAATTGGGCCCATTTTGACCAGTGCAATTGGGCCATCAGCAAACAAATCTAACATTTGGGCTATCAGCCCACTTATTGGAAGCCGAGCTCCTTCTAACATGCATATATTCCAGGGAGCGTGACATGTGATCTTTTGAACTCATCTGCTCTCCCTTTTTGCTTTCCTCTCACTTTTCATGAGGAACGTCTCTTTTATGCGCACATTATTTAACCTTAAATCTGTTGGGAAACGATCCTGGTTTATTTGATTCACGCTGTCAGCAGAAAGAAAACAAACAAACAGAATTTCCAATGTTAACAGTTACAACATTATCAATCCAGCATGCTTGCATCTTAACCCAACAGCAAATGTGACAATGCCTATTTATCAGCTCCTGTTTGATTGATTAAGCTAGGATGTACTATGTATCTCGAAAATAGAAGACCTGAATGGGCTCTTAATTCCTGTTTAATCATACAAAAGGTAATCAAGACCAGGCTTCTCCGTCACCTCGATTAACCGCAAAATGCCCAATATTTTTACCCTGAAAAAAAAAAAAAAAGAGCGAAAGAGGTAATTAGCAAATGCTACATAAAAATTAAATGCAATGTTATTCTTGATGGCTAAGAGAAGCTTAACTAAAAATTATATCATGTCATGTGGCCCAAGCCTTGGAATCATGGGAGAGTACCAGGATTTTTCATCCCAAGGCACATAGGAATGTGAGGTAGGGAGACATAATGCATAAGCACAAATTCATGGAACAACAAATGCAAATAAAAGCAGTATGTGTTCCTTTAAAAAAAAAAAAAAAGAAAGAAAAGAAAAGAAAAGCAAGAAAGAAAGAAGTAAGTATTCTGATTATAGACAGATTACCTCTGACAACATTCGCTGCTTGTTTAAATGTTGAGTCCTCGCCTTGTTGAGAACTGAATTTGGCGACCTATACATCCTCTGCAGGTAAAAAGAAACGTTAATTGGACACAAGTAAAAGACGACACTTAACAAGTAGGTAGATAAAATATCCAGGCAAAAAAGAGATATGTAGAAATATAAAGTTCCTTGCAGCAAAGGAAAACCATAAACAAGGTAAACTACGAGTAAACAACAAAAAAACACCCTCTTTCCCAGCCAATGGAACAAGGTATATTCGTATAGTAGCAAGAAAAACATCGTCTTGTGCTTGCTTATCAGGGGGGAAAAAAATCTTGTCCTGTGGTAGCGTGAACCAACCTTTTCACTGCTAGACAAACGATGTTCAGGGTCAGCAACATACTTCTTAGGAGTAAACCCAAACACATCGTGAAGGAATTCGTTTTCCTGTTCCAGCAAACGAGTCAAGAGGTGAGCAGCGCCAGTAACAGGAAGGAATATAAGACAAAGGGTAACAAAGAAACAGAGGACCAACCTGCATGTGCTTTACAAACCCTCCCCCAAGGAAGCGCTTCAGAAAGTTCAGCTGTTGAAATTTACAGAGAAATTAGCAAGCGGCAAATATTCTCTGAAAGAGAGCAGACAGTACTCAGTAGATATAAGGCGGTGGAGGTAGGAATAAGGATCAAAACCTGTATCAGTTTAGACCATGTAGATGTCTCCAGTGATTCTCCACCAATTTTCACAGAAACTTCAGGACAATAACCATCCTAACAAAGTAGTTAGACTCTTAAGAAAATCCGTATGCACAAAGAGGTGTCCATTAAGTTAAAAAATAGAGATGTACCTCTATATATTCCAACACATCGCGAAACAGGTTCCGCTGGTTATTAAGATCCTTCTTAACAGAACCTTTGCCGCCTGCCTCGGTTGAGAGGTTTCTTACTTGATTTATAATTTTTGCCTTCAATCCTTGTATGTGCACAAATTCCCGAGGTTTACTTCCTTCCTCAGTTGATCCATCACTAGGACCTTTAGCTGCAGCAGAAAACTTCTCTAAACTTCCTATCTCAAAAATTAAAGCCAGTGCTTCACCAGCAGCAATTCGGACAGCCCGATCATCCTTGTCAAGAAGACTAGACAAATATGATAATGATCTGCAATGTTTGCCAGAGAGTTAGTCAATTGACTTGTATTTAGGAGTTAATTGCTACATTTTTTTGGGCCTTATATGCAGTTCCTATACTAAGCTATAGCTGCACAGGCGCCTTTGTGTTCCAAGAAGGCGTTTATGAATTAGAAGGGAAGATGCATTGTACTTGAAAGTAAGCCAGGTTGGGAAGGAGAATAAATTTTTAAGCGTGGATAAGAATTTCTTACTCTTGCCAATCTTTAGGATTTAGTTTCCACCCATCCATGGTTGTAAGAAGAAAGGACCATGCAGACACCATTGCACCTATCACGGGACCTGAGGGCTTGACTGCAACTACCTACAAAAGGGAAAGGCCGATTACAACTTAGTTGTGTAGCAAAAATTACAGCCACATACAATGAATAAGCATATAAATAAATATAAACATCAATAACACATCCAAGCTCAACAGGGCATCAAAAAGAACAATTACACCGCCGGATAAAAAGTTCTAACGTATAAAAATATCATTAGCATCGATAACAAAATGAAAAGAGAATGATCAAATACTGTCCAAATATAAGGAGACAAGGACATACATTAGAACCTAGTTTTGGATGAACAACTTGCCACATAATTTGCATCGACTTCTCTGTGTGCTCTGGATCAGTGCCACCAACGAAAGTGATGATAGCCAAACACTCTAACAACTACAATCAATGGCCCATGTTGTCCCAAAAATTCAAGTTAGCCCTTAGAAGCATAATATATCTGGGTGATACAAAAGCAATTACACCAAAAACATAGGAAATACAGAGCATGTATCTACCGATATCTTTGAAGATTCAGAGCCAGACTTAAGAGCCTGTGAAAGTGGAGAAAGTGATTCATCGAATATCTCACGTGCGTTATCCCCAAAACCAAGAGTCAAAGCCAACAGTCCTAAAAAAACCAGTTAGCACATGATTCAGTTAAAATTAAATTTATATATATGTGGGAAAAAGTTGCAAAAGTGGCCAAAACAAGGATTTGAAAAACAAACCAATGGCATGAGATGCCAAACATATCTCTTTAGGAGATCCTCGTTTGAAGGAACTCAGACACCGTTCCAGCAAAGTCGCAAATCTGAATAACACCACAAATATGTGTCCGTACTTAGACGTGCTAAAGAAACAAGAAATCTACAGATTAATAAAAAGCCTTTTTTCCCCTTTTCCAAGGTCTATTGAGACACACTAGACATGCTGCTATCGGGCTACTTTTTTTTCAAGAAAAGTAGGTAAGGCCGTCCACCAAAGGGTGTTTGATGAAATCGGTTCTAACCAAAAGTTGCTATAATGTAAAGCTCTCACATGCTATAGTTTTCAGTTCTATCCACACTTCTCAAACACAAGCACAAAGCTAAACAGAATATTAGAAATTAAAACAGAAATCTTACTTCTTTTCCACGAACTCATGTTGCAAGGTAGTATTAAAAGCTCCAATAATTGACTTCAATGCGTTTTCTCTCGTTGAACCCCTTTATGCACATGAAAGTACAGCAATAAATAAGTAAGAAGGCAATCTTAAAACAATACTCAAGTCTCAACCAATAACTTCTATCCACCATCTTGGTGGTCAATGGTTGTAAAGAGAGCGGAGAGAGAAAAAACCCAACTTCAATCAATATCACATTGTTAAACAGTCTCTGTTTCTGAGCAAATGGGCAACAATTTAAACAACTGCCCGTTACTTGGGTCTTATCATTAATTCTTTCATGGCGAAACTTTATGACAAAAATCATGATTAGCATTAATTCTTTTTTATAGCGAAACTATACAACAAGAGTCAATTAACCAAAAATAGATTTCACCTTTTCTCGTATAAAGCCTCAAGGGCCTGGTCAAGTAAACTATCTCTATCAACTTGCATTTCTTCGTTTCCCATCATCGACATACGATCGGAACGATTAGTCGATGACGAACTCACACTACTATTATCGTCGTACTCGTCGGCATCAAGCATCGCAGCATTTTTCCGCTGAGAATTACCTGTTTATTTTTTCCCAATTATAATAGCATCAGAACCAAATATTCAAGGACAAACAACAATCGCGATTAATAATTTTAATGTCCTTGAATTTCTCAAAATACCCCATTCAAAAAAAGGAAAGAAAAACGCTGGAAATAATAGGAATCCAAGTCGAAGAAACCATAAGTTTAAAAATTATGAACTAAAATTGAAACAAAAATTATGGCACATTTAACAAACCCTAATTATCGAATGACTGAATTCCAATCAAATTCCAAAAAGGGAATTTAGTTTTTTTGGCAAGAAAGGAAAAAAGACTTTACGCTTTCCCATTGCAGACTGATTGCGAGGGCTTCGGAGGCAAGTCAATCTATGTCAGAAAGACGTACAAGGCTGAGGAGGGAGAATCTGAAGAAGACGAGAACGATTTGAAAAAGATATGAGATCGCAAGAAAAGAGACGAATCAGAACGAAGCAAAACGACGGCTGAGAAAATTCATAGGAGGAATTTGCCATTAATTAATATATGATGAATTTTATATTAGGTTTTGAATTAGGGCGAGAAAAAAAACACAAACAAATTGGGGATTCCCTTGCGTGAGAGAAAAATTTGGGATTGGGATTTTATATGAAGCCAAGAAACGAGGGTTATAATAGAAAAAGGAAAGGGGTTCTTGGTTTTTTTATTTTTATTTTTATTTTTATTTTGGGGTCAAGAAAATAAAGGGCATTATTCAAATTGGGTGGTATCAAGCGCATGGAATATTCGCTGGACGTACAGTGCCCAAGTACGTCAGCGAGCAAGTCATCATGACGTGGCAGCGTGAGAGGCGTGGAGAGTTATAAATGGGAAAAGTTGGCATGATAATCTGGAAAATGGAAATGATCGGCGCCACGCGCCAATTGGCGGACACGACGATTTTTTAAAGACTGAGCACGTGGATATGGTGAAGGAACTTTCTTTCTTTTTTTTTACCGTTTTTGCTAGAAGAGTCTGCTGCTGAATTGCGCGAGCTTTTTGGAACCAAAAGGCATTCGTGTTGTCTTGTTTGTTGTTGCGATTTTGCCGTGATTGAATTGATGACTTACGGGGAATGTGAAAAGCAAATTCGTGTTACAAAAAAAGAAAAAGGGAGGGAGGGGGGGGGGGGGGGGGCAAGGCGGAGGCGTTTCTCTTCAACAACAACCAAACGACAACAAGTATTTTTCTCCAAAAACATCTTGTCGTTTCACTGTTTAGGAAACGACATCACAAAAGGACATTTTTAGGGTGTTTTAGAGAATAATTATTGGTTTAAACCACTTAGTTCAAAACACTGTATAGATGTTGAGAGTTTTATATTGTAGTTGTTTTTTATTTATCTTATAATTACTGAGAGCTAAACCATGGGCAATTTAAACCGAAGAGTCTAATATAGTGTGCCAAACAAAAGGTTAATAAGAAACTTTTAATAGGATGTTTACAAAAGTAGTTTAAATCATCAGTTTAAGTTTAAAAATTGTAATTTATATTGTTCACTGTTTAAACAATTGGTTTGAACTACTCTTCTAAACACCCCATAAGGTGTTTGGGAACCTTGATTTGAATCAACTAGTTCAAAAATATTATAGCAATAGAGAACTTTATCTTATTTGCTTTATATTGTAACAATAAAAAACTTTACACGGTTTGAGTTCAAACTAATTTTCTCTAAGCGCATGCTTCATTGGCGTTGAAACAATAACGGAATCGGTAATATACGTTCAGAAACAAGAAAAACAGCATATTAGTATTGCATAAACGACAGCCAGTATACATTCTTGGTAAAAAAAAAAAAAATGCTGTTTTCACATAAAATAACGAATGTCATGTCGTTTTGCAGGACATTGAGATCACATATCCGAATGTTAACGTGATGTGATTTTATTTTGCAGCGACAATTAGAGCAACATAATGTTTTTATCATAAACGACAACCAGGTTTTATGCACATAACTACATGTCATTGTAAATGTTACGAGTTGTTTTCGTAGTTACTGAAGGATAAAACTACAGTTCGTACATGTTTCATAAGACATGTCGCACGAAATCAAACGACCATAAAGGACATGAGAATGCTTAACCAATATTAGCTATTGAAAGCCCTTTGAACTCTAGGACTAGATATTCAAGGATGTGGAGGTTTGTAACAAATACAAGCTTTGCAATCTCTATAGTAACTGCGTGAAGAACTAACTTTAACTTTGTAAAAATTTGAAGCGTAAAACATCCTCTAGTAAGGTGCATATAGACTTGTTTCCTTTCTTATACACTATAAAGTTCCTGGCATTTCAATTTACTTTTAAATTATTTTGAAGGGTGTAATTCTAATAAAATGACACAAAACTTGAAAAGAAAGTTAAAAGAGGTTCGCTTCCTAATTTTCCCTAAACCATGGCCACAAAATGAGCGCTTGAGTTTGGGACTTGAATCCTGCAATTTGGACCCCAGTAACTCAATGCTACGATCAGAGGGGTCAATAGAGAAATTCACTTTTGTTGCGTTGTTTTTTCAATATTATAATTTTTACAAGAAAATTTAACATATATAATTTTTAAAGAATATAAAAACATGATTGATTATAAGTATTTTACACTGGGGCGAGACAACAAATTTTATCTAATGGTATTTTAATCTTTTGGATTTAAAAAAATGATATGAATAAAAAAAATAAACAATAAGTGACATTGGTAGGAAAAAAGTGATATACAACTTAATTTACTCAAGCGGCTGTGAGATGGTTTCTAAGAAAATCCAGAGGATTGCACCCTCAATGGGCACAAATATATATCTTTAAAAAAAAAAAAAGCACTGTAGTAGTAATGCCTTTGCTTTTTTTTTTTTTTTTGGTAGATATTGATGCCTCCACTTTGTCTCGTCAACTGCTAGTGCTTTCTGCACATAGCAACATGTCGTTTTAATTTGTGAAGAACGACATCAAAGCCAAAGACTTTTTTTATTTTGAAGAACGGGCACCGCAGAATTTGAATCGGCATGTTGCCACTATTACAATAAGCAAGCATGTGTTGAAACATAAACATTTTCGATACTTTTTTTTTTTCTTTAAGTAAAAAGGAATATGGTGGTCCATATCCTATTTTCACCTCTTTCGCCACTTTGATAATCCCAAGGTTATAGAAGGAGCAGTCAAAACCTTATAATAGTTTCTCTCATTTGACAACTCAAGGTCTTCACTTGTTTCACTGTCTTAATGCATCAAAAGTTATTGTTGGAGTGGGGGCCATGCAAGAGATTATAGAACTCGAACCTAGGTGGACGAAGAAGATATGCATATCAAAGGCATCCTTGTTAAACCACATACTTAGATGGTAGATGGTTTCGATACTTTACTGCCTATGCAAAGGACTTATTTTTTTAACACAGAGCACAACTACTATATTTTTTTTTTAAAAAAATGTCGTTCAGTGGAAAACGACGAAATATGTTGAAATAACTGCGAAATGTTGAATTGTTCTTCAATGACAGCCAAAACAACACGCAATATTTACACAAAACGACATAACGACAACATAATATATTATAAAACAAACAACTATAAATTTAGAAACATGAGTCGCATTTCGTTATGGATCAGTGACAAGTAAGTTTAGACCATTAACTGCACCTAGTTCATTCGAGAACGTCATGTCGTTTTTCCATTTACGGAATAACAAAATTGTAATCTGCAAACGACATTTTTTGCCGCAACTTTTCAGAAAGAAATGACAAGGGTTTTCTACTAGAACAATCGCCTACTTTTAAACGATAAACGGGCCCATATTTACCATTAACGGCATGTCTTTTCTTTGTTCTTTTTTCCCGGAGGGAATCTTTTCTTTGCACCTACAAACATGCTACATGAAATTTTCAATGCAGATAAATTTATAAGGAAAATGAAATTCCGCGTACTTGCAGTATTTTTTTTTTCAACTAAAATACCTTTGCAATATTTGGAGTGTATTTTCCAACGGAGTTAGAACGAAAAGTAAGAACAAATTGATTGTAGCATAAAGAGCTTTATATTATAAGTTATTTATATTTTTATACTATACTATATAATGACTTTATATTATAACAGTTAGAATTATATAGTTAAAACTACATGGCAAAAAGCCTCGGTTTCTCTTTTTATGATAAATGAACTTATCGAGAAGCGAAGCAGGGTAACTTGAAGCTGGAATTCGTTGTAGAGTTGTAGTGAAGCTAGCCCTGGGCTTTGGACGGTATTGGCCAAACTTTGAACAAAGGAAACTGGAGAGCCTACTCTTGGGAAAACACATTTCTATCAGCTGCGTCTTCGACGATTACCATGGCTTTTTTCGTCCTTTTAACTTGCATGCATATAATTTTTTTATCTTTTTTTTTTTTTTTTTGTGAAATCGATCCTTTTACCGCTTAAAAAAAAAAGTTAAATGCGCGTTTCTTTTACCATAGATAAGCTTTAAAGCCAATTAACTTCGACCATAAAATATCTACGAATTTTCTAGATCCACATGCACAACATCCTTCCTTATTAAACTTGTCTAATTACATATTATTATTATTATTATTGTGATTATGTAAATCTGCTTTGTTTTCAACGTAGCCCATGATCTTCGGGAAAATAAAACGTTAATAAAGCAGACCACATCGCAATTAAATGGAAACCTAATGAAGCATAACATTAAGTACCAACCTGTGATGATGAAGATATGATATACTATAATAATATAATAAAGGAAATCAAAGATAATGGTACAGCCAAACACCAAGGATAAGCAATTGATACATATATAATGAAATGACAATTTTTTGCCAGAGCTAGTGTCAGCCGAGGGTCCATGAATTATAACCGAATAATATAGCATGGGGGGAGCATTGCTTTTTCTTTTATTTTATTCTATATGATCCTTAGTGACTATAGTTCATCTTCTTGTCACAACACCATTTGTTGTTTTTTCAATGAACCACTTCATAATGGATTCCGAAGGTCCATATGTTGGATTCGAATTAGATTTTTGTCCAATTTTAATGTCACATTTTTCATATAAGCACAATCTATAAAATTATAGAATTAATTGAACCTATTTAGAGATTGCCAATCTGTTCATCAATTTTCTTTTGTGGCACTATACATCTCTCCTATGCATATGTATCATTGCATATATTTGACTATCAATCTAAATTAATTCATCCCAAGATTAATTTAGACTAAGATTCTCATCATTTGATGTAATGGTAAGACTGTTTGTTTTTCACGATCAGGTCTTAAATTCAAACGATTTTATTGTGGTAAAAAGTTTATACATATAATCAAAATAAGTGATTCATATACTTCAAAATAATGTACCATTTTAAAAAAATAAATTGATATATCATCGTTATTTTTATAATTCTTCATTTTTGGGGGGAAAAAAAAAGAAAAGCATTTTTATTAATGCTTTTGGGACAAAACTGATTGAGGAGGTGGTGGAGGATATGGGAAGCAGCCATGTGAGCACAGTTCCCGGAGGGTTTGGGGGAGTGTGGGAAGTGCAGGGAAGAGGGAGATCATTAGGGGCAGTCAAAACATTGGGACTCCCAACCTGATTACATTCCTTACTGACTTACTATACCAGTATATGTTAAATACAAGGTAAGATTAGGAGGGCACTTTTGTTGAAAGAGATGGGCACGGGAGTTAGTGTTATGTGTAGTGTTTTGTGGGGCATAGCTTTTAAGCCTTTCCTGTCAGAAAGTTTTTAAGGCACCAACCTAATCATGCTGGCTTCTTTCTTCATCTTTCCCTTCTCTTCCCCCGTCTCATCATTTCCCCTTGTAATTTACTAGCTACCGTAATATGTCAAGTTTTTCTTTCTTTTTTTTTTTTTTTGGGTGAGTTTATAATAAGAAACACTTAATTTTAGCACTGATTTGTTTCGCGAGCTTGCACCTTAATTTTACAAGGCATTTGAAAAGTTAGTTGAACATAATAGTTTAGGCTTAAAATACTGTACCAATTTAAATTTTGTGAAAAAAAAACATTGTAACTAATTTGATTTGAACTAAAACTTATTCATGTAAACCAAGTTCCTAAATAGACTCTAACTCCTTTTGGTATTGTGTTTTTTTCGATAAAATAGGAATACGATTCTTATATTCTGATATATGTACGTATTCTAAAAGTTGAACCAATTTATGTAAATAAGATAGCTTAGAATTAAACTTCTCCGCACGTTGTCTTGCTCAAGGTCTCCAAAGAAACGACAAGTCGACAAGTCACGTTAAATTAATTCATCACAAACATACATATGATATAACATAAGCAACTTCTTATATCTGGACTTGTTACTTTCAAAGAAAAGCTAATTAGCTATAGCTTTCAATAAACAAAGGAATTAAGAAAAAACAAACCCTAGCCACAACAAGGAAATCATATGTTTTGCTCAATGTCGGTACTAAACAAATTGGGAGAGAGACATGTAAGTAAGTAGGTAAACATTGCGAAATAATTTCCTTATATATTGCTTAGTTGGTTAGTGTCTCAATCTTCAGGTATAGCTAAGGAGAGACATGTTTGCCCAGCTGGCGGCTTTTAAATGGTCCGTGGCCATTATTTTTGAAATCCATCTATATATATATATATATATATATATATATATATATATATATATATATATCCACATATAGGGCTATATATTTTGCTATAATTGTTGTAGTTTGCTTGCTGGGCTGACCCCTTTTGGCATGCATGCATTCAAATAATAAAATTTTCTTAACATATAAATCCAGGCATATATATAGACGCAATTATAACATGTGCTTACGATGAGGCCTAGTCAACTTATAGGGCATTTTGAGGTCAGATTTGATACATTGTAAAGTGACTTAGATTTCTATTTTAAAAAATCAATCTGTTAAGTAAAGTTGACCAACGTGTTATTATTATTGATTAAATGATATAAAACTCAGAGTTTATCTTTAGCGTTTACAGTAACATAGTACTACAATAGCATCGGCGGCTAAATGGCCAGCGCAGACTAAATGTGGGCCTATGCGGATCCTATAATGAGACTCTACACTAATCAATAAACCGATGAGTACATTTGTTTGCATCTCATGGAGAGTGGACTCATGCATAATGATCAATAACTTGCCTTTAACACTTGCTAGCTAGATTGCTTCTTTATGCGGAGTCAAAAGATGAAAAAGGAAAAGAGGCGCGTGTGTGGGGTGGCTTTTTTCTATACTTTAGGGGACGATGTTTCCCTTCTCTTGACCCTTGCAAAGTGCTTTCTAACCGATCCCGCCGTTTCCCTAACAAACGAGCTGCTCCCTTTTGAAGTTAGAAGGGCATATATATATATGTATGTATGTATAGAAATTGTCTCCAATCAATCAGGTATTTGTAACATTTTTTATTTGTTATTGTGACATTGTTACATAACAATCAGCTACATTCAGTGTAGTACTTAATAAATATAGTCTTAACATTCGTACCATTGAGGACTACACTTAAGTAAATTAAGTGTTATATAAACTGGTCCTAAATTAGTCAGAATTTTGTCTATATATACATAGTTATATATACCAAATTAATAATGGCCTTCCTGTTATCCCTATAATTAAGCGGCCTCTTTTCTTTCTTTGGTTGAGCATCGCGATCCCAGTCCATGCTGATCACCAACTTCCCTGATGTTACATATAATTGAACTACTTTAAGGGAATATGAATGACTTCTCACTAGACCCCACTAAAATGTCATATCATATAAATATTGTGATGTTGCGTCGTGTTCTATAATTCGTTTGACAGATCAATGCTCAAATTATCTACATTCTGTGTATAAGACACATTATCTACTCAGAATTCCCAAGAGTTGACAACTCAGATGCATTTTTATTTTCATATATATATATATATATATATATATATATATATATATATGCAAACACACATTGGAATATCACGTATAAAATTGGTTAATATACGCTTACAAACATCAACTTACTTCAAGAAGTAAAATAATAATATGGAATAATTTTGTACATGAATTAAATGCTAATGAAATGAGGTCAAATTATCCCAAAAATTAGTTCTACTATGCGGGGCATTAACGGCGGTAGGCAGAGTAAGTGATCCTAGTAGTAAAAGTGACAACAAATATTAATATGTGAACTTTTGGACAAAATAGAATAATAATGCGTGGTTATAGAATAATAATACATGGTTGCAAGTTTAATCTAACGGAAAAATCACACCTAATTTTACCTAAAATTGAAGAGTTTAAGTCTCTCACTCCCAAGTTCTTATGATAGAATTATCAATGTCTAGCTACATGAGAGAATATATTGCAAAACCTAAAATATTGAAATTGCAAATTCGAACAACCATAAAAGTTCCAGATTAATGTTGTAGAATTATACATTAGCATAACAGAATGAACAGACTCCAAAAACAAGCACATTATAATTTATTTGAAAATGACCAATCAATTGTTGAAATGTCAATATATTAATTAAAACAAAATTTGGTGCTTAAAACATTTTGCATACATATGGATGTCGCGGATCTCCAATTGCATGGGGTGTGATATGAATAAGGAGGCTGAGACAAATCAAATGGAGGATAATTGGGAGAATGACAGTTATCAAGGAACTAGGCATGTGGCAAATAAGGCAATTGCCAACAACAGGCCCAAAAGGAGGATTAGGAAACCTGCAAAATATCAAGATTAGAAGAGGGATTAATCAAAAGCATTGTAACTAATTCTGTTAGTGATTGTAAAGAATGCAGTTTGTAACTAATTCTTGTAATCGGAAGTTGTAACAGAATTGTCAACTTGTAAAGGCAACAAATTGCCATGAGAGGTCAGTGGGAACGAATATAAGAGAAAGGAAGTAAGAAATAAAGGGAGTCAGTTAGTAACCAAAGAAAATCTCTTTTTCTCTTCTAAACTTTTCACCCAAAATTCTCTCTCTCTCTCTCTCTCACACGATTCTTTTTTTTCTCATCTCAACCTCTTCTCGCAATTCCCTTGATCCCCCTATCAGGGTGCATGTGCCAATAGTTAAGAAAATTTGATTTAAAAGAGAATGCTAATAGTCAAATGGGGCGTGTGGATTGATAATTAACAAAAAAAATTTAAGGCCCAAAAAATGAAAAATAATTTTTTTTAAAAAAGGAAAGTAAATTAAGTCGAGTAACACAACGTGATCAAGACAATTAATGATTTCATTTGGACAAATTGGGCAAACATTAGTTGATGTTTAGTACCCACTAATGATTATCAAAAAGCGTTAAAAAATACTTATCTGGAAGAAACTCCTTTTATCGTCTAAAAACAAAAGGACCTTTTTTGTAATTGACGACGCAGGGGCTGCGATTTGATTGGTCCATGGTCCACGTTGAAGAAACGAAGGCCCAGCCAATAGAAATACTACAATTACAATCCCACTGCAAGTGTAAGTGCGGTTACAGGTTACGGTCCCATGTACGGTTTCCCGCCAAAAGATGCCACAATCGCTATTCCCATTGGACCGTACTTTCCAAGCTCCAACTGCTCGTGGTTAACGTACAGTTGTCTCAACCGGTTTTAGCCAAAGCGCTCGTGCCCTGAAAAAAAAAAAGAAAAAAAGCTCTCTCTTCCCAGTCAAATTCTGGTCAGTCTTTAATTTCAAAAAATTATATATATATATTAAAACACAGACCTTAATTATTTTTTAAAAAATAATAATAAAAAAAGAAACCCTCTTATAATTTAAGAGTGAAAAAAAAAAAGAAAAAAAGAAGAAAATTATGAGTTTTTCTTCTTAAAAAAAAAACATCTACAATCTCGCCAAATTTGTAGAAATACACAAGATTCATACTTTACCCAATCCAATCCCACAACTGTCAAGGCAGTGTCGTTATTTTTTCCAGCTAAGTTGTCGCCCCTGTTATCTCCATCTCCACATCTTCCTCTGTTTTCTAGTCATTCGTGGTGGTCAACCAACCACGTTCTCGTTCTCTCTCTCTCTTACTTTCTCTCTCTAAATCTTGGATACGGTTTTTCCTTAAATTTCACCTGTTGGGACGCAAACGGAGGAAGCTTTGACAAAGATGGAAAACGACTCTCTTTCCAGCCTTCTTTCCCGGGAAAGTGAAGCCTCTTTGGACGAAGACACTTTGAATATCAGCAGCTTTAGGCAGTACTGTAGTACTTCCGTGGAAGAAGAAGAGGAGTATGTGGAAATCTTGATGGAGAGAGAAACCGATTTCGGGTTCAAAAAAGATCAGTCTTTGGTCTTTAGTAACTTTGTCAAATGTGCTCGCTTAGAAGCAATCGCTTGGATTCTCAAAGTATTACAATTTAGTCCCAAACCCCATTTCTTATTTTCTTCATTTGAACTACTTTTTTTTTAATCAAGGTTTTAGCTAAAATTCACTTATTACTTTGATTTTATTTGATTTTGTATTATTATTTTTTTAAATCAATTTAGGCCAGAGCAGTTTTCGGGTTTCGATTCCAAACTGCATATTTGTCCATGACATACTTCGATCGATTTCTTTTGAGGAGGCCTATCAACGTAAGTTCTTTCATTTTTTTTTCCTCTTCTTTCGATCCTGGTCTTGTTAATTTAATTTACTAATCAAGCTTTTTTGTGTAGGATGAAGAAATATGGTTGATTAGGCTGTTGCCGGTGGCATGCCTTGCTTTGGCCGCAAAAATGGAGGAACCGGAAATTCCATCGCTCTCGGATTTTCGATTCGAAGATGATGATTTCGGGATCAACTTGATCGGAAAAATGGAGCTTTTTGTGTTGAGCACATTGGAATGGAAGATGAGTTATATCACACCTTTTGCTTTCCTTCATTACTTCACCACAAGGCTGTGCCAAATAGAATCTCCCCCAACAAACATACTTTCCAGGACCACGGCGCTCATCATGGCTACAATCAGAGGTATTTATTTCGCAAATCTTTTCATTAAATTTTCAATTATGTTGGTCGACTCTAACTAGTATCAAAAGGCATTAACACTTTTTGGTTCATGTTGTAGAAACCAATTTAATGGAACATAGACCGTCTGCCATAGCCGCCGCCGCGACCTTGGTGGCATTGGAGCAGAAATTAACTAGAACATCATTGGAGACCAAGATGCATTCCATTTCTCATTGTAAATCTCTCCAAGTTGTGAGTAATTTTATGCTGTATTACTTTTTATTTCTTGATATATATATATATATATTAGATTAAGTACATCTTATAAATTGGATAATGGCCTTATTTTTGTCACAGGAAGATGTATTTTCATGCTGCAATATAATGAGAGCGCTAAAGATTTATAAAGAATCACCACATTTATCTATCATCAATGATGCCATGGAAACTTCTTCAGTAACAAATGCCTTTAGCAGTGACAGGAAAAGGGTTGGGCTAAGGAGTTGTGGTCAATATTATCATGGCCAGAAGCGGCTTCGGTAGAGTAATAAAAAGATAAAAAAAAAATATGAGAGGATTGCCAAAGTATTGTTTGTGGCTTGTTAGTGATATATGCGATTATAAAATTTTAAAGAGGAATCTGTACTATTTTGGATTGGTTTCTCAATAACAATCGCGGAAGAAAAAAAAAGGAAAAGGAAAAAAAAAAAAGAAGGGAAAAAAGGAGAAAAAAGAAAAATAAAAGCAAAGCTGATATTATGGAGCTTCTTGCAAAAGCTGATTATACAGTTAGTGAACAAAGTCAAGGTGGGAAAAGTGGCCAGGTGTAGCAACTCTTACTCTCACTACCTCTTTTCACTTGATCAATTTTTTATTTTTTTTTATCATTCATTCTTGAAATTTCTTTTCATTTATTTATTATTTTTGGGATACTTATTTGTTTTCTTTTTCTCCCTCTCTTATTGTGAAGAGGGCTAAAGAGGGTGTCTACTTTTGTGACATCTCTTACAAAGCCTGTACTTTTTACGGGGTTTGGTTTCTTGGTGTCTTCGCAAAGGGTGAAAGCAATGTGGAAGGTCTGTTTGTGTGATTTAATGTTATATGTGTCGGATGTTGGCCATCAAATCAAAAAAGAGAGAAAAAAAATATATGTTTTGAAAAAAAAAAAGAGTTTGTAAGGATGATTGTGACTGCATTTTGGTTTTTGAAAGTTTACGGGGTTTCGCCCTTTGAAATTGAAGCACTGGCTTTGCCGTGTTTAGGGGACATGGAGCCCCCTAACCATTGTTTGTGGAATCAAAAGGAATTTTTATATATGTTGATCACCTTTTTTGGTGGAAAGAGATTTTTTGTGCTGTGGAGAGATTTTTCTATGCAAATTTTGTTTTCACTGTATTGATTTTACATGTTCGGAAAAAAGATACATTATATAGTTAGGAGGCAGAACTTAGCAGTAAAATCCACACTCGTCTCTACCATGTGGTGAAGAGTTTGAATTCTCTCCCTCTCGTTTAAAAGAAAAAAAAAAGGTTGCATTATCATCATAACTCTGTAGTCAAAGATCCGTAGATAATAACCCTATAGTTGTCATTTTAACCGCACCTGACCTCAAAGATTAAAAAAATGGTACAAAAATAATATCATGAAAGTTACCATGGTTAAATCAACGTCAAATTTAGTTTACTATATTGTGTCCAGTGTAGCTTTCCATTTATGCAAGTTGTACGTGAATTTGCTGATATTTCTTTTCTTTTATATAGGTCTCTTTATTGAAAAGCAAATTCTTTTAGTAGGGTATAAAAATTATTGTACAATTTCAGCACATTTCGTTAAATTTGCATAATCTTATTATTTTGTTATAATTCTGGTGTGATTGATATTTACATACACAGTACAACATAGCATCTATAGAGATACCCTACTAGAGAACTCATATAAAAATATCTTCAAAGCCTTTAGAGAGACATCTTTTATATAATAATATGGAAAAGAAAAAAAAAAGGAAAAAAATTTTGAAAAGCAAAGGCAAAGAAAAGGAACCTATGCTTGGGAAAAGTTCACACTTTTTAACTTTGTCGTTGCTAACGCACATGCCCTCGGCGGCAACAAAGCTTCAATAACTGCAGACAATGGAACGAGATACGACACAGTTCTCCGGTTTTCCCAGATCAAATTTTGGGATGAAAAATAGAAAAGAACAAAAAAATTTTGTTATTTTCCTTCTGGGATATTTGGCTTGGCTGAAAGAAGGCCAAGATCTGACCAGGTTGGAATGTCGTTTTCTCGGCCCCCCCTTTTTATGACACCAAAAAAAAGAGGTAAAAAAAAACTTTGCTGTGTGGTCAAGTCCTGGCTAAAACGTACCAGACCCCTTTTTCTCTGTTTGCCAAGGAAATGGCGTACACGACTGCAGCCAAAATTTCACATCGTATCACAATTAACTCTGCATAATTTTGGTTTTGGTTTTGCCGTATGTGGGCTAGATTGACAACTTTCCCAAAACGATCCTCTCAAGTCTTTTCACTTTCTAGTGCTACACAGCGCAGCAGCAGAGAGTGATTTTTGTTGGCTTTAAAATGAAAATAGTTTTTATGCCTACTACAAACCTATCTAACAAGGCATGTGCTGGAGTACATCGTGCGTTTTCCAAATTTGCCCGTGAAGCTCCACTCTACTTGGCAACAAAAACATGAAAAAAAAAAGAAGAAAAAAGTGGGATGCCTTTATTTGTGGTTTTATTTCAGGTCCTAGTCTTTGATGGGTCACTTCTGCAGAGTGCACTAATTAGCAGGCCAAGAAGTTACAAGGAAGACGTAAAATTTTCACGTGGATAAAAATCCAATTTCTAGACCAACCACTCCTGAAGTTACTCCAGCTGGATCTCGATTGACCAAGAGGGGCTGACTACGGCATGTGTATGTTCACCAACAAATAAGGTTTTTGGGGGTATAGTATCAACTTTTGGTTCAAATTTTATGAATATAAACACCGAAGCAAATATTAGTTAGCACTGCAACATTTAGTTCCAACTAAATATCTAAATGCCTTAAAACAAAATCATTTATAAGAAGCTAGGTGGAGATAAGATTCTTATCATAAGAACTAAGAACATAACCCCATCTGATGATCAAACAAAAGCTTTAACAATATTGCCAACATGTTAAGGCTTGTTTGTTTCGAGTATTATTTGAATTCAATAGATTCAAATTTAAATTCGAGTATCAAAAATTATTTAGATACATGTTTACTTTTCCTAAAATCTGAATCCTTTAACTAACAAGAATCTAAGTTTTCAGAGTCCTCAAATCTTAAACTTTTAATACTCGAATATCTCTGTTACAATAAAAATTAAAAATTCTCTCTTATATTTGAGGAAAAAAAATCATAACTTCCTCATTTGATGTCCAATTAAGATTATTCTTTTTTCATTATATTCCTAGTGAAAAGAAGAATAAATTAATATCTATATTGCATATTTTTAAGATCATTAACATTAAAATTTTGTTATATTTATTAATAAATCAAAAATATTTCCACTGTCTCTTCAAACACAAATTTCAATTTTATTCCATATTTATATCAAAACTTCAATGTACATCTAAATGTTAATTCAGATAACAATTCAAATCACTAACTTAAATCTTAATTCAAATCATACTAACTCAAATCAATCACAAATTCGAATCCATTTACCAAATGGACCCTTAAAATAAAATCCTTTGAATCCATTTACCAAATGGACACTTAAAATCCTTGTACAAAACTCACAAGATATCAAAGCAATCGGTTTGATTGAGTAGCATAATTCCTGCTTACAAATGTTGATATCATATTCAAGTCTATGGCCATCTCCCAACTATGTAGTGATGACACATCAGTCCAATGAGGTAGAAATAACAAAAGTCAACCTCCACTAAAGTGTGAAAAGGTTGAATGACATGAAACAGCCCTTTGACATACAAAGAATCAGTTTGATGAATTTGAGACATTTAACAACATTGCAAAAGTATTTTCTGACTTAAACAGAAACAATTCCAATTTTTTTTTTCAAAGTAAAAATCCCCAGTACGAATGGAGATGACCTAGCAGCAAAGTTTCTTCAAGAAGAGTTTTTTTTTTCCCCCTCTTGCTTTTTTGGCTGGCTACTTAAGAATCTCACACAATAGAGGGCTAATAATAGCAAGCTTTTTTTTTTTTTTTAAGAGAAACTGTTGCCTGAGAGGTTGGTAGAACTTGAACAATATTTTGTTGGCGTTTTAAAGTTTTCATTAACAGATTAAAGCTTCCCCCAAAGGCTCAGATCTTTGAAAAGCAGTTAGAAATAATTTTGTATACTGTCAAATGTCTCAAGGTTTATAAATAAAAAAAACAAAATTCACGCTTTTCCAAAGGCACACTCGTGCAGGAAGCTCAAATCTAGTTAGTGAAAACTTCAAATATTGCCTCAAATGATATCCAGACCAACCAAGCAATAAACAACTTTGTAGGATTGCACCTTCTTTTTTCTTTTGTTCCTTTTTTCTTCTTTTTGCCCTTTTTCTTTTTAGGGCAGGTTTTGAGGGAAAGGTAGAAGTTACCGTTAAAAGTCCTTTAACAGCTACGCAAAACGGACCCTCAACTCAGTGGTACTTATTTGCCTCGTGGTCAGTTAGATCCTACTGGAATCATCTTTAATGCTGCTGCAATTGGCATGCCAAGGAATCCAAGGAAAACGCTGACAATCCACTGTTGTAAACTGAGAGGATGTGTGCTTGCAAATGTACCAAGAAACTCGATGATTATAATTTGGAAGATAATAGTGCAACTGATCACAGCCACAAACACATAATTCTCCATAATGCCTTTGAACACATTTATCTTCTCCATCTCCCTAGAGCTGATCTCATTGAAAACCTGGAGAAGAAGACATTTGTATACAATGTAAGTAAATATAATTTAAGCAAGTTTATAATTTATTTAACTAATTATCGCCGATTGATGTGGTTGAGATTGGAAAACCAACTTATATTAAATAATCTTATCGCATTCAGAATATAGAAATTAAGAAAATAACTGATAAGCTGACAATGGAATAGGCAATGCAGGCATGTTAGACATTCTTGCATTTGAGAAGGGAGCCAATAAAATAAATTAAAAAAACAAAACCTCGTGCATTCAGCACGATTCCAATCCATTAATACAACATCGATTCGGAAAAGTAGTCTTTCGATTCTTCTAGTGATGTTTACTGTTATGATCAAAACAAATTCCCAGTAAAAAGAGAAAACCGTTGTTGGGATATGGAACACGTTTTCATGGAGTCAAATTTTCAGCAATTCGTTATCACCTGACAAAATACGAAGGAGTTGAAAATGAGTGTGTTCAGAATCAAATCAGAATCTGGGCCACCAAGCTGAAAAGCTGCTTTTCCTCTTGTCTGTAGGTACCATAATATCAAGAACTGATACAAAGACTGCCCCAGGACATTCCTCCACATAACATTACTGATGAAATTTCCTTTTCTTCCAACGGGCAATCTCTTCATCAAGTCATCGTTTGGAGGTTCTGTGGCTAACGCAAGTGCTCCTAGGGTGTCCATGATCATGTTGACCCAAAGAAGCTGAACCGCAGTGAGGGGAGCATTTCCTGAGAGCATATGTCAACAAACACAAATAAATGTGATTCATGAAACGTGCTTACAAGGGAAAAAGCACTTTGACATGCAAAGAGAAAGGAACACGATTAGCTTACCTGTCAAACAAGCAGAAGAAAAGTTGACAATTAGGGCAACCACATTTACTGTTAGCTGGAACTGAACAAACTTTTGAATGTTTATGTAAACCGAACGTCCCCATTTGGCCACAGTCACAATTGTTGAAAAGTTGTCATCCAAAATTATCACATCAGCACTTTCTTTGGCAACCTGAAATGTTTCCAACGGGCTTTAGCAACATGAAAAGTCAAGTAAACGAATTCAAAATTATCTAGAAAACGAGAACAAGTAAATGAACTGGGAGTTGATGTCCTCAGATAGAAAAGAGAAGAAAGAAGGCATGCAACCGCAGATATACACGTAGACACAATAATCTGAGTTCATATATAGATATTTTAGGAAAATCTAAAAGCTGGGAAAGGAGATCAAAAGCATCAATAGAGGCGGTTTAAGCTCATTGTAATTCTAAGGCACAAACCATTTTAGACTTGAATTTCCGGATCTTTTTGTCCCAAATGCTCAACTTCAAGAAAGTAAATAATTAATCCGAAAATAAGATCACAAGAAAAGTGATCACCTCAGTTCCAGCAATGCCCATTGCTAGCCCAATATCAGCTTCATGAAGTGCTGGGGCATCATTTGTACCGTCACCAGTCACTGCAACAACTTCTTCAAAAGTGGTCCTTAAGTGTTTGACTAAAGTGTGTTTATCTAGCGGTGAAGATCGAGCCATAACCTGCATGTAAACACCATATCACATTGTGGGATACTGAAAAGTCACGTCTACGAAGGTAATTCTAAAAGTGCAAATTCGTGCAGATTATGAGGGCCGAAGAATTATCACTTTCCTAAATATTGTTGGCAATAAGCTTTGCAATAAGAATGAGCACGCTTCAGCATTATAAGTTTAAACTGTCCACCAAATCTAAAGTCTGGCACACTTTAGAAATTTGAATCAATTTAGCCCCTGGTGTCTACGTAAAATGTTGAAAAAACCATTGTCAAAATTCAACGTAGGAGGCAGTACTTTTCTTTTTTCTTTTTTCACAAATCACTACCATGTCAAATTCCATAAATCAAACTTCTTTACCTAACCAAAATCCACTCTATGGAATTGTAAAAACATTCACCAAAACTTCTATTGAGATAATGTCATGCATTTCTAATGAACAGCTTAATCTAAAACGAAAATGCACCTGAATTTTTGGAATAATTTCGCGCAATTCCTCTTCACTCTTCCCACGAAATTCTGGTCCTTCAATTACCAAACCATTCTCAGTCAAAATTCCACACTCTCTTGCTATTGCTTTTGCAGTGTTTATGTTATCTCCAGTAACCATCCTAACAGTTATGCCAGCTGACCTGCAGACAGCAACAGATTCCCTGACCCCCAGACGGACTGGATCTTTAATCCCCACAATTCCTATGCAAGTGTATCCTTTGGTGGGTATAGGGGTCTCAGTAAAGAACTCACTTTCAGTTTCCATGTAAGCAAGGCATAGAGTTCGAAGAGCCTCATTAGCAAATTGTTCGATAGTATTTTCCAAAATATTAACGTATGCTTTGTCAAGGGGAACAACCTCACCTTTCGAATCTATGACTTTGTCACATGCAGCTAATATTATCTCAGAAGCACCTTTACAATGCACTCGGAAACCACCTTCAGGAAGTTCTAAAACTACCCCCATCCGCTTCTTTGTTGAATTGAAAGGCTCAACTTTCACAATATTACACACTTGTCGTTCTGCTTGGAAATCACCACCAAGCTGCAGCCCAAATTCCAAAATAGCCGTTTCAGTGGGTGTTCCTAATATCTCATTCTTGTCATCTTTGTTCTTCACCACCTCTCCTCCTGTGTTGTTAAATATTGATTGAAGTAGGATTCGCAAAGCAAAATCTGGAATTTCAGAGCAGAAGTTAGAAGCATCCTTAGAGCTACCTACTTCCTTGGTCTTTCCACAAACAGAAGCTTTAACGACAGTCATATGGTTTGTTGTCAGTGTGCCAGTCTTGTCACTGCATATAGTAGTGGCAGATCCCATGGTCTCACAAGCAGCCAGATGACGAACAAGTGCCTTATCATTCATCATCTTCTTCATGGCAAAAGCAAGGCTCAATGTCACGGCCAAAGGTAACCCCTCAGGAACAGCAACGACAACAATTGTAACTGCAATAGCAAAGAATTCCAGAATTTCCATTGCGTCGTCCGCAGACCAAATCCACTGGGACCCTTCTTGCAGCTTATGGTTAAACAATCCTTGCACCAAAACAGCAAAAGTCACAAGAGCAAAAAATAGACCAATTTTTCCAATTAGGGTCGCCACACCATTAAGTTTCACCTGCAAGGGGGTTTCATCATCTCCTCCTTCACTGAGGGTAGTCATCAGTTTTCCCCACTGGGTCCTCATCCCAACAGTAGTCACAAGCATCTTGCATGACCCGTCCTGTACTTTAGTTCCAGAGAGAAGAAAAGGATTCTGAGGATTGACATTAACAGGCTCACTCTCACCTGTTAAACTGGATTCATTTATAATCACAGAAAACCCTGATATAAAGAGTCCGTCAGCTGGGACTTGATCTCCAATACTTAGATGAACTATGTCACCAGGAAGTAGATCAAAAATTGATATCTTCTGTCTGCACCCATCTCTAGTAACCTGAACTGTAATTTTTTTCTTCTCCCTTTCCAAATCCTTGAACTGCAGAGATTGTCTGTAATCGCTAGTGGCTGTAACGAAAACAACAAGCAAAATGCTGGCAACAATTCCAAGCCCATCATGAGCACCCTTTGGCCATCCTTCCGTTGCTATGCCAACAACCAGAGAAACAAAGGCACAAATGCCAAGTATCATCAGGGTCATATCCTGAAGGGCTTCCCACACAAAAGTGAAAAAGCCCTTAACCGGGCTTTCGGTGAATTTGTTGATACCATAAATTTCTTTCCTTTTACTCAGCAGTTCCTCGGAAGTAGAGATTCCAGTGGCTATTGATGTTGCAACCTTGCTAGCAATTCCCTCAACTCCACCATGAATTTTCAGCTTCTTCACGTCATGCCCTTCAACCATGGATCCCAACTCATCAGCACAGATTTGAAAACCTGCGTCTTTGACTTCCTCGGGTACAGTGTATTCACTAGTCAAACTTAGACCTGTAACATTGAAGGTGGAACAATTTAAAGGAGAGAACCAACTAACAAAAAGAACAGAAACCTTCTTGCAAAGTCTAATCCACTTGTTCTAATATACTCATACCATGAATAAATTGAAGCGCTGCTTGTGAAACCAAAACTGCAACTCGAAACTTCTCCTGTCAAATTCAACACGAGAACAAAATAACAAAAATGTCACCAACATGAAATATATAGTGCAAGTAAAGTATGGAACATTGGTTGAGATTTCTCATCATACAACGTTTTATCCATTCTAATACAAGCTCGATTTGAATGACGATTATCAGGATGGTTCTACCATGACATCTTAACGGTCGGCCTAGAACATTTCGAAAGACACTCCTAGAACAAATATTTATAAGGCACCTACATTTTGTAACGCCACCTAGACCTCACAACAAACACCCTCCATGCTAGCAATGCAACTTAAATCAATTGGAAATGGAAAATGATGTGCATCGTAAGAACATCTCTTTCATCACGTATCATGAAACTAGTAAACTTCGATCTTGATGTAACCGACAGAATTTTGATACATGTGCTTTTGCGAATCATGAAGTTCATTTGCATAGAACAATGTTTCATATAGGTATCATTGCTTACTAGTAATAACAACTTCAGGCGTCTTTAAAATATTAAAAAAAAAAAAAAAAAAGCCACACATTGGTAAGTTCTCTGTGGCAGTTCTTTAATCAGAGCATCGGACCACACCAAAATTTTATTAACTTTTTTTTTGAGAGTTAAAACTTTGTACACATTTGCGCTACAAAAAAAAAAAAAAAAAAAAAAAAAAGGTAATGAATTGACGAATTAATTTCAGGTACAACCTTCTCTCATTTTACTAAAAGAACATCGGAACATCATGCATAGAAATAGAAGATACGAAGAAACACAAAGAAGATTTAAACCACTGATGAAAACGGGATCCAATTTCAGACAACCTTCCGTCCAAAAAAAGTGGATGTTGGTTATATATAAATAATTTGAGGCTCGGATTGATTGCAAAAGAAGAAAGAAAGAGAAAAAGAGTTCCATTCCATTAAAGTAGATGTTCATAACCAAATGAGAACACAAGAAAAGAAGATAATTAATTAATCGTTCAGGTCAAGTCAACCAAGTAAATACTAATCATAGGTGATTCAATTTCAAACATGAAAAGTTTTCGTAGATCACGGGAAAATATATATATATATATATATCTGCTTTTGGATTGCTAAAAAAAGCAATTAGATAAAATTTTGACTTATAATAATTATTTCCTCTTACTTCGGGGAAAACACTCTAAAACCCCATCTTGAACCAGGTCCACGCCAACTAACCGGAACATTTAATAGAACAATATCCGCTCCTTCATGTGATAATTTTCTCAGGAAACAAACAGAAAACAGAACAGAGTATCGAAAGAACCTGATTAAATCGGCGGATGGCCTCGGCCTCATTGCGCTTGTCAAGATTAGCAGTGAAACGGAAACGGCGTTTCTTGTTCTTCACAAGCCAACAGAGCTTCCTCCATCTCTGAAGCGCTTCTTCGGACGAGTTCTTCGCCTTCACATCCCCAAAGTTCTCGTTCAAATAGCTCTCCATCCAATCTTAATCTCCCACCTTCTTCACCAATACCAACACAACAACATATACACAATCGAATCCTAAAATAGCCACAAAAAAGGAACAAGTTTCTCTTTATTCAGTTGTACGAGCAAATATCTTTCTTCTTCCAACAAGACTGGAATTTGACTCCTCTCAAAGTAACCTCGTTTGTTCCAAATCTCTCTCTCTCTCTTAGGGTTAAAGTTTTAGCTTTGGTTTTAAGTTGACGAAATTCAGGAATCGGGTTCCTAACACCTAATGCCTAGTAATAAGTAATTACAGGAGTTGTTGAGTTTTTAAAGATATTTTAATTAAAAATCATGTTTGGATCCACGCGTGATTGGTTGGAAAAAACGTGGGTCTCGCCAGTGGGTGACCGACCGTTGTAAGAGAACGTGGGGTTCATCATATGCGCTTTTGTTTCGTTTTAGAAAAGCATTATGCACTTTTAGAAAGAAAAATGTTGATAGAATTATATTATTATCGTATTATTCTTTATTTTCTGTCAAAAATTTATTGTTTCTTTAAATTTTTTTCCATCAATTTTTCTTTGTTTGTCATCATTTTGGTACTGAAAAAAGCATTGGGCCACCTCTTAGTTGTGATAAGAAGGATCTCCAATTAGAAATCTCTGTGTGGAGAAGCACGTTAACTTAATTCATCAACATTCCCTTATTTAAAAAAAAAACCATCAATTCATCAACGACTAATTATTTAAGCTTTTTTTAAAAAAAAGAATAGAGGTGTGTTTAGTTGGAAAGAGAAGAAATTTATTTTAGCAGCGTAATTTAAAAAATAGTTCCTTTTACTTTTCTATCTAACACTAAATAAAAAAAATACAAACACCGTCCGTTCTTTAAATATGCCAAAAGATTGTTCATTTTTTCTCGACAAAATTATAAGGTTGAGTTAGTCTTACTGTCTTTAAACAGAGTATATACTGTACACACAATTCACTTTGCGAAGGAATCATACCATGTTAGGATGCTTTATAAGGTGTTTAGAAGGGTGGTGGAAACTACTTTTACTGTAGCATATAAGAATTTTATAATGTAGCATATTTTTTTATTGTTACTGTAATATGTGAGAGCTTTACACTGTTTATAACTAATATTGTGGTTCTCACCACTGCCAAACGCACCCTAGTCTCGCCACTAATATTTTACTTTCTTTCTGTCATACAAAACCACCTAAAAGAAACTTCTAAAAAATTAAAATTTTTCCCTCCTATCCTATCCTTACTTCAATTCGTCCTTTTCTCGTGCCAAACACACCCACGTTTGTAGTGCTTCCGGGTATAACTTTCTAACGGTTGAAACCCGTGATAAAGAGATATGCTTTTGTTACTGTGTTCCACTTCACCATAAAGAGATTGGTGAGAAAATAGCCTAAACTATTCACAATAGAGAGAGAGAGAGGGACAGATAATAGCCTAAACTATTCAAGAGAGAGATAGAGAGAGAAAGAGTGAGATAATAGCCTAAATTCAATGTAAAGGTCGTCGTTTCTATTCCCCATTAAGCCATTATTCTATACGCCTATACCTTAAGTTATCCTCCACATGTCTCGGCTGAAATATATTATTGAATTACCTTTACAAGTAACGAATTCTTGCGCCATTTACAAAGCGATACAAACCCTTTTCCTCTTTTTTGCCTTTATTCCTTTCTCTATAAAAATCAACAAGAGTACAGGACAAAGCATGGTTAGCCTAATCCCTATGGTTTGGAAGGTGGAACATTGTTGCCTCTTTTTTTTTTTTCGTTTTCTATTTCTTGCGTTTTGGGCTTTGGTCCTGCTGGGTAATCGAAAACCCTTCAAGTAGGTGTCGAAATTAGTTGTCCCATTGAAAAGAGTGCAAAAATTGGTTAGGGAGAATTAAGAATTGTGCCCTCATTAGTGAGTTCTATTAAAATTATGCCTTTCTTAAATTACTATATAAGAGGTAAAAGTGATGGAAATATTTTATGGTGTTTAAAAATTATAAATGGTTCCATCAAAAAAAGTATATACTAGCTGGATCCATCCAGACTGGCAAAGGCTTTTATCATGCACATTACTAGACCGGTTTAAACAGATGGGCCCTTTTTTTTATGCGTGGTAAAAAACAGATGGGCCTTTTAAATTCTGAACTTGGTGGAAGACATATTGTGGACCAAAATAATTTGGGTTAACAAGAGAAGTGGTTTTTTTTTATTTGTAAAATTAAAATATATCTGTAGTTTCAATGTTTATGTATAAAGATATTAATAACCATAATAATAATATTGTTAGTTGTAATTTATTTTTTTAGAGTAATTATAATATACGTATATAAGATTTCAAATGGATTATGATATCATTATATTTAAAAAAATTCCTAGCATTAGGATGTTTGTTGCTGAAATTCAAATTGGTATCTAAAATAAAGATTTTAAAATTCTCTAAAAAGATAAAAAAAATTTATCAACAAGTTGGATTTACGGACAAATTGGAATTATGGTGTTGTAATTAAATTAATGATATAGTTTTATTAACAAATTAAAATTAAGGTGTTGTAATTAAACTAATGACACAGTATTATTAAGTCTTTTTATATGTCTTACTGGTTATATAATTGATATAATATTAATTAATGATACATAATGATAATGATACGCAATGACATTCATTTCTTAAGACTTAAAGTGACCGATATTTCCTATTTTTTTGTGATATGTAATTAAATTAATGATATAGTATTTATTAAGTATTTTTGTGTATTTTATAGGTTATATAATTGTTATATCATTAACTTAATGATATGTAATGATAATGATACTCAATAACATTCACTTCTTTTTTACAAATTATGTAATTTTTACAAATTAATTTATGTCGACCAATCCGTCCTCAGCACTACCCACGCACCCCACCTTCTTGGTAGTCCGAATTACTACCGGCGGCATGCTAGGCCAACCTTAGTAATACGGGCTGGCCATATAATTCCCAGTAACACGATTGAATACCTTTAGTTTGACAATAGACTATCTCTTGTATTACGTCAGGATATGGTTGGTACCCTGTAGAACTACTGTTAGAACAGAGCATACCAGTGGACTACTTTGCTTTACTGTGAGTCTATGATGTTGTCAAAGATATTTTTGATACATCAAATTTGTTAACACAATATTTTCTGCAAGTGTTTCCTTTTACATGGCAAAAATAAAAGGATCTTTTTTTACGGTGAGACCTCCAATGGTAATATATATATATATTTTTACTATTAGAGCTAGCTAAAATCATATTAAAATGAAAGAGGATGTAAAATACACAAAATTAATATAAATTTCAAGAACCCTGCCAATATTATATTTTTTGGGTCCTACCCTGAAAATCTCATGAAAATAAATCCATAAGTTTGTTCCTTTAATATGGGTCTGAGCAATAGATAACATAATAACATTAAAAAAAAATGTGGGAGATAGATAACATCATGGAAAACGACCTTATCTTACAAATAAAAATATAAATAATGGGAAAAAAAAAAGGTCAGATTCACAATAATGTTGCACGCATGCCGGTTGATGTAATCCAATTTGAGATCTGTAACATCCGAACAAATTAAAGCTTTCTTTTGTAAACACAAATAATATTTCTTTTATAAATTAACATAGAGATGCTTCGTTCTTGCACATTTGAACAGCTCTATAAACAGCTCATGGCCAATGTCACGTAATGATAGGTGACACAGACCTGCAGGCTACACGTCTTTCTTTTTAATTGGGAGCCTTTAATGAACTACCAAGTGCGTGGCTCAGGAATCAGGGATCGTACTTAATATGAACATCCCAAAGCAAGAGAACTAAGCCACATATCTATATAATGATTTGGCGCTAAAAGAGAAAATCATTACACTGGAAAAGACGTCGCTGATTGTGCTTCCGCCCGCCTAATGTGAAACATCTCAACTTCCCTCTAATTCAGGGTGGCAGTTTGGAAAATTAATAAGGGGATGAAATTGATTTTAGTGATGGTGAAATACAATTTAAAAGAGTATAAAATGTATTTTTGAAGAAATATAATATAATTTTTATAAGAACTATGTATATAATTATAAAAAAAAAAGTTTAAGACACGGCCATCTATTTTCATTTTTGTATGATTTTGTTTTTGGTCTAATTTATATAGACACGGTCTAAAAAATGACTTGATGAGAAGAAGCGTATTGTAAGCTGAATTCAAACAATCATATGATTTTTTTTTTCTTGGCAACTTCTATTATTTATTTACCTTCAACATCATGTGGGTAACATTGCATATTATATGATGTAGTAGATGAAAAACTATTAGTTTTATAATCCAAAATCAATAGTTGACTTATACTTATTTTTAAAAGTTAAATAGATGTCCCAATTTTTTATTAGTAAAACAATAATAAAAATTGTAAAGCTACGTACACGTTTGTCGTTAGTCGCTGTAAAAGTTTACTATGCATAAAAAAATTTACCGGAAAAAATTGCATAATAATTAACCTTAAAACTGACACCCTCCGTATAACTAGAACAATAATAATGCTCCATGAAATACATATTTTTAACCTTCATTAAAAACTAGTTAATAGAAATATTGACTGTTACCTAAAAACACAACTTAAAAAGCCATCTTTAATTTCTTGATAATTGGAAAGGACATTTTGTCCGAGTACAAAGTGCACTCTCCTACAAAAAAAAAAAAGTGCGCTCTCCATCATACGCCACATATTTAACGGGAGAAATTATGCCTATTTGATATTATTTTTAAAATAAATAAAAATATTTTTTTTGAAAATAAATTTATTTTAAGAATTATGTTGAAGTTGTTTTAAACTTTTTTATCTCAAAAAATATGTAAAAATATTTTCAAAAATTTTGAAACAAAAACAAACAAGGTCACGTATTACCAAAGCCTTCCAAACTTTAAGGAAACTTGTATTTTACGAAGCTATAATCCCATATAAAATGGCAAACCCAAAATGAAAAAAAGAAAAAGAAAAAGAAGAGGCTGAATTATAATAATAATAAAAAAAAACCACCTCGACGTTAAGTGTTGGTGGAACGCACTAGACAACCTCATAAAGAGAAAGAGGAATTGGTCGTATATCCACTTTCATTCAAGTACATCAAATCTATCTATATATCCACTTTCATTCAAGCACATCAAATCTGTCTTAAATATGAAGCAAAAAAAAAAAAAACCAAAAGATAGAAGACAGCATCACATCACTACATGGAGAACCCACATCCAAGTGGTGGGGGAGAGCATGGAGACTACACGCGTGACAAAAGAATTGAAGAAAAAGATAATAATTGAGAAGATTTTTGACCAGAAAAATGAAATTGTAATTAGTACGTTGTTTGCCCAGATAAAAAGAGAGGGTGAGAGAGACAATTCAGATTTATTTAGTTTAAGTATTTAAATAAAGTATTTAAATAAAAATTTAAATTTTTATAAAAAAAATATTAAAAAAATTAATTCAAATCGTAATTCAAATATTCAACCAAACAGTTCTTATATCTTCACAATAAACTATGAAAGATAAACAGGTTGTAATTAGAGAAACTTGATACAAATTGTATAAAGATCCTCAACTAATTATTGTAGTGTCATCATTTTAGAACTAAAATAATATTAATTAATTCATCGGCTATATTTTTGTTTCTTATTGTCTCAAATAAGATAAAGAAAAAAACACTTTTGGTTCTCTCGTGTTATCTATATTCTCCACTTGCATGTTTTGTTTTTGTCTTTCCTTTTTTTTTTTTTTACTAGACAAATATATAAGAGTATTGTATAGAAATATGACAAAGGACAATATTAGTACTAATTTGGCCCATATGTAGATTGAAAGGTGGGGAGTTGGCACAAAAGCAACAAATACAAATTTACTTATTATTAAAGCAGGCAATGTTGGACATTTTTGTGATAATTCTGTGGAAATGATTGTGTCCAAAATCCGTTGGAATGATTCTCCTAGGTCATGATACACAAGAACAACTTAAAGTTATCTTTGCCTTTTTTCTTTTTTTTTTCCTTTATTTTCCTTTATTTTTTTCTGGATATGGAATCCAATATAAGAAGTGTTCAAGATCTCTGAACGGTTTTTTTTAGGTAGTTGCCGAATTTCTTATTTAATGTCGCACATATACGTGTTCAACTAATATGTTTCCAATAAGGTCGATATTCCAAATAGGTGAGGTCAAAAGTAAAAATAATTTGATAAATGATGACAGTTTAATTGAATATAAATTTTTTTATCTCAATTATAAATCGAGGGTTTAAATTACGCTTAACATTGTTAAGAAATAGTGACATTTTTTTTATATTAAAAAAAAGTAAAAATAATTTAAAAACCTTGCATATTATAAGTTTGACTACTGAGCACCATTATAGAGATCCAGAGCTGGGTCAACTTTGCACGCTGTTTGTGACCAATATATAACCCGGGGAAAAAAAAGGGTGCCCAATCAGAGGCTCCCAATATCCTTTGACTTGAGGGTGGTGCCCAATCCGAGGCTCCCAATATCCTTTGACTTTTTTTTTCCCAACCACCTAATATTTAATTACCTAGCAAAAGAAGGAAAAAATATATTAACCTCTAGAGAACAATCTGATTGTTAAAGGCCAGCCCATATTTCTAATTCTAACAAACAAAAAGATATTATAATATATACGTATGAATTTACAGGTGGAAAATTTAAAGTCCCAAGATTGAGACGTGATTACTGTTAGGTTGTTTCTGGAAAAAAGAAAAGAAAAGAAAAGAATATGAGTTAAAGCTAAGAACCGGATGTTGAGAGCGGGAAAAAAACGTGAACACGTGGTCGTATTCAAATTCACATAAAAGGCCCCAACAATCCAACTCTAATTTATCCAAGTGAAAAAAAGTCAAGAATATGCAGAAAAGATGCCCAACAACAAAGCAGGCAAAAGAGAGAGAGAGAGAGGGGTGGTAGTGGATAAGATAAGCCTTGTGACTCATGAAACCAACAAAAGATGTATGTGAAATAATGAGAACATGGCCTCCACAAGCAAGGTCTTGTACAAAGCATACACAATCACAAAACCCCCCCAGCTTCTAGATCTTTAGACAGTAGTACTAGTACTACATACACCGAAACGCTACGACTGATCACCCCCGGACCCCCACAACAACACACTTTGTTTCAAATGTCAACGTTTTAATGCTTGTTGGGGTCCCAAACTCTGCATATATACATACACATATATACATATATATAATTTTTATCTGCTAAGTTCCAACGTTGTGTCCTCTCATGCCTCTTAACAGCTAGCTAGCTAGCTATTAAGCTAGTTTAATTATCTGGTTAAGAATAATTAGGCTTTTTAATTATCTACCAAACATTGCTAAGGTGTTTTGAAAGAAAACTAAAGAAAATTAAGACTAAAAATATGTATACAAGAGTTTTATATTATAACATATTTTTATTTTATATTTATAATTTATCATTAAAACTGAATTAATCAAATACCTTGTCTCCAAAGTATAGAAGATAGGTTATGTCGGTTTGTGATGTTCACACGTTTGGTCGTCGCTTTTAGACACTCTCTTGGCTCCTTCAGCTATCTTAGGTTTTGTCAACTTCTAGGTCTTCCACCAGGTTGAGGGTATATATGCATACAAGAAATTCAAGCACCAAAGGGCATATTTACGTGGTAATACAATGTTTGTGCTAAAGCCTTTTGTTTTTCTTTTAAGAAGGGAGTTTAATTATTTTATCTCTTGAACAGTTCAACAGGAGAGGAAAAACAAATAAATCCCTAGTGGATTAGTATAAAAGTTGTCAGTCGGTGGATAACGAGCATCGCATAAATTTTGGTTCTTTAACCTTTTTTTGGTGCATTACTTTCTAAAACTTTCCCTCTTTTTTTTTTCAGTACAGTTTTAGTCTCTCACCATAAAATAAAACCAACATTGGATTGTAATTATATGTTCATCACGCAATAACAATAAATCTTGCAAAGTTAGTTACGTTAAATGTAAAATAGTTTTGATTTACTATGCAACATGAATATAATTATCTGTGTTAAATTTCAAAAACTCATTTCCAAAAGCTTTCATCAATTTTTGTATCGATAATTAAGACTATATAAAAGAATCAGAATTTCAGTAATTTGTCAAAAAAAAAATATTCAAAGACCAAATTGTCATGGTGCTCGTAGTTTGAGGACTAACAGATCTTTTTTTTTTGCCCCCCTTTAGAGACATCCAAAGAGATGTTTAAAAGGAAAATGTCACGTAGTTGAGTTGAGTATCTCAATTGACATGCTACTTTATAATAGAATGCACAATATGCGTTATATCATAAAGGATGTTAGTCATGATTTAGTGCGGGATCACGATAAACGAGAGATGGTGTTGAATATGGTAGTCAATTCAACGGCCAGTGAGTTGGATGCGGCAACGAGAAAAAAGGATATTGTTGGTGGACGATATGATTGTGACACCCGTTATTCTCCTAACGGGTATTGAGGTAATTAAATTAATTTTTAATGTATAAAAAAAATTGCTTCATTTAAATTTATTTTATAATATTTATTTTTATCTATTTTTAAGTTTTCTAAAATTCTCTTATATTTATTTAGTATGATTACTAAAAAGCCTTAGAACTTCTAATAAATCTCAAAAATGTCATATTGGCATTATGTGTGTTAAAGTCTTTAGATGAGACATAAGGATATCTTTTCCAACTACTCTTGACCCTCATTTTCTTTATTTCCTCCGTGACATGCTTCAACATGTCTCCTCTATAATTGTTTCTATCACTTCTCTTCAAAGACTTCATCTTTTCTTCCTTTCTCTTCCACGGTTCCCACACTCTTCTTCTCATTTCTTTGCTGAAGCAAAATACTTAGAGAACTTCTTCAAGGCAGCCATAAAAATCAGCCACCATCACCTCCATTTGAGCAAGAATTTCAGTCATACCGAAGTAAAGGAACCTGTTTTGAAGCCATTTCAAGCTTCCAACTAACCATAATCCGAGGTTAGAATCTTATGAACAAATTTAGTCTTTCATTTATAAATTTTCTTTTATACTAAAGGATTATTCAAATTTGCGTTCTTAAACCTAAGTATATGTTTGTTGCTATTTTGGAGCATATGTATGAAGTCTAAGTGTATATGCCCTAAACAGAAAATTTATATTGTTAAACTTTATAATACCTCTATGGGCAGTGGTTATTTCTTGAAATTCTAAGATTAAATTAAAATAAATTTTATGAATGTAGTTGTATGTTGTGCTTTAGTTTTAATTGTCCTTATGCACGCCTTAGGATCAAGGGAGTATGGAGCTAACGTTAATTGATTCCAGGATTAAGAGACTGTTGATAAGCTTAAAAGGTAGGGATTCTATTACTCATCTTTTGTGAGGTTTTTATAGAATTAAAATTGATTGTTTTGCCGCAATATATATATATCTATGTTGAACTGATATTATATGATTATCACATATGAAACTATGACATGGACTCGTCTTGTATTGTACGGCGAGGAACATAATGAATTGACACATGTTATAAATTGAGAAGCATGGTTAGGAAAACTGACTCTATTAATAATGATTTAATATAGAGAAATTGTGAGACATGAAAAGGGCGACGGTTACGTCCTTGGGCATGAATACCCTAAAAGGTAAAGTAGGGGGAAGGCGATGACGCTTCCTTGGGTTGAAAGTCCCAGAACACACTGTACAGGAATCGATTTGGTGAGGACTCGGGGCTTGATGTCCCCTCACCGGAACACCCTTGGAATGTTTATAGGGTGATCAAGTGCGCCCATTTGGGTTTCGATGAGTTGAGTGATACTCAATTTAACATGGATACCTAGGAACAATGATGATTGGTAATATTTGTATAAATGTGTAATTATGACACTTGGTAATGATTAACTACGGTATCCATAAGATGTGATCATAATAAACCTTATAATCTGGAATATGATGTAACCTACTAACCATGCAGATTTTAATGTGGTAATGATAAAAACCTAAAGGTGAGTAATGGCTTTCTCTACTGAGCATAGTGTTGCTCATTCCCTTATGTTTATATCTTTTCAGGACTCACTAAGTGTGAGGTGGCTACGAGAAATATAGTTGAGGAAGTGATGTAACTATATTACATTGGGACTGCTTCAATCGTTGAGAATGTTCTTCATGATAATGTAAGCATCAATTGTTACTTCTGTGACTGTATTATAATGTGTTGAGGGTTAAAATGATGATGACAACAGTTTATATTATTAAATTTAAGGTGCTACATTAAAACTGTGGTTTAATTGTCGTTTATATTTTTATTTTTGAGTTGAGAGTTTTCATTTAAGTCCCGGGCAAATTTTATTTTTAAGGTTTTACTTTTACTATTTATTTTTATTTTATCTCATTAAAAACTGTTAACCCCCATATAGGGGCGTTACAGAATTTTTGGTATCAGAGCCTAGGTTCGGTTAACCTAGGGAGTGTAGCACCACTTTAAAAAAATATATTTTTGAGATGGTTTTGAAGCTGAATTTTCATTGTCATCATCAAAATGAACCTTCACATTGATTTATACAGTTTAGAAGGATGTAACATGGAAAGGCCATAGAATGAAAATACTAATGGTTATATGAGTACAATAATTATATAGAAGGAAAGTATTAATAGTTATGAGGGAATGATAATTATATGAAATGAGTTTATAAGTAGAATGCTTATGAGAGATTCGTATAATATTAGGATCTATAAGCATATTTAATTCGTATAAACGATGAGAAATTCGTATAGATACGAGGATTTAAAAGCCTTTTTGTCTCGTGAAAAACAATAAGAAATATAAGGCTTGATTTATTGATTTTAAAGTTTGACATAGATATGCCAAATTTTTCGTAATTGATTCAAACCTAAGTAATGATTATGTGTGGATTCGATGGAGCACATAAGTGTCAATGTCTTTTCTTAAAAGTTCTATATATTTGAGGAATATGATATAAGTTGGGAATCATGGTATTGAATCTTGAGAGAGATAAATGTTAGACTTTTGGTCTGTTGAGACTGTGTAAAGTCTAGAATGCATGAATCTCAAAATTGGAATATTTCGTTACGTACATTGTATTTAAGTGTATCAGTGAATCTTTTGGTTACCTAAGGTTTTGTTATATGAGGAAATTATATATTGTATGAGTAGAATTGTGGGGATTATAGATGTTCTTAAGTAGTAACATCAAGTGTCTTTGTTCATTGATATGGTCTATGTTGAAAGACGTAAATCGTATTGATTTCAAGGTTAGTCGCATTCTAAACCCTTGGTAGCAATGATGATGAATCCATTGATAGATGTTGAGTATTAGGAATAACATATGGGTGTATGCATTGTTCAATAAGGTTTTGATTAAAACAAAATCATTTGAGTTGCTGGAAGATTGTGTTGTTATGAAATGATTTTAAATATCATTCAGGAAGATCCTTGTTGTCGTTAAATTAGATTTGTTGTTCATAGTTAACTTTATCTATAGTGGGCTTTAAATTGGGTTTAAGATTTATACAAATTGGTTTTCAATTTTATGTTTGTTATTTAACTCGTTCTAAATGTGTTAAGGCCCGAAACAACCTGACCATTTTCAACTAAGAACATTTGGGCCTAGTTTAAATCCTAAATCAGTTTGATTCACACTGTCTCTCCCACGTGGTCTCTATACGTGTCATATACAGTGGTTTAATTAATGTTTACAAATACGGTTACTGTGCATAGGAGCTTATTTCTCCGAGTTCACTTTTTCTCTCTTAATTTGTTATTTTCTCTCTAAATCGCAAATCCTCTTCTTTTTCATTAAAAATTCTTCTTTTTCTCTAAAAGAAGAAGGAATTCTAGGATTCTGCAATTTACTATCTTAATTTTTCCTTTCTATTTACTCTTCTTTCATCTCATCATGGACCCAAAGTTCCAACACCTGAGAAAGTATTTCCCATCACTCTCCCAAAAGATTCTCAGAAAGAAATACAAGGCTAGAATTACTCGGTTGTGGATTCTTATGCGTTTTGGTATCCCTTGTGATGTGAGAATGTTGATAGAGGGGAAAATCCGTCCGAGTGACTTTAGTCAAGATGTCGGTTTACCAGGAACAGGTACCAGTCGTAGTGCAATGAAAAGAAGAGCTCGTGCCATCGTGGTCACTTGTAACAAATGTGGAAGACAAAATTGTAACGGTAAATGTACTTCACCTGGTTATATGTCTACGAATAGAGAGGATAAAATAAGGTTTTGTAGGGATGGACTTTCAAAGGAGAACTTGGATAGCATCCATCCTCCTCTCCACGGTCACCCTAGTGGATATGTTCAAGGAGCTATTTTTAAACTCTGGCCTAAATTTTATACAGAAAGACAACGCCTCAGGAATATGGTATTTTTAGATCCTGTTTGCCAAGCCATAAGAAAACTGGATGGGGAATAAGTCATCGCTCTATAAAGGTTATTTAGTCTTTACTTATTTGAAGCAGTTTTAGCTGATGTTCAACAGTTTGTGTTTTTCTTTTACTCAAAATATTTGCTTTTGTGTTTGAAATAATTGTGATTATTAGATTGATACAGTAAGTGTTAATATCTTATTTAATTTATGATTTTCTTAAATATATATATAATAAAATATATTATCTTATCAGACACGTCACATACGGTACAGTAATATGTTTGAATTTTGAAAAGCTTATCCAGATATTTCAAGATTTGTGTCTCAAATTTCAAAAGTTCTACAGTATTTGTCGTTTATATTAAATTTCTAGACTTGGTGTATATTTGTCAAAAAGTCTACAGTTGTGTCATGAGGGTCTTCTGTCGAATTGTTCTCAATTGTCAAAAGTTATACAATTAGAGTCTAATCTTTTTCAAAAAGTGAATCAGATTTTCTGTAAACTATCAATCACCTTATCTTACTTTCTTATCTGCACAAGATTTTGTTTAAATCTTTGGATTACCTTTTCATTACCTACTCGTCTATCTCTTTAGCCCTTTTTGTATATTTCTCATATTTAAAAACTTATGTAGAACCCGAAGTCTAAGTGGAGCAGACATTAAGCAACCACTTCTATAAACCAAATATGTCTACCTCCCAGTCCACGAAGAAAATAAAGAATGTCTGTGTCTTTTGTGGTTCCAGCCTTGGAAAAGATAAAGCTTATTTAGAAGCTGCAAATCACTTAGGGCAAGTCCTAGCACGCAAGAAGATTAACATAATCTATGGGGGTGGTAGTATAAAAATGATGGTAAATATGGCACTAGCAGCTAGGTCTAGTGACGCTACTGATGTAAGAATTTGGCCTCATATTCCAGTTGAAGGAAACCTTTGTAAGGAAGCCATAGGTAAGGGAGAAGGAGTCAGGAGTATCCCTAAAAATTTTAAAGATATAATCTATAATTCTGATGCTTTTATAGCATTACCTGGTGGTCTAGGTACTCTTGAGGAAATATTTATAGTTGCTTGTGGGCAATTGTTGGGCTTTTATTCCAAACCTTTGGGACTGCTGAACGTAAAGGGTTTTTATGACGGTCTTTTGAAATTTCTAGATTACGCTGTGGAAGAAAACATCACTACAGAATCGGAGAGACAAATCTTTGTCACTGCTTCAACAGCTGAGGAATTGATAGATAAAATGCAAATCATACATCCAGAATCCGACACTGCAACATCCAAGCTTGAATGGGAAAGGGAAAGCCGGGAGCGGCCAATTGATTTGAATCTCCATCTGTAATCTTTTTGTTTTATCTTTGGCATGTAGGCATGTGTGTCCGTATTTCGTGTGTTACGAATAACCGTTTGCCTTGTATTCTGTGTTTCTTGTGGTACGTCGTTGTTAAATCTTTTAGATTCATTGAGCCTAATGCCGGGATGGCTGGATACGGAGTACTTGATGCTCTCGAAACGCATCCTTCTTAAGGTCCGATCTTTTGTTTATCGATGTTTTTGTATCCTCTAAGCATGCATGATATGGATAGCTGGTATACGGAGTGCCTTGTACTTTCGAAACGTATCCGTATTATGTTTGTAATGTGTAATATTCTGTTAATATTATGTGGAAGTACCAGAGTCAGTTATGGGGATATTCCATATGAAATATGAGTATATTATTTGGATTGAATGTTTGTGTCATGAGGATAGCTGTTTAATGAAAAATATGCCGGGTATGTTTGCAACTCTGAGATTCCGTTTAATATCTCTATGAGTAAGTTTAATGTATAGTTTTGAATAAAAGCGTTTGTGATATATGTTTTATGATTATGTTTTAGTTTATTAGTTGAGGTATGAAATCAAATATATTTGACTTTTCCTTACTCAAAAAGGAAAAGGAACCTAAAGATGAAGTATATAAAATTTCTCTGGCAATCTCCTTAAATGTGATTGTAAATCACGGTCCATGGACAATGAAGGACTGGAATCATGATATGGTCAATATGTATGCCTGATCAGATTCTTAGACTATTATACGGTGTTATAAGTTGAAACTTGTCAGAAATACTCTCATTGAGGGATTTAGGAGTAAGATTTATTATGCAAGTAAATAAGTGGAGATACGATAATTTAAATTTGGAGGACAAACAACATTAACGGTTTAGACTCAGAATTGGAATCATAGTGGAATCATAATTTTTACTAGTATTACTAGAATTGAAATTTCGAGGACGAAATTTCTTTAAGGGGGGTAGAGCTGTGTGACACCCGTTATTCTCCTAACGGGTATTGAGGTAATTAAATTAATTTTTAATGTATAAAAAAAAAATTGCTTCATTTAAATTTATTTTATAATATTTATTTTTATCTATTTTTAAATTTTCTAAAATTCTCCTATATTTATTTAGTATGATTACTAAAAAGCCTTAGAACTTCTAATAAATCTCAAAAATGTCATATTGGCATTATATGTGTTAAAGTCTTTAGATGAGACATAAGGATATCTTTTCCAACTACTCTTGACCCTCATTTTCTTTATTTCCTCCGTGACATGCTTCAACATGTCTTCTCTATAATTGTTTCTATCACTTCTCTTCAAAGACTTCATCTTTTCTTCCTTTCTCTTCCACGGTTCCCACACTCTTCTTCTCATTTCTTTGCTGAAGCAAAATACTTAGAGAACTTCTTCAAGGCAGCCATAAAAATCAGCCACCATCACCTCCATTTGAGCAAGAATTTCAGTCATACCGAAGTAAAGGAACCTATTTTGAAGCCATTTCAAGCTTCCAAATAACCATAATCCGAGGTTAGAATCTTATGAACAAATTTAGTCTTTCATTTATAAATTTTCTTTTATACTAAAGGATTATTCAAATTTGCGTTCTTAAACCTAAGTATATGTTTGTTGCTATTTTGGAGCATATGTATGAAGTCTAAGTGTATATGCCCTAGACAGAAAATTTATATTGTTAAACTTTGTAATACCTCTATGGGCAGTGGTTATTTCTTGAAATTCTAAGATTAAATTAAAATGAATTTTATGAATTGGTTTGCATATTTGAAAAGTAGCATCCTAGGCTTTCTAACGAGCTATCATAAACCTAAATCGGAGTTGTATTTTATTTTCTAAGAATTATTCAATTTTTGTATTGGAAACTAGTAAATCTGCCAGTTTGTTATGGTATACCAGCTGCTAACCTGAACCAAGAACCCATCTTTGCTCACCACCTAATTCTTTAATGTCTTGCAACCTTTCCAATATTATCCTAAGTGATTGATGAATCTTATTAGGGACTAAAACATATAGATTACTTGTTCACATTTTATATTGTGTTAAGACAAAAATTGTTTACTGTGGTATTCAAAAGAGATTTATATAAAAGCTTTAATGGCATACTAGTAAGATAGGTTTACACATGATTTATTTATGGATGTAGTTGTATGTTGTGCTTTAGTTTTAATTGTCCTTATGCACGCCTTAGGATCAAGGGAGTATGGAGCTAACGTTAATTGATTCCAGGATTAAGAGACTGTTGATAAGCTTAAAAGGTAGGGATTCTATTACTCATCTTTTGTGAGGTTTTTATAGAATTAAAATTGATTGTTTTGCCGCAATATATATATATATCTATGTTGAACTGATATTATATGATTATCACATATGAAACTATGACATGGACTCGTCTTGTATTGTACGGCGAGGAACATAATGAATTGACACATGTTATAAATTGAGAAGCATGGTTAGGAAAACTAACTCTATTGATAATGATTCAATATAGAGAAATTGTGAGACATGAAGAGGGCGACGGTTACGTCCTTGGGCATGAATACCCTAAAAGGTAAAATAGGGGGAAGGCGATGACGCTTCCTTGGGTTGAAAGTCCCAGAACACACTGTACAGGAATCGATTTGGTGAGGACTCGGGGCTTGATGTCCCCTCACCGGAACACCCTTGGAATGTTTATAGGGTGATCAAGTGCGCCCATTTGGGTTTCGATGAGTTGAGTGATACTCAATTTAACATGGATACCTAGGAACAATGATGATTGGTAATATTTGTATAAATGTGTAATTATGACACTTGGTAATGATTAACTACGGTATCCATAAGATGTGATCATAATAAACCTCATAATCTGGAATATGATGTGACTTACTAACCATGCAGATTTTAATGTGGTAATGATAAAAACCTGAAGGTGAGTAATGGCTTTCTCTACTGAGCATAGTGTTGCTCATACCCTTATGTTTATATCTTTTCAGGACTCACTAAGTGTAAGGTGGCTACGAGAAATATAGTTGAGGAAGTGATGTAACTATATTACATTGGGACTGCTCAATTGTAAAGAATGTTCTTCATGATAATGTAAGCATCAATTGTTACTTTCTGTGACTGTATTATAATGTGTTGAGGGTTAAAATGATGATGACAACAGTTTATATTATTAAATTTAAGGTGCTACATTAAAACTGTGGTTTATTTGTCGTTTATATTTTTATTTTTGAGTTGAGAGTTTTCATTTAAGTCCCGGGCAAATTTTATTTTTAAGGTTTTACTTTTATTATTTATTTTTATTTTATCTCATTAAAAACTGTTAACCCCCACATAGGGGCGTTACAGAATTTTTGGTATCAGAGCCTAGGTTCGGTTAACCTAGGGAGTGTAGCACCACTTTAAAAAATATATATATATTTTTGAGATGGTTTTGAAGCTGAATTTTCATTGTCATCATCAAAATGAACCTTCACATTGATTTATACAGTCTAGAAGGATGTAACATGGAAAGGCCATAGAATGAAAATACTTATGGTTATATGAGTACAATAATTATATAGAAGGAAAGTATTAATAGTTATGAGGGAATGATAATTATATGGAATGAGTTTATAAGTAGAATGCTTATGAGAGATTCGTATAATATTAGGATCTATAAGCATATCTAATTCGTATAAACGATGAGAAATTCGTGTAGATACGAGGATTTAAGAGCCTTTTGTCTCGTGAAAAACAATAAAAAAAAAATATAAGGCTTGATTTATTGATTTTAAAGTTTGGCATAGATATGCCAAATTTTTCGTAATTGATTCAAACCTAAGTAATGATTATGTGTGGATTCGATGGAGCACATAAGTGTCAATGTCTTTTCTTAAAAGTTCTATTTATTTGAGGAATATGATATAAGTTGAGAATCATGGTATTGAATCTTGAAAGAGATAAATGTTAGACTTTTGGTCTGTTGAGACTGTGTAAAGTCTAGAATGCATGAATCTCAAAATTGGAATATTTCGTTACGTACATTGTATTTAAGTGTATCAGTGAATCTTTTGGTTACCTAAGGTTTTGTTATATGAGGAAATTATATATTGTATAAGTAGAATTGTGGGGATTGTAGATGTTCTTAAGTAGTAACATCAAGTGTCTTTGTTCGTTGATATGGTCTACGTTGAAAGACGTAAATCGTATTGATTTCAAGGTTAGTCACATTCTAAACCCTTGGTAGCAATGATGATGAATCCATTGATAGATGTTAAGTATTATGAATAACATATGGGTGTATGCATTGTTCAATAAGGTTTTGATTAAAACAAAATTATTTGAGTTGCTGGATCATTTAGGAAGATCCTTGTTGTCGTTAAATTAGATTTGTTGTTTATAGTTAACTTTATCTATAGTGGGCTTTGAATTGGGTTTAAGATTCATACGAATTGGTTTTCAATTTTATGTTTGTTATTTAACTCGTTCCAGATGTGTTAAGGCCCAAAACAACCTGACCATTTTCAACTAAGAACATTTGGGCCTAGTTCAAATCTTAAATCAGTTTGATTCATACTGTCTCTCCCACGTGGTCTCTATACGTGTCATATACAGTGGTTTAATTATTGTTTACAAATACGTTTACTGTGCATAGGAGCTTATTTCTCCGAGTTCACTTTTTCTCTCTTAATTTGTTATTTTCTCTTTAAATCGCAAATCCTCTTCTTTTTCATTAAAAATTCTTCTTTTCTTCTAAAAGAAGAAGGAATTTTAGGATTCTGCAATTTACTATCTTAATTTTTCCTTTCTATTTACTCTTCTTTCATCTCATCATGGACCCAAAGTACCAACACCTGAGAAAGTATTTCCCATCACTCTCCCAAAAGATTCTCAGAAAGAAATACAAGGCTAGAATTACTCGGTTGTGGATTCTTATGCGTTTTGGTATCCCTTGTGATGTGAGAATGTTGATAGAGGGAAAAATCCGTCCAAGTGACTTTAGTCAAGATGTCGGTTTACCAGGAACGGGTACCAGTCGTAGTGCAATGAAAAGAAGAGCTCGTGCCATCGTGGTCACTTGTAACAAATGTGGAAGACAAAATTTTAACGGTAAATGTACTTCACCTGGTTATATGTCTACGAATAGAGAGGATAAAATAAGGTTTTGTAGGGATGGACTTTCAAAGGAGAACTTGGATAGCATCCATCCTCCTCTCCACGGTCACCCTAGTGGATATGTTCAAGGAGCTATTTTTAAACTCTGGCCTAAATTTTATACAGAAAGACAACGCCTCAGGAATATGGTATTTCTAGATCCTGTTTGCCAAGCCATAAGAAAACTGGATGGGGAATAAGTCATCGCTCTATAAAGGTTATTTAGTCTTTACTTATTTGAAGCAGTTTTAGCTGATGTTCAACAGTTTGTGTTTTTCTTTTACTCAGAATATTTGCTTTTGTGTTTGAAATAATTGTGATTATTAGATTGATACAGTAAGTGTTAATATCTTATTTAATTTATGATTTTCTTAAATATATATATAATAAAATATATTATCTTATCAGACACGTTACATACGGTACAGTAATATGTTTGAATTTTGAAAAGCTTATCCAGATATTTCAAGATTTGTGTCTCAAATTTCAAAAGTTCTACAGTATTTGTCGTTTATATTAAATTTCTAGACTTGGTGTATATTTGTCAAAAAGTCTACAGTTGTGTCATGAGGGTCTTCTGTCGAATTGTTCTCAATTGTCAAAAGTTATACAATTAGAGTCTAATCTTTTTCAAAAAGTGAATCAGATTTTCTGTAAACTATCAATCACCTTATCTTACTTTCTTATCCGCACAAGATTTTGTTTAAATCTTTGGATTACCTTTTCATTACCTACTCGTCTATCTCTTTAGCCCTTTTTGTATATTTCTCATCTTTAAAAACTCATGTAGAACCCGAAGTCTAAGTGGAGCAGACATTAAGCAACCACTTCTATAAACCAAATATGTCTACCTCCCAGTCCACGAAGAAAATAAAGAATGTCTGTGTCTTTTGTGGTTCCAGCTTTGGAAAAGATAAAGCTTATTTAGAAGCTGCAAATCACTTAGGGCAAGTCCTAGCACGCAAAAAGATTAACATAATCTATGGGGGTGGTAGTATAAAAATGATGGTAAATATGGCACTAGCAGCTAGGTCTAGCGACGCTACTGATGTAAGAATTTGGCCTCATATTCCAGTTGAAGGAAACCTTTGTAAGGAAGCCATAGGTAAGGGAGAAGGAGTCAGGAGTATCCCTAAAAATTTTAAAGACATAATCTATAATTCTGATGCTTTTATAGCATTACCTGGTGGTCTAGGTACTCTTGAGGAAATATTTATAGTTGCTTGTGGGCAATTGTTGGGCTTTTATTCCAAACCTTTGGGACTGCTGAACGTAAAGGGTTTTTATGACGGTCTTTTAAAATTTCTAGATTACGCTGTGGAAGAGAACATCACTACAGAATCGGAGAGACAAATCTTTGTTACTGCTTCAACAGCTGAGGAATTGATAGATAAAATGCAAATCATACATCCAGAATCCGACACTGCAACATCCAAGCTTGAATGGGAAAGGGAAAGCCGGGAGCGGCCAATTGATTTGAATCTCCATCTGTAATCTTTTTGTTTTATCTTTGGCATGTAGGCATGTGTGTCCGTATTTCGTGTGTTACGAATAACCGTTTGCCTTGTATTCTGTGTTTCTTGTGGTACGTTGTTGTTCAATCTTTTAGATTCATTGAGCCTAATGCCGGGATGGCTGGATACGGAGTACTTGATGCTCTCGAAACGCATCCTTCTTAAGGTCCGATCTTTTGTTTATCGATGTTTTTGTATCCTCTAAGCATGCATGATATGGATAGCTGGTATACGGAGTGTCTTGTACTCTCGAAACGTATCCGTATCATGTTTGTAATGTGTAATATTCTGTTAATATTATGTGGAAGTACCAGAGTCAGTTACGGGGATATTCCATATGAAATATGAATATATTATTTGGGTTGAATGTTTGTGTCATGAGGATAGCTGTTTAATGAAAAATATGTCGGGTTTGTCTGCAACTCTGAGATTCCGTTTAATATCTCTATGAATAAGTTTAATGTATGGTTTTGAATATAAGTGTTTGTGATATATGTTTTATGATTATGTTTTAGTTTATTAGTTGAGGTATGAAATCAAATATATTTGACTTTTCCTTACTCAAAAAGGAAAAGGAACCTAAAGATGAAGTATATAAAATTTCTCTGGCAATCTCCTTAAATGTGATTGTAAATCACAGTCCATGGACAATGAAGGACCGGAATCATGATATGGTCAATATGTATGCCTGATCAGATTCTTAGACTATTATACGGTGTTATAAGTTGAAACTTGTCAGAAATACTCTTATTGAGGGATTTAGGAGTAAGATTTATTATGCAAGTAAATAAGTGGAAATACGATAACTTAAATTTGGAGGACAAACAACATTAACGGTTTAGACTCAGAATTGGAATCATAGTGGAATCATAATTTTTACTAGTATTGCTAGAATTGAAATTTCGAGGACGAAATTTCTTTAAGGGGGGTAGAGCTGTGACACCCGTTATTCTCCTAACGGGTATTGAGGTAATTAAATTAATTTTTAATGTATAAAAAAAAAATTGCTTCATTTAAATTTATTTTATAATATTTATTTTTATCTATTTTTAAATTTTCTAAAATTCTCCTATATTTATTTAGTATGATTACTAAAAAGCCTTAGAACTTCTAATAAATCTCAAAAATGTCATATTGGCATTATATGTGTTAAAGTCTTTAGATGAGACATAAGGATATCTTTTCCAACTACTCTTGACCCTCATTTTCTTTATTTCCTCCGTGACATGCTTCAACATGTCTTCTCTATAATTGTTTCTATCACTTCTCTTCAAAGACTTCATCTTTTCTTCCTTTCTCTTCCACGGTTCCCACACTCTTCTTCTCATTTCTTTGCTGAAGCAAAATACTTAGAGAACTTCTTCAAGGCAGCCATAAAAATCAGCCACCATCACCTCCATTTGAGCAAGAATTTCAGTCATACCGAAGTAAAGGAACCTATTTTGAAGCCATTTCAAGCTTCCAAATAACCATAATCCGAGGTTAGAATCTTATGAACAAATTTAGTCTTTCATTTATAAATTTTCTTTTATACTAAAGGATTATTCAAATTTGCGTTCTTAAACCTAAGTATATGTTTGTTGCTATTTTGGAGCATATGTATGAAGTCTAAGTGTATATGCCCTAGACAGAAAATTTATATTGTTAAACTTTGTAATACCTCTATGGGCAGTGGTTATTTCTTGAAATTCTAAGATTAAATTAAAATGAATTTTATGAATTGGTTTGCATATTTGAAAAGTAGCATCCTAGGCTTTCTAACGAGCTATCATAAACCTAAATCGGAGTTGTATTTTATTTTCTAAGAATTATTCAATTTTTGTATTGGAAACTAGTAAATCTGCCAGTTTGTTATGGTATACCAGCTGCTAACCTGAACCAAGAACCCATCTTTGCTCACCACCTAATTCTTTAATGTCTTGCAACCTTTCCAATATTATCCTAAGTGATTGATGAATCTTATTAGGGACTAAAACATATAGATTACTTGTTCACATTTTATATTGTGTTAAGACAAAAATTGTTTACTGTGGTATTCAAAAGAGATTTATATAAAAGCTTTAATGGCATACTAGTAAGATAGGTTTACACATGATTTATTTATGGATGTAGTTGTATGTTGTGCTTTAGTTTTAATTGTCCTTATGCACGCCTTAGGATCAAGGGAGTATGGAGCTAACGTTAATTGATTCCAGGATTAAGAGACTGTTGATAAGCTTAAAAGGTAGGGATTCTATTACTCATCTTTTGTGAGGTTTTTATAGAATTAAAATTGATTGTTTTGCCGCAATATATATATATATCTATGTTGAACTGATATTATATGATTATCACATATGAAACTATGACATGGACTCGTCTTGTATTGTACGGCGAGGAACATAATGAATTGACACATGTTATAAATTGAGAAGCATGGTTAGGAAAACTAACTCTATTGATAATGATTCAATATAGAGAAATTGTGAGACATGAAGAGGGCGACGGTTACGTCCTTGGGCATGAATACCCTAAAAGGTAAAATAGGGGGAAGGCGATGACGCTTCCTTGGGTTGAAAGTCCCAGAACACACTGTACAGGAATCGATTTGGTGAGGACTCGGGGCTTGATGTCCCCTCACCGGAACACCCTTGGAATGTTTATAGGGTGATCAAGTGCGCCCATTTGGGTTTCGATGAGTTGAGTGATACTCAATTTAACATGGATACCTAGGAACAATGATGATTGGTAATATTTGTATAAATGTGTAATTATGACACTTGGTAATGATTAACTACGGTATCCATAAGATGTGATCATAATAAACCTCATAATCTGGAATATGATGTGACTTACTAACCATGCAGATTTTAATGTGGTAATGATAAAAACCTGAAGGTGAGTAATGGCTTTCTCTACTGAGCATAGTGTTGCTCATACCCTTATGTTTATATCTTTTCAGGACTCACTAAGTGTAAGGTGGCTACGAGAAATATAGTTGAGGAAGTGATGTAACTATATTACATTGGGACTGCTCAATTGTAAAGAATGTTCTTCATGATAATGTAAGCATCAATTGTTACTTTCTGTGACTGTATTACAATGTGTTGAGGGTTAAAATGATGATGACAACAGTTTATATTATTAAATTTAAGGTGCTACATTAAAACTGTGGTTTATTTGTCGTTTATATTTTTATTTTTGAGTTGAGAGTTTTCATTTAAGTCCCGGGCAAATTTTATTTTTAAGGTTTTACTTTTATTATTTATTTTTATTTTATCTCATTAAAAACTGTTAACCCCCATATAGGGGCGTTACATTCTTCTAACGGGTATTGAGGTAATTAAATTAATTTTTAATGTATAAAAAAAATTGCTTCATTTAAATTTATTTTATAATATTTATTTTTATCTATTTTTAAATTTTCTAAAATTCTCCTATATTTATTTAGTATGATTACTAAAAAGCCTTAGAACTTCTAATAAATCTCAAAAATGTCATATTGGCATTATGTGTGTTAAAGTCTTTAGATGAGACATAAGGATATCTTTTCCAACTACTCTTGACCCTCATTTTCTTTATTTCCTCCGTGACATGCTTCAACATGTCTCCTCTATAATTGTTTCTATCACTTCTCTTCAAAGACTTCATCTTTTCTTCCTTTCTCTTCCACGGTTCCCACACTCTTCTTCTCATTTCTTTGCTGAAGCAAAATACTTAGAGAACTTCTTCAAGGCAGCCATAAAAATCAGCCACCATCACCTCCATTTGAGCAAGAATTTCAGTCATACCGAAGTAAAGGAACCTGTTTTGAAGCCATTTCAAGCTTCCAACTAACCATAATCCGAGGTTAGAATCTTATGAACAAATTTAGTCTTTCATTTATAAATTTTCTTTTATACTAAAGGATTATTCAAATTTGCGTTCTTAAACCTAAGTATATGTTTGTTGCTATTTTGGAGCATATGTATGAAGTCTAAGTGTATATGCCCTAAACAGAAAATTTATATTGTTAAACTTTATAATACCTCTATGGGCAGTGGTTATTTCTTGAAATTCTAAGATTAAATTAAAATAAATTTTATGAATGTAGTTGTATGTTGTGCTTTAGTTTTAATTGTCCTTATGCACGCCTTAGGATCAAGGGAGTATGGAGCTAACGTTAATTGATTCCAGGATTAAGAGACTGTTGATAAGCTTAAAAGGTAGGGATTCTATTACTCATCTTTTGTGAGGTTTTTATAGAATTAAAATTGATTGTTTTGCCGCAATATATATATATCTATGTTGAACTGATATTATATGATTATCACATATGAAACTATGACATGGACTCGTCTTGTATTGTACGGCGAGGAACATAATGAATTGACACATGTTATAAATTGAGAAGCATGGTTAGGAAAACTGACTCTATTAATAATGATTTAATATAGAGAAATTGTGAGACATGAAAAGGGCGACGGTTACGTCCTTGGGCATGAATACCCTAAAAGGTAAAGTAGGGGGAAGGCGATGACGCTTCCTTGGGTTGAAAGTCCCAGAACACACTGTACAGGAATCGATTTGGTGAGGACTCGGGGCTTGATGTCCCCTCACCGGAACACCCTTGGAATGTTTATAGGGTGATCAAGTGCGCCCATTTGGGTTTCGATGAGTTGAGTGATACTCAATTTAACATGGATACCTAGGAACAATGATGATTGGTAATATTTGTATAAATGTGTAATTATGACACTTGGTAATGATTAACTACGGTATCCATAAGATGTGATCATAATAAACCTTATAATCTGGAATATGATGTAACCTACTAACCATGCAGATTTTAATGTGGTAATGATAAAAACCTAAAGGTGAGTAATGGCTTTCTCTACTGAGCATAGTGTTGCTCATTCCCTTATGTTTATATCTTTTCAGGACTCACTAAGTGTGAGGTGGCTACGAGAAATATAGTTGAGGAAGTGATGTAACTATATTACATTGGGACTGCTTCAATCGTTGAGAATGTTCTTCATGATAATGTAAGCATCAATTGTTACTTCTGTGACTGTATTATAATGTGTTGAGGGTTAAAATGATGATGACAACAGTTTATATTATTAAATTTAAGGTGCTACATTAAAACTGTGGTTTAATTGTCGTTTATATTTTTATTTTTGAGTTGAGAGTTTTCATTTAAGTCCCGGGCAAATTTTATTTTTAAGGTTTTACTTTTACTATTTATTTTTATTTTATCTCATTAAAAACTGTTAACCCCCATATAGGGGCGTTACAATGATACAGTATATTTTCCTTTTAGGCATGGAAGGCAACCTCCATTGAATCAGATTCCTCAGTGACCCTACATGTAGACAAAGCTATGGTGTGGAGATTCTCTATAATAGGCGGAAACGTAGTACGTTCACGCATCGCTACGAAGTTGAGGTCTATCTGCTTATCTTGACAGTCTCATCCATTGTAGGATAGAATTTTAGGGGTAATCCTCCAACACTAATCCCATATAAACATTTGTAGTATAGGCAGATATCCAGCGTACGATAATGATCATTGCAACTATGTTTTGATCACATAAGTTGATTCGATGCTGTGAGACTTTCATAGGGTTAAAAAACTCTCATAGGTATACAAGATACTGTAATTCAAAAATATGAAATAATTTTCATTTTTTTATTTTTGAATATAAAGTAAAAAATGTAAATCAAATAAGCTTTTTATAAGCACTAAATGGTTGACTTCTCTTAAATTAAGTGTCTACAAAAGCTAAATATATTTTTTAAAGGTCAATTTAAACACGTCAAAAAGCATTTTTTTAGATTAAATGATACAAAAGTATAGGGTATTTGACAAGTACGGTTAGAACTAATTTTGTGGTCATTAAATAGTATAAAACTCTTACATATTATAGTAACAAATAAAAAGTTGTTACAGTATAAGTTTTGACATGTCATAGTCTTTTAAACCATAAAGTTAGTTCTAACCCCATTTGCTAAACACCATTGTAGTTTTTTTAAGTTATTCCAAACAGGCTCTAAGATGGAGCTTCTAAGATCGCAGTTTTTCCCCCAAAAAAGATTGAATTTACACACACCCCTCATATTTCTTCGTCGAATTAAGTGTAGAATCACTGTTACCTATATCAAAGTTTAGATTTGAACTAGTTTAGTATATCTATATATAATGTGCTTGAAAAAAGAGTTGAAAGTTATAATTTGAACTCTTATATTATAGTATTTAAGGGTTTCACATAATAGTATACTTTGATTTTATATTGGAGAAAGATAAAACTAAAAAGTTAAAACTCTTTTGCCAAATATCCTAATAGGCTCATTTATTGTAGGACCTTATTGTCACGGCCTTAATCTTTTCAACTAAGCAACCGTACGGCCTTAGCACAATCACGATACTAAGTAAGCCTAACTTCACCCAAACCCTCAAGGACAAAGTGAGAAGGCAAAGCAAAATGTTGGTGAAGTCAAAGAAAGAACTCTATGAGAGTGATAAGAGTGAAAACAAGATTTCTATTATGAAAGTAGTCTTTACAAGTGTAGAGGATTGTGACACCCGTTATTCTCCTAACGGGTATTGAGGTAATTAAATTAATTTTTAATGTATAAAAAAAAAATTGCTTCATTTAAATTTATTTTATAATATTTATTTTTATCTATTTTTAAATTTTCTAAAATTCTCCTATATTTATTTAGTATGATTACTAAAAAGCCTTAGAACTTCTAATAAATCTCAAAAATGTCATATTGGCATTATGTGTGTTAAAGTCTTTAGATGAGACATAAGGATATCTTTTTCAACTACTCTTGACCCTCATTTTCTTTATTTCCTCCGTGACATGCTTCAACATGTCTCCTCTATAATTGTTTCTATCACTTCTCTTCAAAGATTTCATCTTTTCTTCCTTTCTCTTCCACGGTTCCCACACTCTTCTTCTTATTTCTTTGCTGAAGCAAAATACTTAGAGAACTTCTTCAATGCAGCCATAAAAATCAGCCACCATCACCTCCATTTGAGCAAGAATTTCAGTCATACCGAACTAAAGGAACCTGTTTTGAAGCCATTTCAAGCTTCCAACTAACCATAATCCGAGGTTAGAATCTTATGAACAAATTTAGTCTTTCATTTATAAATTTTCTTTTATACTAAAGGATTATTCAAATTTGCGTTCTTAAACCTAAGTATATGTTTGTTGCTATTTTGGAGCATATGTATGAAGTCTAAGTGTATATGCTCTAGACAGAAAATTTATATTGTTAAACTTTATAATACCTCTATGGGCAGTGGTTTTTTCTTGAAATTCTAAGATTAAATTAAAATAAATTTTATGAATGTAGTTGTATGTTGTGCTTTAGTTTTAATTGTCCTTATGCACGCCTTAGGATCAAGGGAGTATGGAGCTAACGTTAATTGATTCCAGGATTAAGAGACTGTTGATAAGCTTAAAAGGTAGGGATTCTATTACTCATCTTTTGTGAGGTTTTTATAGAATTAAAATTGATTGTTTTGCCGCAATATATATATATCTATGTTGAACTGATATTATATGATTATCACATATGAAACTATGACATGGACTCGTCTTGTATTGTACGGCGAGGAACATAATGAATTGACACATGTTATAAATTGAGAAGCATGGTTAGGAAAACTAACTCTATTGATAATGATTCAATATAGAGAAATTGTGAGACATGAAAAGGGCGACGGTTACGTCCTTGGGCATGAATACCCTAAAAGGTAAAGTAGGGGGAAGGCGATGACGCTTCCTTGGGTTGAAAGTCCCAGAACACACTGTACAGGAATCGATTTGGTGAGGACTCGGGGCTTGATGTCCCCTCACCGGAACACCCTTGGAATGTTTATAGGGTGATCAAGTGCGCCCATTTGGGTTTCGATGAGTTGAGTGATACTCAATTTAACATGGATACCTAGGAACAATGATGATTGGTAATATTTGTATAAATGTGTAATTATGACACTTGGTAATGATTAACTACGGTATCCATAAGATGTGATCATAATAAACCTCATAATCTGGAATATGATGTAACTTACTAACCATGCAGATTTTAATGTGGTAATGATAGAGGTGAGTAATAGCTTTCTCTACTGAGCATAGTGTTGCTCATTCCCTTATGTTTATATCTTTTCAGGACTCACTAAGTGTGAGGTGGCTACGAGAAATATAGTTGAGGAAGTGATGTAGCTATATTACATTGGGACTGCTTCAATTGTTGAGAATGTTCTTCATGATAATGTAAGCATCAATTGTTACTTTCTGTGACTGTATTACAATGTGTTGAGGGTTAAAATGATGATGACAACAGTTTATATTATTAAATTTAAGGTGCTACATTAAAACTGTGGTTTATTTGTCGTTTATATTTTTATTTTTGAGTTGAGAGTTTTCATTTAAGTCCCGGGCAAATTTTATTTTTAAGGTTTTACTTTTATTATTTATTTTTATTTTATCTCATTAAAAACTGTTAACCCCCATATAGGGGCGTTACAGAATTTTTGGTATCAGAGCCTAGGTTCGGTTAACCTAGGGAGTGTAGCACCACTTTAAAAAATATATTTTTGAGATGGTTTTGAAGCTGAATTTTCAGTGTCATCATCAAAATGAACCTTCACATTGATTTATACAGTTTAGAAGGATGTAACATGGAAAGGCCATAGAATGAAAATACTAATGGTTATATGAGTACAATAATTATATAGAAGGAAAGTATTAATAGTTATGAGGGAATGATAATTATATGAAATGAGTTTATAAGTAGAATGCTTATGAGAGATTCGTATAATATTAGGATCTATAAGCATATCTAATTCGTATAAACGATGAGAAATTCGTATAGATACGAGGATTTAAGAGCCTTTTGTCTCGTGAAAAACAATAAAAAAAATATAAGGCTTGATTTATTGATTTTAAAGTTTGACATAGATATGCCAAATTTTTCGTAATTGATTCAAACCTAAGTAATGATTATGTGTGGATTCGATGGAGCACATAAGTGTCAATATCTTTTCTTAAAAGTTTTATTTATTTGAGGAATATGATATAAGTTGGGAATCATGGTATTGAATCTTGAGAGAGATAAATGTTAGACTTTTGGTCTGTTGAGACTGTGTAAAGTCTAGAATGCATGAATCTCAAAATTGGAATATTTTGTTACGTACATTGTATTTAAGTGTATCAGTGAATCTTTATATATAGATGCAATAGAAAAATGATCAATAGGAGTTTCCTTAAGAAAATCATAATACTTAAGGCACTTATAATAATTTTGAATAATTACGATAAAATGTTTAAGTTTTAGATGTTTAGATGTGAATCTTTTGGTTACTTAAGGTTTTGTTATATGAGGAAATTATATATTGTATAAGTAGAATTGTGGGGATTGTAGATGTTCTTAAGTAGTAACATCTAGTGTCTTTGTTCATTGATATGGTCTATGTTGGAAGACGTAAATCGTATTGATTTCAAGGTTAGTCGCATTCTAAACCCTTGGTAGTAATGATGATGAATCCATTGATAGATGTTAAGTATTATGAATAACATATGGGTGTATGCATTGTTCAATAAGGTTTTGATTAAAACAAAATCATTTGAGTTGCTGGAAGATTGTGTTGTTATGAAATGATTTTAAATATCATTCAGGAAGATCCTTGTTGTCGTTAAATTAGATTTGTTGTTTATAGTTAACTTTATCTATAGTGGGCTTTGAATTGGGTTTAAGATTCATACGAATTGGTTTTTAATTTTATGTTTGTTATTTAACTCGTTCTAAATGTGTTAAGGCCCGAAACAACCTGACCATTTTCAACTAAGAACATTTGGGCCTAGTTCAAATCTTAAATCAGTTTGATTCACACTGTCTCTCCCACGTGGTCTCTATACGTGTCATATACAGTGGTTTAATTATTGTTTACATATACGTTTACTGTACATAAGAGCTTATTTCTCCGAGTTCACTTTTTCTCTCTTAATTTGTTATTTTCTCTCTAAATCGCAAATCCTCTTCTTTCTCATTAAAAATTCTTCTTTTCCTCCAAAAGAAGAAGGAATTCTAAGATTCTGCAATTTACTATCTTAATTTTTCCTTTCTATTTACTCTTCTTTCATCTCATCATGGACCCAAAGTACCAACATCTGAGAAAGTATTTCCCATCACTCTCCCAAAAGATTCTCAGAAAGAAATACAAGGCTAGAATTACTCGGTTGTGGATTCTTATGCGTTTTGGTATCCCTTGTGATGTGAGAATGTTAATAGAGGGGAAAATCCGTCCGAGTGACTTTAGTCAAGATGTCGGTTTACCAGGAACGGGTACCAGTCGTAGTGCAATGAAAAGAAGAGCTCGTGCCATCGTGGTCACTTGTAACAAATGTGGAAGACAAAATTGTAACGGTAAATGTACTTCACCTGGTTATATGTCTACGAATAGAGAGGATAAAATAAGGTTTTGTAGGGATGGACTTTCAAAGGAGAACTTGGATAGCATCCATCCTCCTCTCCACGGTCACCCTAGTGGATATGTTCAAGGAGCTATTTTTAAACTCTGGCCTAAATTTTATACAGAAAGACAACGCCTCAGGAATATGGTATTTTTAGATCCTGTTTGCCAAGCCATAAGAAAACTGGATGGGGAATAAGTCATCGTTCTATAAAGGTTATTTAGTCTTTACTTATTTGAAGCAGTTTTAGCTGATATTCAACAGTTTGTGTTTTTCTTTTACTCAGAATATTTGCTTTTGTGTTTGAAATAATTGTGATTATTAGATTGATACAGTAAGTGTTAATATCTTATTTAATTTATGATTTTCTTAAATATATATATAATAAAATATATTATCTTATCAGACACGTTACATACGGTACAGTAATATGTTTGAATTTTGAAAAGCTTATCCAGATATTTCAAGATTTGTGTCTCAAATTTCAAAAGTTCTACAGTATTTGTCGTTTATATTAAATTTCTCGACTTGGTGTATATTTGTCAAAAAGTCTACAGTTGTGTCATGAGGGTCTTCTGTCGAATTGTTCTCAATTGTCAAAAGTTATACAATTAGAGTCTAATCTTTTTCAAAAAGTGAATCAGATTTTCTGTAAACTATCAATCACCTTATCTTACTTTCTTATCCGCACAAGATTTTGTTTAAATCTTTGGATTACCTTTTCATTACCTACTCGTCTATCTCTTTAGCCCTTTTTGTATATTTCTCATCTTTAAAAACTTATGTAGAACCCGAAGTCTAAGTGGAGCAGACATTAAGCAACCACTTCTATAAACCAAATATGTCTACCTCCCAGTCCACGAAGAAAATAAAGAATGTCTGTGTCTTTTGTGGTTCCAGCTTTGGAAAAGATAAAGCTTATTTAGAAGCTGCAAATCACTTAGGGCAAGTTCTAGCACGCAAAAAGATTAACATAATCTATGGGGGTGGTAGTATAAAAATGATGGTAAATATGGCACTAGCAGCTAGGTCTAGCGACGCTACTGATGTAAGAATTTGGCCTCATATTCCAGTTGAAGGAAACCTTTGTAAGGAAGCCATAGGTAAGGGAGAAGGAGTCAGGAGTATCCCTAAAAATTTTAAAGACATAATCTATAATTCTGATGCTTTTATAGCATTACCTGGTGGTCTAGGTACTCTTGAGGAAATATTTATAGTTGCTTGTGGGCAATTGTTGGGCTTTTATTCCAAACCTTTGGGACTGCTGAATGTAAATGGTTTTTATGACGGTCTTTTGAAATTTCTAGATTACGCTGTGGAAGAAAACATCACTACAGAATCGGAGAGACAAATCTTTGTCACTGCTTCAACAGCTGAGGAATTGATAGATAAAATGCAAATCATACATCCAGAATCCGACACTGCAACATCCAAGCTTGAATGGGAAAGGGAAAGCCGGGAGCGGCCAATTGATTTGAATCTCCATCTGTAATCTTTTTGTTTTATCTTTGGCATGTAGGCATGTGTGTCCGTATTTCGTGTGTTACGAATAACCGTTTGCCTTGTATTCTGTGTTTCTTGTGGTACGTTGTTGTTCAATCTTTTAGATTCATTGAGCCTAATGCCGGGATGGCTGGATACGGAGTACTTGATGCTCTCGAAACGCATCCTTCTTAAGGTCCGATCTTTTGTTTATCGATGTTTTTGTATCCTCTAAGCATGCATGATATGGATAGCTGGTATACGGAGTGCCTTGTACTCTCGAAACGTATCCGTATCATATTTGTAATGTGTAATATTCTGTTAATATTATGTGGAAGTACCAGAGTCAGTTATGGGGATATTCCATATGAAATATGAGTATATTATTTGGGTTGAATGTTTGTGTCATGAGGATAGCTGTTTAATGAAAAATATGTCGGGTATGTTTGCAACTCTGAGATTCCGTTTAATATCTCTATGAGTAAGTTTAATGTATAGTTTTGAATAAAAGTGTTTGTGATATATGTTTTATGATTATGTTCTAGTTTATTAGTTGAGGTATGAAATCAAATATATTTGACTTTTCCTTACTCAAAAAGGAAAAGGAACCTAAAGATGAAGTATATAAAATTTCTCTGGCAATCTCCTTAAATGTGATTGTAAATCACGGTCCATGGACAATGAAGGACTGGAATCATGGTATGGTCAATATGTATGCCTGATCAGATTCTTAGACTATTACACGGTGTTATAAGTTGAAACTTGTCAAAAATACTCTCATTGAGGGATTTAGGAGTAAGATTTATTATGCAAGTAAATAAGTGGAGATATGATGACTTAAATTTGGAGGACAAACAACATTAACGGTTTAGACTCAGAATTGGAATCATAGTGGAATCATAATTTTTACTAGTATTACTAGAATTGAAATTTCGAGGACGAAATTTCTTTAAGGGGGGTAGAGCTGTGACACCCGTTATTCTCCTAACGGGTATTGAGGTAATTAAATTAATTTTTAATGTATAAAAAAAAATTGCTTCATTTAAATTTATTTTATAATATTTATTTTTATCTATTTTTAAATTTTCTAAAATTCTCCTATATTTATTTAGTATGATTACTAAAAAGCCTTAGAACTTCTAATAAATCTCAAAAATGTCATATTGGCATTATGTGTGTTAAAGTCTTTAGATGAGACATAAGGATATCTTTTTCAACTACTCTTGACCCTCATTTTCTTTATTTCCTCCGTGACATGCTTCAACATGTCTCCTCTATAATTGTTTCTATCACTTCTCTTCAAAGATTTCATCTTTTCTTCCTTTCTCTTCCACGGTTCCCACACTCTTCTTCTTATTTCTTTGCTGAAGCAAAATACTTAGAGAACTTCTTCAATGCAGCCATAAAAATCAGCCACCATCACCTCCATTTGAGCAAGAATTTCAGTCATACCGAACTAAAGGAACCTGTTTTGAAGCCATTTCAAGCTTCCAACTAACCATAATCCGAGGTTAGAATCTTATGAACAAATTTAGTCTTTCATTTATAAATTTTCTTTTATACTAAAGGATTATTCAAATTTGCGTTCTTAAACCTAAGTATATGTTTGTTGCTATTTTGGAGCATATGTATGAAGTCTAAGTGTATATGCTCTAGACAGAAAATTTATATTGTTAAACTTTATAATACCTCTATGGGCAGTGGTTTTTTCTTGAAATTCTAAGATTAAATTAAAATAAATTTTATGAATGTAGTTGTATGTTGTGCTTTAGTTTTAATTGTCCTTATGCACGCCTTAGGATCAAGGGAGTATGGAGCTAACGTTAATTGATTCCAGGATTAAGAGACTGTTGATAAGCTTAAAAGGTAGGGATTCTATTACTCATCTTTTGTGAGGTTTTTATAGAATTAAAATTGATTGTTTTGCCGCAATATATATATATCTATGTTGAACTGATATTATATGATTATCACATATGAAACTATGACATGGACTCGTCTTGTATTGTACGGCGAGGAACATAATGAATTGACACATGTTATAAATTGAGAAGCATGGTTAGGAAAACTAACTCTATTGATAATGATTCAATATAGAGAAATTGTGAGACATGAAAAGGGCGACGGTTACGTCCTTGGGCATGAATACCCTAAAAGGTAAAGTAGGGGGAAGGCGATGACGCTTCCTTGGGTTGAAAGTCCCAGAACACACTGTACAGGAATCGATTTGGTGAGGACTCGGGGCTTGATGTCCCCTCACCGGAACACCCTTGGAATGTTTATAGGGTGATCAAGTGCGCCCATTTGGGTTTCGATGAGTTGAGTGATACTCAATTTAACATGGATACCTAGGAACAATGATGATTGGTAATATTTGTATAAATGTGTAATTATGACACTTGGTAATGATTAACTACGGTATCCATAAGATGTGATCATAATAAACCTCATAATCTGGAATATGATGTAACTTACTAACCATGCAGATTTTAATGTGGTAATGATAGAGGTGAGTAATAGCTTTCTCTACTGAGCATAGTGTTGCTCATTCCCTTATGTTTATATCTTTTCAGGACTCACTAAGTGTGAGGTGGCTACGAGAAATATAGTTGAGGAAGTGATGTAGCTATATTACATTGGGACTGCTTCAATTGTTGAGAATGTTCTTCATGATAATGTAAGCATCAATTGTTACTTTCTGTGACTGTATTACAATGTGTTGAGGGTTAAAATGATGATGACAACAGTTTATATTATTAAATTTAAGGTGCTACATTAAAACTGTGGTTTATTTGTCGTTTATATTTTTATTTTTGAGTTGAGAGTTTTCATTTAAGTCCCGGGCAAATTTTATTTTTAAGGTTTTACTTTTATTATTTATTTTTATTTTATCTCATTAAAAACTGTTAACCCCCATATAGGGGCGTTACAAGGATGGAGGGCCAATGAGAGGCATTCTGCTATTTATAGGCTAAGAGTCATCCCAAGAACATTCTAGAATCATTTAGAAAGAGGGCTAGCCTAGAACATTCTAGCATGGTACTAAACTATGTACAAAGTGTAAAAAGCTCTAGAGAATTCTACAATATACTAGTATGTTATATGTATCTCAAATATTCTAGAAAGTTGTAGAGTTCTCTATGGTCTTCCAAAGGGTTCTATAATCTTCTAGAGAGTTTTGGATGTTTCTTGAGTATTCTAGACCAGTGTAAAACTTCTAGAATATTATGGAACCCTCTAGAATGTTATGGAAGCTTTTAAAATATTGCGGAATATTCTAAAAACTCCATGACTCTACCTCATTGCCTTGATTTCTTTAGGAAGTTTCAGAGTATTCTAATTGATTCCAACGCTTAGAAAATACTCTAGAGAATTCTAGAGTCTTCATGAACCTCCAATGGTTAAGATGGGGTAAAAATTATACGACTTGTGACATTATGCTGATAATACATGTTAAAATCGGTCAAAATCATATCAAAAATTGCTTGTTTGGTTGGAATACTTTCAATACTCAAATCACGGTTTGAATTATCTTGTTACAGTATATTTTCTCATAAAAATTTAAATCTTTATTTAAATATTTTATTTAAATACCCGAACCAAACAGACACTAAAAAAAATTTAAAAACAAATACCTTTTAAATAGTTAAGAAAATAAAAACCTAGAAATAATTTATTTTTTTAGGCTGTACCGCAAAACTCCGTCTATATATTGTAAGATCACAGGCACCCCAATCGGCTGGACAACGTGGCAGTGGATATTTTGCACGTTGTCTTCCATTCTCCTCCAGAACTTTTCTTCATATGTCATCCATTAACGCGTGTTATACGTCAGCACTCTTACTATGGCCCAATTATTATTATCACATCACAAAGCAACTAATTATTACAACCACTTTATTTAAAAAAAAAACAAAGAGATTGAACATTAACACAGCTTTCATTAAAAAAAATATCAGAACAGTTTTATTTTTCAGCCAAAAAATAATACACACACACACATATTGTGTTATCGCAATTGGTGATGCATTTTCCTCTAGGCCAAAGGGCAGGCGATAAGGTTGTGACACGTTAAACTTTGTAGCCAGTTAAAGAGGGAAAAAAATCCCAACAAAAGAAATGTAGTCCATGTGCAATAATTTATTTTGGAAAAAAAGGCACGGGGAGCGTTGTAGATGAAATGAGCATATCATGTGTTCTTGTTTCTTCTTTTTATTCTTTGTCCTTGTTGGTCATATCGATGGTTCCAGCATCGAAGAGAACGAAAGAGATATATCGACAGAGAGATGGCCAGAGTGAGAAGACACCAATTGGAGAATAATTAATTAGGCTGTAAGGAGTTGGTGTGGATTAGACTTGTATTTAATCTAGCCAAGCTTACAAGTGGAATTAATGTCCTCGGAGCACATCCTGATATTTGACAACCAAAATTCAGTTATTATAATATAAAATTTTTATTTGTTATATTATAAAGTTAAAATATATTATATTATAAAATTTTTATATATTATAATATTTTTTGTTCTGACTTATTGGGTATTATATTTTCAAACAGACTCTAAACGCTTTAGGTTTCATGCAAACTTTGTGTGGGAGTACTCCACATTGAGATTGTACATCTAGGATCAAGAACGTGCGTTTAAAACGGTTGGATTTCTAAGTGCATTTTTCAATAGAAAATTCTACAATAAGGTTACACAGTTTATAAACTAATAGCTCATTTAAAAACATGTTTAGGACCATATTTTATGGTTTAAACTAAAAGAAATACTATGATAAGTTCCTCTTAAAGAGTCTTATCTATGAGACTTATTTTTTAGGCCTGTGAGTTTAATCTAATGGTTTAAAAAATTTCTATTTCCACCTAATTACAATGGGCTCTTCTTACAAAATCAAAATAAAAAACCTAATAATTTGACAAAAAAATGAAAAATAAAAAAAAGTTGCCATCAAGCCCACGCATGACCTGGCGACGGAGTGCAAAATCATGAGGTTGACAACCTCCGCTCGGCCTCACCTCCTTGTTAGCCCACAAGCTCATGAGGCTCGATGACCTCTATGACGGAGATCAACGACCCAGGCTATGAAAGAGTAGCCCACGCGAATGGCAATCGCTCATGCAAACAGCGATTCACGACCCACAAGCTCGCGATATGAGCTCAGACCCAAGCGACGAGATCTAGTCTCAACGATTGGGGGGCTAGGGGCAGCGATAGACGGCCAAGAAGGGGGCTCGACAATTACAAATCGACAGCGAGCCATGGCGACCGAATGGCAATAGAACCATCGACGAAGGCATCACGATGAAGTCGTAGTCTGATTCGCACCCTCTCTGTCGACCAATGAGATCTGCCTCCGTGCCGCGGTTGTCATGTCTCCGGTGAGAACTCTGGTGGCTCTTCCTGGAGGTGAAGGAGAAACAGTGTTTCAATCTGTCTTTTTTATTTTTGATTTTTAGATTTATAAAAATCTAGTATGTTTAGCTCCTTTTAAAATTACTAGGCTTGTTAAATCTTTAATCGTTTGATGTTGATCAAATAGATAAAAACGGGTTTATTGTTTTTTTCCCTTAAACTAAATTTGTTAGTATTTTCTCACAAAATTTAAACTAAAAGTTGATTAAAACTACAAAATATATGTAGTTACTATACGCTCCCAAATGAACCATAAATAAATTTGACAAAACTTGATACAATCTAATCTAGACATAACCTTATCAATAAGTTATTTTTTCATGCCTACCACAAAATATCATTTTCAATATGATCTTACAAAGAAAAGTATGATTTGTAGGGTAAAGGGTTGCTAGAAATGGAAGGGTCAGAGTCGTCAGACCATGAAAATGAATAGCTACATGCTGCTGCAAAATAGTGATTCATTTCCCCTCAAAAAAAAAAAAAAAAGAATAGCGATTCATTTGGGGTGTTTGGAAGGTGGTGAGAACCACTTTTATTGTAACATGTGAAAGTTTTACATTGTAGCAATTTTTTAAATTATTACGATAACATATAAGAGCTTTATACTGTTTATAACTGAGTTTGTGGTGAAAACCGTGGTTCCACCTCAATGCCAAACAGGGGGGTATATCAAAGAAAATTACTACTTTGCCTAGTTATAAAAGAAAAGGTCTCCCACAGTCACAAACGCACCAATCCATATGCAACCGTCATGGGTCATCCATTCGCTCAGATCAACCACTTTATTGTAGCATGTGAAAGTTTTACATTGTAGTAATTTTTTAAATTGTTACTGTAACATGTGAGAGCTTTACACTATTTATAACTAAATTTGTGATGAAAACTGTGATTCCCACTACAATATCAAACAGGGGTATATCAAAAAAAATGACCACTTTGCCTAGGTATAAAAGAAAAGGTCTCCCACAGTCACAAACGCACCAATCCATATGCAACCGTCATGGGTCATCCATTCGCTCAGATCAACCACTTTACTGTAGCATGTGAAAGCTTTACACTGTAGTAATTTTTTAAATTATTACTGTAGCATATGAGAGCTTTACACTGTTTATAACTGAATTTGTGATGAAAACTGTGATTCCCACTACAATATCAAACAGGGTGTATATCAAAAAAAATGACCACTTTGCCTAGGTATAAAAGAAAAGGTCTCCCACAGTCACAAACGCACCAATCCATATGCAACCGTCATGGGTCATCCATTCGCTCAGATCAACCCCCTCATAATACCCCTTACAACCACAAGAAGAAAGGAAAGGAAACAGAAGAAAAAAAATGAATAAATAAAATAAATATCTGATTAAAAAAGCCCTGAAAAGCTTTACCATGCAAAGATACTTCATCTCCGCTATAAATAGAAACCCCCATACATAAGAAACTTCCTAAGCATCCCCCAATAAACAAAACCCACACAAAATCGACACACAGAGCCAAACCAAACACCTATCCATCTAATCGCCTAATCCTTATATTCTTTTTCTTTTTTTTTTAAGAAAAAAAAATTCTCTGATTAGATTCTTAAGCAAAAACAAACATACTCGAGGCTCTGTTTGTGTGTTGTGTTTGGTCAAAGCATGGGAAACATCATCTTAGAGGCTCTGAATGTTCGAGTTGTCGGGTCAGGTGAGAGGAACCTGGTCCTCGCCCATGGGTCCGGGACGGACCAGTCGGTGTGGCAGCGCATTCTGCCCTACTTCACCCCTAACTACCGCGTCATCCTCTACGACCTCGTCTGCGCCGGCAGCGTCAACCCCGATTACTTCGATTTCCGCCGCTACACAACCCTAGACGCCTTCGTCGACGACCTCCTCGCCATCCTCGACGCCCTCGCCGTCGATCGCTGCTTCTACGTCGGCCACTCAGTCTCTGCCATGATCGGAATCCTCGCCGCCATTCGCCGCCCCGAACTCTTCTCCAAGCTCGTCCTCGTCGGCGCTTCCCCTAGGTATTATCAACTAAGAAGAAAGTTTATTGATTTCGCGAAATTCGCGTGATTTTGTGGCTAATTGAGGTGGGAATTAGGTTTCTTAACGACAGGGACTACCACGGAGGGTTCGAGCAAGCGGAGATCGAGAAGGTGTTCTCGGCAATGGAGGCGAACTACGAGGCGTGGGTGAGCGGGTTCTCGCCGACGGCGGTGGGGGCGGATGTGCCGGTTGCGGTGAGGGAGTTTAGCCGGACGCTGTTCAACATGAGGCCGGACATCACGCTGTTCGTGTCGAGGACGGTGTTCAACAGCGATCTGCGAGGGGTTTTAGGGCTGGTCAAGGTCCCCTGTTGCATAATGCAGACGGCGAAGGACGTGTCCGTGCCGGCGTCGGTCGCCGTTTACCTGAAGGACCACCTCGGCGGCCGGAACACCGTGGAGATGCTGGAGACGGAGGGCCATTTGCCGCACTTGAGCGCGCCGGGGCTCTTCTCTCAGAAGCTACGACGAGCCCTCGCGAGGTGAAGGTTTTTTTTTTCCCCCTAACCCAATAGAAAAAAGAGAAAATGAAAAAATGAAAAAAAAAATGTAATAAGGGTGAAGCCCGGAAATGATGACACCTGGCTTATAATATGTGGAGTGTGTTCAACTTGGACTTTGGATTTATCTGATCCGCTATAGGATAAGAATCTCCACGTGACCATCAGGTGACCATCACTATTTACAAATGAGATTTCGCTATTGGATGAGTAGTCATACTTATTTGTTGTTTTCTTCGTTCTGTAAGAAATTCCGACCTTATTTAAAAGGGGAAAAAAAAACTATCGGTGGAAAGTGATTTTGTTGCTCTGCATATGATTTTTTAGTTTGTACTTATGCTAGACCAATTTCCAAATTATCCTATTACTCCCAACGGCTAATCCAAAAGAAGTCGCCGCCGTAAAATACAGGTGATGGATACAAATAGTCCTTGAATTGTTTAATAATTATCATTTTGGTCTCTATTGTTTTAGTATTGGACTCAAATTCTTAACTTAAACAATTAAACACATATTGTTTTCCTTACATAAAAATAGAATTCACTCCATGAAAGACTTGAAAATATTCGGAAGAATTTGAAAAAAAGGCAAAAAAAAAATTCTTAATTAAGGAAATGATTTTGTTTTTTTAGTAGGTAAATTGTTTTAGTTTTTTTTAAAAAAAAGACAAAAATAATTGTAACGAGAAGAAAAACTTAACAGAGTGAGAAGAAAAAAATTAAAGTTGTTTTGATGTCTAAAAAGCATATTTTTTATTAAAAAACTACTTAATAAAAATTATTTGTTTAAAATAACTTTTTCTTAAAATTATTTTTTAAAATGTCCCTAAATATTCTTTACGTCACCATCCATTCTAGAAAAGTTTGTCAATATTTTATTCAACATCAACAAAGGGTTTTTTATAAATAGGTTATTTTTTTCGGTAGTAAAAAACTCTATAAAAAATACATTTTTGTTTTCTAGCCCATGAAAATCTAGCCTCGGGAGTTTGTTTAATTTGATGGAGACGTCAAAGGATGGAGAAGAATGGAGAAAGATAGGTGGTGGAAGAGTATTAATTTATTGTTTGGTTAAGACATAGGGTTTATTTTTGAACCTAGCAAATTGAATTCTTCTACTAGAGAGAGTAAAAGAAAGGATTTAAAAATTTCATTACATTTAAACAAAAATGTCGCTTCTTTCTTTTCAACTCTCTGCTAGGGTTTCTCCCTTTTTTATGCTCCTTTGCACCAACTTTATGAGAGCCCTTGAAAGCTTAGAGTCCAATGTTGGCCCTGGGCTGGTCTTTAGACTCCTGGACTCATAAGAGGGTTCCTATACGATGATGAGAGGTTTGCTCTGGTGGTTTGGCAAAGGCCACTTAGGTCGGGGGAGAGTTGTTGCGATGGGGGAGCTTCAGCATGCAGATGGATGGTGTTCCTTGTCGCGTGTGTATGTCGGCGACTTCAAATCCTATGTGGCTAGGTGGTGCAGTGGTCAGAGGTGGTAGCGTGGACAGATCAAAGTGTTTTTTTAGTCTATGATGGGAGATGGGTCCTTGGGGTGGTGCTATTGCTAGGCGGCAGGTGGTGGCGAGTGGTCGTCGTGCACTGATGGTTTGGCCCTGTAGCTTTTCTTTAGATCAAGGGCATTCTTGTGGCTTTTGCTATCACTTGTAGCCGTGTTTCGGTCGTCGCCGAAATTTCTATAGTTTTCATTTGGGTTGCACCTTTTTTGTTTTAAATTAATTGTTGTAATAACTTAGGTGATTTCTCCACCTTTTGGTGTAATCTTTGTGCTTTGCAATATAGTGTTAAGTCTTAGTATTTTTAGTCTTTTGATATAGATTGATTGGAGTTATTTGCCTATGGCGATGTGTTTAAAAAAGTTTTTTATGTTCCCGATTAGTGGTGTGTTTCTTCAATTTCATTGTGTTGACACTCAATACATGTATTACTCATTTAAATGTTTGAATCGAACCTACAGATGGTTTTGGTCTATAGTTGAATTAAGTTGTTAAATGCTTTGTGGTATTTTAGGTATGAATTAGTGTTTGTACTTTTCTAGTTTGAAATGCAATTATCGTTTTCAAAAAAAAAAAAAAAAAGAACTCTATCACATAAAACTAAAAAAATACTATTTTATTCGCTTAAGAAATAGTTAATAAATAAGATATTTGGCTACCGGAAGTCTAAAAACCAAAAGTAGGAAATAACCAAGTATATATACGATATAGTTCAGGAAAAAAGGCAAAAAAAAAAGATATATTAATGGAGGGTGAATTTATTGGCACCACTTATTTTTATTTTTCACACAGCTATAGGATAAGAATCTCCACGTGACCATCATTTTTTACAAATGAGATTTCCCTTTTAAATGAGTAGTCATACTTATTTGTTGTTTTCTTCCTTCTGTAAGAAATTCCGACCTTATTTAAAAGGAAAAAAAAAAAAAACTATCGGTGGAAAGTGATTTTTTTGCTCTGCGTATGATTTTCTAATTTGTACTTATGCTACGCCAATTTCCAAATTATCCTATTACTCCCAACGACTAATCCAAAAGAAGTCGCCGCCGTAAAATACAGGTGATTGATACAAAGTCTTTTAATTGTTTAATAATTACTCTTTTAAATGTTTGAATCAAACCTATCCATGGCTTTGGTCTGTAATTGGGTTACGTTGTTAAATGCTTTGCGGTATTTTACGTATGAATTAGTGTTTGTATTTTTCTAATTTGAAATACAATTACCATTTAAGAAAAAAATAGAATTCTATAACATAAAACTAAAAAAGTACTATTTTATTCTCTAAAGAAATAGTTAATAAATAAGATATTTGGCTACTGGAAGTCTAGAAACCAAAAGTAAGAAATAACCAATTAGATATCCAATATAGTTCAGGAAAAAGGCAAAAAAAAAAGAAGATATATTAATGAAGGGTGAATTTATTGACACCACTTATTTTTATTTTTCACACACCTTTTTACTAAAATTTTTTTTACTATATTAACCATTAATAAAATTACCTTGCAGGACAAAAAAAACTTTAAAAAATATTTATTATACACTCTATTTTAAAAAAAAATTTCCCTTCTGAAAATTATTGTACCCTATTTCTTTAAAATATAGATATATTCTAACATTAAAGAGTCTCTCAAGTTTATTTCTTCTTTAATTTTTTAATTCAATTTTAATAGTTTCATGTAAACAGACTATGTAAACTAGTGCAGTGAATAAATCAATTGTACGGTTTGATAAAAAGAAAATATATAAACTCGTGCAGTGAATAAATCAATTGTATGGTTTGATAAAAAGAAAATAAAACAATACAAAGAGAAACTATCCTTTAATAAGGGGAAAAAGTATCAATTCTATGAAAGTAAAGAAATACAATGGTTTGATTTATACGATCTATTTTAAATCGTCTGCAATATTGAGTATAGTTTCCGGTATTAAAGCGCAGCTCAAAGTGCGTTTTTTTTTAACATAAAAAGAAGAACGTTTGGAAAAGAAATTGTATTAGTTGGTGGGCTGAAAAAAGAAAAGGCAATAGTATTTAAATATAGGGATTTTTTTTGGTATTTTAAAGTGGAGTCTAACAATTAGAATAAGAGGTAGCTTAAGAGAGAGTATGTAAAAAGTATAATAAAGATTGTCAATAGATGCACCCACCAAAAAATTCAACAGTACATTATGAGAAAGAGATAAGTTTGTTCGATTAAATAATAGAATTATAAGGAGGAGTCGAAGGTTGTCGGTTTTTGTTTAAAACAAGGATACACGATATAGTTGGGAGAGAGATAAAAAAAAAAAAAAAGATATATTAAATAATTCAATAGTAAACTATGTCGTTATGATTAATTTGGTCAAAATTTGGAAAGGCGTTTTAATTGGATTAATATTGCAAGGATCCCTTAGGAAAAAAAATATTGCAAGGAAATCAATAATATGGAAATTTGAATGTTCCAAATTTATAAATAAAATTTACAATTACTTAAAGCAATTCATGAGCTACTTGTGTAAAAAAATGTATATATATATTTATATGTATTTATAGGTGGGGCAATATAATTTTGGGAGTATATTGTCTGATTGTAGAAAAACAAATAAATAAAAAAATATTGCCAGGGTACGGTCCTATTTCTTAATGATTCAAATCTTCTGTCAAATTTTTGTATACTAAATAATGTCCAATTGATCATATTATGACACACTATTTTCAAAAATTTTGAAATAATGTTTAATTGATTTTTATATGTTTTTCATTAAATGACATATAATAATATGATTGGTTGGAGAAAAAAAAAAATAGACATAGGAGTTGAATCCCCTCTTGATGTACCTCGGTTAAGGTCTTTTATTTTTTATTTTTGGCTAAAGACTCATAAAGAGTCTGGTTTTTTATCGACATTGCTGATGCTAATTGCTCCATCGGATTTTTTTGGCCCTTTTATTTTATAAGGAAATTTGGTTGTTGAATCTTATTCTCTCTCGATATATTGCCCAATATTTTGTTTGTTTCAAATGTTTGAATAATAGTGGTTTGAATTTTTTGAGTTTGAGATGAAAAGTTTAAAAAGTATAGTTTGACACTAAAATCATGGCAGTTTAAACTAACTATTTGATATATAATTGATTTTGAGCACGAATTGAGACATGAGAAAAGTTGAGTTTGAGTTTAAGGGGAGGTAATTTTTAGTTGTGACATGTTTTAAGCTCAAAATGCCTTGTCAAGTCCAAGCAGCTACTTATTTGAGAATTCGGGTCTAAACCACTCAAACTTTCCAAACCAACAGCACCTAAGAATCCACATTTGTTCACTTCACTTGCAATCTTCAATGCCAGCCCAATTTTCAGTGCCTCCTATAAAAAATAAAGAAACAAATATAAAAGAAATATTTCATACTAAATATAAATTAAAAGGGATGGGTGAAAACTGAAAGAAGAAACAAATTTCTATGCAAATTAATTAACATGCATATATATAATAGAAAATAATATAAAAAAGATTAATAAAATTTATCAAAGAAAAACATGTGTGTCGGCTTGATCATATTTGTCATTTTTTTATAGTTTTTATAAAATAATTTAAGGTTGATTAATAAAACGATAAATTGGAATTTCAAGTCATAGAATTTGAACTTAGTGTGTTAAAATGATATTTTAAAAAACTACAAGGCTTATTTTGATATTTTTAAAATAATAAAATATCAATGTGATGTTTTCTTAAAATAGATATGTATTTTTCTATACCCTATGTTTTAGGTTAATTCAAAAACTACACCCACTGTTTTTTATCTTATCAAATATATGCCTTCAGATTAGATTTAATATACAAATTCATTCACACCCCGATTAGTCTTCAATTTTGATCTAATTTTTTTAAATACCCTCAAATTAAAAAATAATAGAATTTTAAAAGCTTTAAAAAACTTTATTCTAAGGTTTTTAACTTCAAAAATGTGTAAAGTATCCTAAATTTTTTTTTTGTGTTTTCTTATTTTTTTTCTTCTTATTTTTAGAATTTTTGATTTTTTTTTCTTTTTAGTCAAGGATAAATTGGTCATTTTAAATGTGAAAATGAGTTATTAACTGAGGTAAAGTATATATTTATATATTGAATCTAATATGAATGTATACATTTGATGAGATCAAAAACCTAAGATATAGTGTTTGAATAATATTAAAATATGAAGTATAAAAAAGAAAATTAGCTTTCTTAAAATACAGGTAACTAAAATGATAAAACTATTTTTGTTTTTGTTATTTTCTTTGCCATTTCTTCAAGGCTCCTAGAGCTGAGGACGAGCAACAAAACCAAGCCACTTCTTTTAAATAAACCCCAAACCAAACCAATTATAGATCGGTTTGAAGATTTTCAAACCAAACCAAACCAATTAAAGGATCAATGCAAACCCAAACTAAACCAATTTCAATCAGTTTATTTTGATTTTTCTAATCGGTTTGAACTAATATATATAAACTTTTTTCTCAATCATAATTAGAACCAATATTTTGGTATGATCACCAATTCTCTTGTGTTCATTTATTCATTTTTGAATCAAGAATATTAAATTTTGAAGCATGTTATTTTTTTTCAAAAATATTGTAACACCCCTATGTGGGGGTTAACAGTTTTAAATAAATAAAAATAATTTTAAATTTTATATTATTTAAATCAATTAAACAATGCCCATGGGTCTTTAAACAACAAGAAAAATAAAAATAAACGTTTTAAATACAAACCACAGTTTTTAGTGTAGCACCAAATATATATAATTACAATCATCATCACCATAGTACAATTCTCAAATAACTTAACACAGCCATAAAAAAAAATAATACAACTCTTACATGTTGTAGATAAGTTGTAATTAAATAGGGTCTTCTAACACGAAAACAACAGGATTGTTTTCGCTTATTCCTCTTCAAATATGTTGCACTGAGTTCCACCTGAGATATGAAGATATGATAGGGATGAGCATCGACATGCCCAGTAGGGAAATCATGACTCACCTTATGGTTTATCCATTACCACATTAAAAACTGCATGGTTAGTAGGTTACATCATATTCCAGATTATGAGGTTTATTATGATCACATCTTATGGATACCGTAGTTAATCATTACCAAGTGTCATAATTACACATTTATACAAATATTACCAATCATCATTGTTCCTAGGTATCCATGTTAAATTGAGTATCACTCAACTCATCGAAACCCAAATGGGCGCACTTGATCACCCTATAAACATTCCAAGGGTGTTCCGGTGAGGGGACATCAAGCCCCGAGTCCTCACCAAATCAATTCCTGTACAGTGTGTTCTGGGACTTTCAACCTAAGGAAGCGTCATCACCTTCCCCCTATTTTACCTTTTTGGGTATTCATGCCGAAGGACGTAACCGCCGCCCTCTTCATGTCTCACTATTTCTCTATATTAAATCATTATTAATAGAGTCAGTTTTTCTAACCATGCTTCTCAATTTATAACATGTGTCAATTCATTATGTTCCTCGCCGTACAATACAAGACGAGTCCATGTCATAGTTTCATATGTGATACTCATATAATATCAGTTCAACATAGATATATATATATTGCGGCAAAACAATCAATTTTAATTCTATAAAAACCTCACAAAAATGAGTAATAGAATCCCTACCTTTCAAGCTTATCAACAATCTTTTAATCCTGAAATCAATTAACGTTAGCTCCACACATCCTTGACCCTAAGGCATGCATAAGGACAATTAAAACTAAAGCACAACGTATAATCACATTCATAAGTGAGTTATGTGTAAACCCGTCTACTAGTGCCATTAAAGTATTTTTATGCATTAAACATGGAGAAAATGCATACTAAAAACTAAGTTTAGATTAAAGAAAACCTACCTCAAAACTTCTTTGAAAAGCACCAAAGTTTGGGTTATCAATCAAGCTTGAATTAACTTTAAAACCGCCTCGATCATGGTTGGGAATTATAATTGTCTTGGCCACAAAGAGAGCTTTGTGCTCTATGTCTTTAGTTAGAAATTTGAAGTGAGAAGGGAGAGAATGAGAACTAGAGAAGAAGGTGGTGATAGTTAAATAAAAAGATATCAAAATGCTTAAAAGGAATGGGATGTTTATGGGGAAAAGTTGTAAGAAGAAACAAAAGAGTCTTAAAGGAAAATATCATCTTGTCTCCCATGAAGACTTTTAGCAAATAATGCCAACATAATTGAGGGGATAATTGGAGTGAATTATAGAAGAAGATAAGGAAATAATTAATTAGGTGGTTGAGAAAATATCTCCATGTCTTCTATGAATTGACGGAAAATAATTCAATGTCCCCTTCGGACACCTTTAGCAAAATGAGAAGAAGTCTATATAATTGAGCAATAATTTAGGGAGACAAGATTGGTAGAAGTAAGTGTTGGTAAGTTTTGAATGTTTCTTAGGAAGACTTGGTAAGAAAATACTAAAATGGTATTTTTTTTAAATGATCATAAACAACTTAGTAATTTTAAATAGTCACATTTTATTCATTAAATTTTACAAAATTATGCCCGTTAAAAATACGGGTGTTACAGCTCTCCCCTTCTATAAAAATTTCGTCCTCGAAATTTCGTACACTGATTACAATGTTAAAACAAATGTGGGTACTTTTCTCTCATTTCAGATTCAAGTTCCCATGTGGCTTCCTCCACATCATGGTGTTGCCACATCACTTTCACCAGAGGAATTCCACGACGACGTAATAATTTTATTTCATGATCCAGTATTTGAACTGGAATTTCTTCATAATTCGTATCTCCTTGAATTGGCACATCTGTCCACATGATCACATGTGAAGGGTCGGGTTCATACTTTCTCAACATCGATACATGAAACACATTATGTACATGAGACAATTGTGGTGGTAGGTCTAAACGGTATGCCAACGTTCCAATGCGTTCCACAATCTCAAACGGTCCTGTATACCTTGGTGCTAACTTTCCTTTAACACCAAATCGAGATACACCTCGTTTTGGTTTCACTTTTAAGAACACAAAGTCTCCGATCATGAACTCTAAAGGTCGCCTCCTCTCTGCATAACTCTTTTGTCGACTTTGAGCTGTCTGAAGACGTTCGCGAATAATCTGGATCTTGTCCGTTGTTTCTCTGATAAACTGAGGCCCAAGTTCAAGACGCTCTTCCTTTTCAGCCCAACACAATGGAGATCTACAAGGTCTACCATATAAGGCCTCATATGGAGCCATTCTAATACTTGCTTGGTAACTGTTGTTATATGCGAATTCAACATATGGCAGCTGTGCAGCCCAATTTGTTCCAAAGTCCAGCACACAAGCCCGAAGCATATCCTCGAGAATCTGAATGACACGTTCAGATTGTCCATCTGTTTGAGGATGAAAAGCTGTACTAAAATTCAATTGAGTTCCCAAGGCCCTCTGCAATCCTCTCCAAAATTTTGACGTGAAACGTGTATCTCTATCGGAAACTATTGACATTGGCACTCCATGCAATGTCACTACCTTTTCCACGTACAATTGACATAATTTTGAGACACTATAATTAGTTCTGATTGGGATGAAGTGGGTTGTCTTAGTTAAACGATCTACAATTACCCAAACGGCGTCATGCCCTATTTGAGTCTTAGGAAATCCAGTAACAAAGTCCATTGTCACATGATCCCACTTCCATTCTGGAATAGGTAAGCTCCTCAACTCGCCTCCAGGCTTTTGATGTTCCGCTTTAACCTGTTGGCACGTCATGCACTTAGAGACAAAGGTTGCTACATCTCGTTTCATTCCTCGCCACCAGTATTGTCGTTTTAGATCCATATACATTTTTGTGCTTCCAGGATGAATAGCAAACTTTGAACGGTGAGCCTCATCTAGCACCGCATGCCTGAGATATGGATCCTCTGGAACAACTAATCTTCCTTTGTAAAGTAAAAATCCTTCTGGCTCAATCTGCCATCCATCCAGTTGTTCTCCATTTTGTATTTGTTTCCAAACCCTACGTAATCCTTCATCGTGCCATTGTCCTTGTTTTACTTTCTGAATTAACGTAGGAGTTGCTATCACATTGAATAAGAAAGCTCTCTCGTTATCTTCATAATATTGCAAGTTGAAGTCGGCGATGGTGACTAGTCTCCAATCTTCCAATGCTAAACTGGCTATACGTCCGTTGTTCTTACGACTTAGAGCATCTGCCACGGCATTTGCTTTTCCAGGATGATATTGGATACTAAAGTCATAGTCCACCATGTACTCAGTCCATCTTCGTTGCCTTAGATTGAGATCCTTTTGAGTAAACAAATATTTCAGACTTTGATGATCTGAATATAGCTCGAACTTTGCGCCATATGGATAACATCTCCAAATTTTGAGTGCGAAAACCACAGTAGCTAACTCAAGATCATGTGTGGGGTAGTTCCTCTCATGGGGTTTCAACTGGCGTGAAGCGTAGGCAACTACTCGTCCATGTTGCATTAACACACAACCCAAACCGTTTCCTGAGGCATCAGTGTATACTGTGTAAGGCTCCTCGTTGTTAGGTATGATCAGCACAGGTGCACTAGTGAGTCTTCGTTTCAGTTCCTCAAATGCTTCTTCACATTTATCATCCCACACGAACTTGACATTCTTCCTTGTGAGTTTTGTTAATGGAGAAGCAATCTTTGAAAAATTCTCTACGAAGCGTCGATAGTATCCAGCTAGTCCGAGGAAACTTCGAATCTCTGACACGTTCTTTGGTCGTTCCCAATTTAGCACTGCTTGAATTTTGGAGGGGTCCACTGAGATGCCTTCTTCAGAGACAACGTGTCCAAGGAACTTGACCTTCGTCATCCAGAAATCACATTTTTCTCTTTTTGCATAAAGACCATGTTCTCTCAACGTTTGTAGAGCGATCCTCAAATGCTCAGCATGTTCTTCTTCGTTTTTAGAATAGATCAAGATATCATCTATGAAAACAATGATAAATTGATCTAAGTACGGTCGAAAGACACGGTTCATCAAGTCCATGAAAGCCGCTGGTGCATTAGTCAACCCGAAAGGCATGACAAGAAACTCAAAATGACCGTAGCGAGTCCGAAAAGCTGTCTTTGGAATGTCCTCTTCTCTTATCTTCAGTTGGTGATATCCGGATCGTAAGTCAATCTTTGAGAAATAGCAAGATCCTCCTAACTGATCGAACAACTCATCAATTCGGGGTAGAGGGTACTTGTTCTTGATAGTCAATCGATTAAGCTGGCGATAATCGACACAGAGCCTCAACGATCCGTCATGTTTCTTCACAAAAAGTACTGGAGCTCCCCAAGGTGATGTACTTGGTCGAATAAATCCTTTTTCCAGTAATTCGTCCAACTGCTTCCTCAATTCCACTTTCTCAGCAGGTGCCATTCGATACGGGGCAATAGAAACAGGCGCTGCTCCTTGAGTTAAGTCGATGACAAACTCAATTTCTCTATCAGGCGGAAGTCCGGGCAATTCATCTGGAAAAACATCTGAAAATTCATCCACCACAGGAGTGTGAGAGGATAGGTCACTCTTCTTTAGTTCTCCATCTGAAGCAAAGATCGTCCCAAGATTGGTGAAATTCCTTCGTCCTCCAATACAAGCCTTTAGCACCGGGGCTGGCGTCACTGTTCCTGTTTTTGCTTGAAATTCGATGACTTGTCCATTCTTGGTGAATAAAGAGACACGTTTCCTATGACAATCTACTATTGCCTGGTATTTAGTTAGCCAATCCATTCCTAAGATTACATCAAACTCTGTCATAGTTATTACATATAGGTCAGCCGATAGTTTATGTTCTCCTATAACAATACACACTGATTTACAAATTATGGATACTTCAGCTATCCCGCCCATTGGTGTACTAAGGGTTAATGATGAACTACATGTCTCAGTTTCTAATTGTAGTACGGAAGCAAATAACATAGATATAAATGAATGAGTGGCACCAGTGTCAAATAATACATGAGCCCAAGAATGAGACACGTGAATCATACCGTCTACAACTGAGTGATCAGCCTGTTTTCCTTGTCCAGTTGTAGCCGTAATTGCATAAGCTTGTACTGGTGCTTTTCCTTTATCACTTTTTCCTCGGTTTCCTTGGCTACTACTAGCCTTATTATTATTTCTCCCAGAAAAATATGGCCTTTGATTCACTGAGCCTTGTGGAGTCGGTTGAAAGTTCTGATTAGCATAAAAATTGAAACCCTGTGGCCGCTGTTGATAGTTGTACTGAGGCTAGAACCCTCGAGGTTGAGTTACTGAGACTTGGGAAGCTGGAGTGTTTTGCTGAGGCGCTCCACGATTTTGACTCCCTCCCCAAACAGTGGAGCCAAAATGACTTCCTTGTGGCCTTGGTGCAAAGGATGATTGTGTAGGGCGGTTAGGGCAATTTCTCCTCAGATGTCCCACTTGTCCACAGTTATGACAAGCATACGGTTGGAAACGACCACTGCCAGAAGATCCACCACCAATAGTCACTCCACTATGCTAAATGACTTGCCCTTGTGACTTCTCTTTCTTACTTATTTTCCTTTGACGCCCACCAGAACCCTTATACTCTCCATAGGAGTTATTTAGTTCTGTCTCTGCCCGCTGTGCCGCAGCTACAAGATCAAGAAAATCTGTTGATGGAACAGCAGCTATCATTTGTCTTATTTTCGGCCTCAGGTTATTTCTAAATTTTTCGCATCTCGCCATTGGATTCGATACAGCCCCGGGATTGTAGCGAGACAATTCTATAAATCGAGCATGGTATTCAGCAACTGTTGTATCTCCCTGCACCAGGTTTTCAAATTCTCGCATCATTGCTTGCCTATGGCTCTGAGGAATATAGGTGTTGCGAAAAATGGTTTCGAACTGCTCCCATGTAAGATTCGGCACGTCATAGTCGTCTTTCTGAAGATCCCACCATTCTTCGGCTTTACCCTCAAATATATATGTTGAAAAGCTAACCCAATACTCCCGTGGAATCCTCAAGGTGTCCAACTTCTTTTTGACTGCCTTTAGCCATTGTTCTGCTATGACCGGGTTAGGTTCTCCACTAAATGTGGGTGGTTTCTGCTTCATAAACTCCTTCAACAGAGTTAGATGTCGTTGTTCGGGATCACGAACCTCCACAGGTCTTTGCACATTTTGTAATGCTTGAAGAATTTGTCCTAAATTATTTACTTCTGGTGCAGCTGGCGGGGATTGTGTTGCATGTCGTAGTTACTCATCTTCTTGAGCTTGTTCCATCGGTTCCGGTTGCTCAACTTCTTGAGCATGTTCAACCGGTTGTGACAGCTCAGACGATTGCATTTGACGTCTTGGTGGCATAGTTTCTACTGGCTGCGAAAATTTAACTAGGATCAGTACCAAATGATGATGACATTAACACCTAACTTTAAAACCATTCCCAAAGATTAATTTTTAAGGTGGTGCTATACCCCCTAGGTTAATCGAACCTAGGCTCTGATACCAAAAATTCTGTAACACCCCTATGTGGGGGTTAACAGTTTTAAATAAATAAAAATAATTTTAAATTTTATATTATTTAAATCAATTAAACAATGCCCATGGGTCTTTAAACAACAAGAAAAATAAAAATAAACGTTTTAAATACAAACCACAGTTTTTAGTGTAGCACCAAATATATATAATTACAGTCATCATCACCATAGTACAATTCCCAAATAACTTAACACAGCCATAAAAAAAAATAATACAACTCTTACATGTTGTAGATAAGTTGTAATTAAACAGGGTCTTCTAACACGAAAACAGCAGGATTGTTTTCGCTTATTCCTCTTCAAATATGTTGCACTGAGTTCCACCTGAGATATGAAGATATGATAGGGATGAGCATCGACATGCCCAGTAGGGAAATCATGACTCACCTTATGGTTTATCCATTACCACATTAAAAACTGCATGGTTAGTAGGTTACATCATATTCCAGATTATGAGGTTTATTATGATCACATCTTATGGATACCGTAGTTAATCATTACCAAGTGTCATAATTACACATTTACACAAATATTACCAATCATCATTGTTCCTAGGTATCCATGTTAAATTGAGTATCACTTAACTCATCGAAACCCAAATGGGCGCACTTGATCACCCTATAAACATTCCAAGGGTGTTCCGGTGAGGGGACATCAAGCCCCGAGTCCTCACCAAATCAATTCCTGTACAGTGTGTTCTGGGACTTTCAACCCAATGAAGCGTCATCACCTTCCCCCTATTTTACCTTTTTGGGTATTCATGCCCAAGGACGTAACCGCCGCCCTCTTCATGTCTCACCATTTCTCTATATTAAATCATTATTAATAGAGTCAGTTTTCCTAACCATGCTTCTCAATTTATAACATGTGTCAATTCATTATGTTCTTCGCCGTACAATACAAGACGAGTCCATGTCATAGTTTCATATGTGATACTCATATAATATCAGTTCAACATAGATATATATATATTGCGGCAAAACAATCAACTTTAATTCTATAAAAACCTCACAAAAATGAGTAATAGAATCCCTACCTTTCAAGCTTATCAACAATCTTTTAATCCTGGAATCAATTAACGTTAGCTCCACACATCCTTGACCCTAAGGCATGCATAAGGACAATTAAAACTAAAGCACAACGTATAATCACATTCATAAGTGAGTTATGTGTAAACCCGTCTACTAGTGCCATTAAAGTATTTTTATGCATTAAACATGGAGAAAATGCATACTAAAAACTAAGTTTAGATTAAAGAAAACCTACCTCAAAACTTCTTTGAAAAGCACCAAAGTTTGGGTTATCAATCAAGCTTGAATTAACTTTAAAACCGCCTCGATCATGGTTGGGAATTATAATTGTCTTGGCCACAAAGAGAGCTTTGTGCTCTATGTCTTTAGTTAGAAATTTGAAGTGAGAAGGGAGAGAATGAGAACTAGAGAAGAAGGTGGTGATAGTTAAATAAAAAGATATCAAAATGCTTAAGAGGAATGGGATGTTTACGGGGAAAAGTTGTAAGAAGAAACAAAAGAGTCTTAAAGGAAAATATCATCTTGTCTCCCATGAAGACTTTTAGCAAATAATGCCAACATAATTGAGGGGATAATTGGAGTGAATTATAGAAGAAGATAAGGAAATAATTAATTAGGTGGTTGAGAAAATATCTCCATGTCTTCTATGAATTGACGGAAAATAATTCAATGTCCCTTTCGGATACCTTTAGCAAAATGAGAAGAAGTCTATATAATTGAGCAATAATTTAGGGAGACAAGATTGGTAGAAGTAAGTGTTGGTAAGTTTTGAATGTTTCTTAGGAAGACTTGGTAAGAAAATACTAAAATGGTATTTTTTTTAAATGATCATAAACAACTTAGTAATTTTAAATAGTCACATTTTATTCATTAAATTTTGCAAAATTATGCCCGTTAAAAATACGGGTGTTACAAATATATAATAAAATAATTAATTATATTTTTACAAATATATAAGAAATATAACATGTTAAATGCATGTAAACAAAAATTGGTTTGATTCGATTTTTTTAGAGATAAAACTACAAACCAATCTAACTTAATTGGTTTTCCAAAATTTTAAACCAAACCAAACCAATTGTTATTTGGTTTGGTTTAGTTTAGTTTGGTCTTGTGCCTGTTCCTACCTTGATTCGTTCCTTTTTTTACCTCTGCCCCTTATCGTGAAAATGGAGGGACAATAACGGTGTCCTCGAGTTTTCATTCATCTATTTCGTTGTTTTGTGTTTTTTCCTTCCTTTTTTCGGTCGAAATCATCTGCACTCTGCTCAAGTGTTCTCTAACCTTTTTTTTTTTTTTTCCAGCTTCTCTTTTGGTTAACCATTCTTCTTGCCGCTTGTCCATTGCATTCTTTCCACACAGACTTGAAGTTTTGTACCTGGAGTTTTTGTACATTTATAGTGAAATCAATGAAAGCATGGGCCTGTTTTATTTGTATGCTCAAATCAAAATTCAACCATTTTTCTTCAATTTTGTGTTCAAACCCGTGAACTGAATGAGCCATAAGTTGAGCGTTTTAAGTTGCTTTTCTGAGTGAGAATTTGATTGAAGTTGTTCCTCCGTGTTATCTTGAGATCGTCGTGCAGTTAGAAACTAGTTGAAAATATAAATGACACATGTAATTTCTTTTTCAATAAATTTCTGATTCTAGTATTTTCTTCGTTTGTTCGTTGAACAACACGTTAGATCCTCTGAAGTACCCTACTTCCATTTCTCAATGTCTCTTGCCAATTGCGAATGAAAAGCTAAAAATTAAAGCCAAGATTCAAGGACTAGTGAAGAAGCTTGAGCTCCCTTTTTTCCTTCTCCTTTTCCTCTCTCTTTTTTGCCCTTTTGTTTTTCCTTCTCAAGTATAAAGAGACAACTAAAAAAACTCCTATCAAGCTCAAACAATTATAAAATTGCTCTCTCATAATAATAATAATAATAGATTTTTTTAGGGGAAATAAGAGTTGTTTTTTAATAAAAATTACAAAAAAAAAGAAAAGGAAAACTCTAGCTCAGTTAGCTAGCAAACTTAAAATTTAAAAATGTCAAGATCAGTTAGGCCTAACGAGGGGACACAAACACGGTATTATTGTTTAGCGGGACTTGATTTAATGTGCTTATTGAATGAGTAAGAGCATTTCCAATGTCATCTTAAATTAAAGTGTCAATAACAAATTTAGCACTTAAATATAAAAAATACTCTTCATTGTAATGCCATTTTTAATACAAATTTACCATGACAAATTTAACATTTGATTCTTATTAGTTGATAGATTGACTTTTTTGTTTTAATAATTATAACATTTTTATTTTTTAATTATGTTAATATTCAAAGGTCACTTTTACAAGTTCAAAGGTTTAATAATTATGACAAAAGGCAAATACGACATGTTAAATAGCGTTATGCCTTAGTACTTCTTGGTGACAAATATAACACTGACATTAGTATTTGTATTGGAGATGGTCTAAAAATCAATTGAGGTTTTTTTTTTTTTAATACAAAGTAAAACACAACACAAGGGGGGGCATGCACAACTTTTAAAAAATACATAAATAAGCTAATTTTTTTTTGCAGTAGTTTGTTTTCTTAATTAATATACTTTGTTTACCCTTAATGTTTATTTTTCTTGTTTGTTTTACAAATTTTTTATTGGTCATAATGAGAGCATGAATTATGCATCATAGTGGCATCACACAAGCACATGCGCGATCCATATAAAATTGGGATGATTGTCTAATTTTTGGTGTTAAAAATAATGTTTGACCTATTACATTTTGCCATGTTTCTAAATTGACGCAAACATAAAGCAAGAAGAAGCCAATAAAAAAAAACATTTCAATTATTCTAATATTACGATACGGTGTATTTTTAGTTAGGGACCATTTTGGATATCAAAATTAAAGAGATGGCATGAGTTTTTCCATCATTCTGTTGTTGTTGGTTTTTTTTTAATCATTTTAGTATGTGTCTACCACAACGATGTATATAAGTGAAATCAGAATTATTATTATTTTTTTTCAAAAAAAAAAAAAAGAGAGGCCATTAATTAAACAGTGGTTGTCAAAATGACCATGATTTATATAAGATTAATGAGATAAATAGTCCAAATATGTTTATTGAATTAAAATATGATTCCACGTTTTATATATTTTACATATATCTTAAAATAATATCATTAAAATAATACTATGTAATGATAAGTATAAAATATGATATTATTAAAATAATTACTATATCATTTAAGTATATTTTTTTAAAGAGAATATTTTTAAAATATTTTAAATATTATGTTAAATTTTAATTTCATCACAATAATTTTATCATTTATTGCAAATTTATAACAATAATTTCGTCTTGTAATTTTTTCCTGATATATAATCAACCAAACATAACGGTCCTATTTTGGGTCATTAAGAAAATGGGTCCACAATTAACTCAGCCCATTTCAGCTTTATTTTGGGCTTAAATCAACAGCCCATGCCATGGCAAACAGTCTTGGTGCCAACACTTAGTTACATATTTTTTGGGCAGTTAGGGAATTGCCACAAATTGAATTTAATCTTTAGGAAATATGAAAAAGGTGCTTGTAGATAATGCCAAACTACCATGTATTGAGAACACCAAGTACATCAATATTAGTATTTTAGTAAGATACCGACTGAAGTCACCGGTGACTCCGATGAATCATAATTCTTAGTGGTATCATGTAGTCATACTAAAAATTTGCGGATTGGAGATGCAGTATATCTAGTTTTACCACAAACAAAAAATAAAATGTAAAATATAAAAAAAAATCATTGGCCATAGATGTCATTAGTGATGGTGGCTTTGTGGCCGCCCTGTTGCCAGCAACTTGCAAAGTCGCTCAGCAACAGATCCAAAGGTATGCAAATCGGTTGAATTCACAATTATTTACTGTTTTCCTTAGCGGATCAGACCTAACAGTGGACGGCCACCACCGCGTAGTGTTTAAAAAGTATAGTTCGAATTGAAAATTTTAAACTAAAAACTATAATAAGTAAGAATTTTATATTGTAATTCACTTCTTTTTTTTTTTACTATTATAACATGTGTGAGATCTGTTCTCTTAAATGAGATTTGATTTCGTTTTCTTTTCTTTGATTATATATAAAAGGTTATATTCTAATTTGGTGTTCCTCTTTGTTTTCTTAGCATGAGATTTTGATCTGACGGTTTGTATTAATTTACATCACCGGCGAGGGAAAAAGCCCTCCTCACCATAGTCATGCCCAATGTCTGTTATAGTTATAACTAGCCCCCCTTACAAAATTTTCCGACTCCGTCGTTGATTACTCATGGCCTTGGCCACGTTCAACCTGTCTAATGGCTTCGTAAGACGAAATTACTGCAGCTACTTAGTGGTTAGGCGGATGACAATATTGGGTTTTATGAGGCTCTAATCTATACGTTATCTGTTTGCTCCTAATTACAAAGCACAAGGTTCTTAACTCTTAGACCCAGTCATGGTCTTCAGATTGATAAAAGAGGGCTATATAATAATACATTGTCCTATTTGGAAAATGGAACGTTTCAAAGTGTTAGTCAGACATGAATAATTTCCAAGAATAGGGACAAGATTCTATCCTATTTGAAAATGGAACGTTTCAAAAGTATCAAAATCCAAATGAATAATACCTCAAAAATCCAAATGAATAATTTCCTATAAAACTTACAGACGACTTTCTACATCAAACCAAACAAAGAGTTATAATTTACGCAAGAATAATATGTTCCAAATTTATATTACATCTTAAAGTATAAAAAATTATCCACTTACGCGTTATATGTGTCGGAGTCATTACACAATAGCCAGATTAGACATGTCAATACTCCAAACACAATGATGAAACGTTTAATATTGAAAGAAGACGTAAAGGGTGCATTATATTCAGTGATTTCAGCTTTATGCTTGCCCCGTCTTTGTTTGATTTTGTTAAATAACAAAACGCGACATTGCTTTCTTCAAGCAGGGAAAAAAAATAATATTGGCTTGGTCAATGGTTAGTGGTGCTACGATTCAAATTCTTTGTTTAATTTTGGTGTCTAAAATAATATCTAATTAATTTTTTTTATGATACATATAGGCTATTTGAAAAAATAGTTGGAACCATCAGTTATAACTGTAAACAATGTAAAGCTCTCATATGCTACATAAAAAAAATTGTTATAGTGTAAAGCTCTCACATGCTGCAGTTTTCAAATCAAAACTGTTGGTTCCAATCGTTTTTTCAAACAACATTTAAAAAGATTAAATAATGTCTAATTGACTTTTAATGTTTTTCATTAAATGATATACAATAATATGATTGGTTGAACATCATTTTGTGACATTAAAAATTAGACAGAAAAGTTGAGTCTGGTCTCATTTTCATATACTTTAGTAATTAATTGGAATTTAATTTTTACAAATATTAGAAGATGGACATCAAAAGCTAGACTGTATTTTTAAAAGTAATGCTCTAAACAAATTGAAATCTTAACATGGGGAAAATTTGTGTTGAGTTTCATTCCTTACACTTTGGCCCATTCAGTTCAAACCAAAATTATTGTTTGGCTCATTCAATTAAAATGTAGTTCTAACTCTTTTTTTTTTAATTTAAACTAACTGAAACTAAGATTTTGGTAAACTTATCAAACATAAGTTCAAATTATAAATAATGGTTTAAACTTATTTTTTTTGTTTTAATCAATATTGATTCTAAATTTCAACAAACTAGTTCTAACCACTCTTTTAAACAGATTCGTATATGCAATGATGGAGCCACCAGCAAACAAAAACATCCTATGTGAACTTTTTTTCCCTTCAACATTTTTGTATGTGAAATTTTATACGACTCCTATTTTACCTCCTTGAAATTCAACGTGTATTTATTTGCACAACGTTGCTTAGTTCTTTCGTGGCCACATCCCATGACTAATTTATCTGCCTCCTTCTCTGTTTTTTACCAATGAAATAGAATTTGGAAACTTAATAGAAAAATAAGATTCCCTCTAAAGTGTACTAGCGAACACGTTTGAGAAAGGAGCAGTGAGGAACACATCAATTTGTAGCGTAAAAGACGCTGTACGGTCAAATATGGTGGCTGATGCGTTTGTCACGTTGTTCATTGGTAAAACTAGCCAAGCCAAGTCTAGTCTAAAATTACCTGAAAGGAGGACGATACAAATGAACGGTCATGATAAGGTAAAAAGATAAGATTGAAAGCGTCGGCAAGGGATGCACGAGGTCTTTGACTTTCTTTTCGTGGGCCAGACTGGTGGGCGCTCATTACTTATCTTTTTTAAGCTTATTAAGCCGAACGCCTTTTTTTTTTTTTTAGGTGGATTGATAACAGCCGTTACTAAAAAAAGGTGCGGCACGTTTATTTAAGCAAAGTTATTGTTACGATGAATTTATCTTTTAATATTTTTTAAATTTTATATGCCACTTCTTCAACCTCCTTTTATTAAATTCTTTCATATGGTATATTTAAAATGTCATATAATTTAATAATATGACAATGACATTACCTGCAAAGTTTTTTAGCAGTATAAATCAATCTACAGTCTATTCCTGTAGCATTGTGTAAAGACCTTTCTTCGATATATATATATATATATATATGCATATTATACGTCAGGCCTGTTCTTAAGTTGTTTGGTTGATTTTATTGCAGTTGATGCAACTAACCAACGGCCGGCTGCTTCTAGACTTGAAAATATATGAGAATTGAACTCTTGACCCATTTAAGAGAAACTATAATAGAAGATCATAAATGTGAACAAAGATTAAACAATTAATACCATAAGTTAATTGCAATTAATAAATGTTTGATTGAGTTGAAAAAATAGTTCCTTTTTGATTTAGAAAACAAATGAAATAACAAAGTCAGACCCCGTTGAAAATGGCCAAATTAAATCGCACCATATTTCTCATAGTGATAAGACAACATTTTTTTTTCTTTAGGAAAGTCTTTTGAAGGGATTGACAAATAAATGCATAAAGAAACGTGACAGGAAAGAGGGCGTATGCCTCGTTGAATTAAGAAGTGAAAGATGATTGAGAAAGTTCAGGAATACTTTTTTGTTCTGTCTAGGTCAACAAAATAAGATTATTAATTGTGCATTATCAGCGCCTGTAATTAATGGCAACACTAGTCTAGTTGTTGAAATATGGCGTTTATCTTTGATAGTTGATATTATTATGTGACCTTAAAAGGTTAGACATGACGGGGACTTTATGATGATTCATACCCCTACGAGAAACATGAGTAATTCCAAAAAATTGTATCAAATAATACGGTTTTAATTTTTTATGCAAGTAAATAACACTTTTAAAGTACATAACATTTATGTAATTACATGTTATTTTAAATACCTGAATTTTTAGTTTTATCTTATTCTTCTTCCTCTTCTTTCTTGTTCTTTTCATTCTTTTTGTTTTTTCGCTCTCTCTACTGGTTCGTGTCTTTTTACGTTATTTTGTATATAAAAAAAAATCATTTCAGTATAAATAGGTTATTTAGTAAACGTAGTTATATTTTGGCCTATTTATTTTTATTTTCAATTAATGATGGTCTAATTCTCTCTTTTTTCCGCTAATTTCCTACATAATCTAGGTGACATTATAATGACATCCCTTATTTTATGTGGCCTAAAGTAGAAAATTTCATAAAAGCAAAAAATTTTAACTGCGTCATTTGGCGCTAAAATAATATGAGTCAATGTAGGTAGGGATGAATAATTTGTTGTCTACAATTATTAGGAGAAGCACAATAATTTAAAATAAATTAGTTGTGTCTCTAATTATCAGTAAAGGACAATAATTCAAAATTTTAATTTTAGAAAAAGCTAAGGCCATTTGATTTTTCTTTTAAATATCACTAAGCATTCATAGTTGCTAAAAGTATTGCTGGTCCAACATCCAATTTTAAGACCTAAAAAAAAAACAAAAAAAAAGAGAGAGGAAAAGAAGAGGGGGCCAACCAGAAGCAAACACGATAGGGAACCAGTGAGATAGTATGGCATTATCAGCCGTCAACCGGAGGGACCCAGCCTGAGACCCCAAGGATGATGGGACTGAACGAACAACCGCCAGGAATAACTGAATATAACACACGTAGCCAACAGACTCCATGTTTTTCAACATTTTAAAAATTCGAAGCTTATTTTGTATACAAAAGAAAGCCTGCTAACGATTGCCTTCCTACAACCTGCATCTGGGGTCATTTGTGCATCGATCCTCGCGCACGCCAACCTTGTGGACCTAATTCTTAAAATATCAATGATTATCATGTTTTTATTTATTTATTTATTTTTTTGTGTCTTCAAAAGAACAGCAAGTACTCGGCACTCCCATTAGACGATCCTTCCAGAGTACTTCTTCTTCTTCTCTTTTTCTTTTTCTAATTTTCTTTTCCACTTTATTGGATGAATCATCTTTGCAATTGTGGCTGATATTTGGCCTTTTCTCAATTAATTCACAAAACTCACTTACCTGCTTCTCTACATTATTATTCCTTTTCTCTCGATCCTTGTTGGATAAGTAATTAAGCATAAAGCTAAAAAGGGAAAAAGAAAAAAAAAAAGGCGCCCAACAATTCCAAAAAGCAAGGAAAAATCGAATTCAAACTCAATTTCATCACAAATTTTACAAGCTCCTCTATTACATAGGTATTTACAAGTTGTGCTTTATTTTTCCTTTATTTATTTTTCTTTTTTTGAAGGGTTTTTTTTTCTTTTTCAATATAAAGATCATAAAGTTTCTTTTTTCTTTTTTCTTCTTTTTTTTTTTTAACTCAGTGTTTGATTGTCTGGATTACATCGACGTGGAACATGCTAGGTGGTGGGGGCACTTATTCTGACACATCTGAGGCTCTGGCAGCGGTGTTGCCGGATCTTGGTTGCCGTAGAAGCTCTATCAGTGTCTCCGCCTGTCCGCATACAACGACACAAAAAAAGACAAAACGAACCCATTATTGTGAGACCACAAATAATAAAATCTTAAAATAAAACCAATCCAACTTAACTAATGTGGAATTAAAAGAGATTAAAATAATACCCATAAGAAAAGAGAATTAAATACAAAAAAAAAAAGAGAGAGAAAACCAAAAGGGGAAAATAATTATTGTACACTAGTGGAGATATCCGTACTCTACCGACCAGAAAGACATGCCTAGGCCTAACGCAGCTGAATCATTAGTCTGCAACATTTCAATGTTCGTCTCTAAAAAATCAGAAACATATGATTCCCAGTTGGAAAAAAAAAAAAAAAACAAGGCAACTCAAAACCAACCCAAGCTAAAAGTGTTAAACCCACAATGACCGACTTTGAGAAAACGCAAATGACGTGGCTAAACAGCGTTCACATCCATTAGAACAAACAAAAAGCAGCCACATAAAACGTGCCACGTCACCCGCACAAGGGTCGCCGACCGGAGAAAGAGGAGGATGGAATTGTGGTGTCAGTCAGGCAGACCAACCAAAATCACTGACAAAGGCCACATCCGAACAAAGAGCAGAGAATTTAGAATCGAAAGAGATTAAAGAATTTTTCCACACCTTTTGCTTGGCGCGATTGGTGCCGGACTGAGTCAGAGCCACTAGGGGCGGAATCGCTCCTTCGCGGGCCACCATCGTACGGTATGCCACGCTGTCCTCGCAAAGCTGCAAGAGTGTCGCCACCGCAATCTCCTTCTGCCTCTTCGAGCCGACCTCGATAATCTCCACCAGCACAGGAATCCCCCCTTCCTCCACCAGCGCCGCCTTGGCCTCCGTCACAGACACCAGCACGCTCAGCACGTACGCCGACTTGTCCACCATGTTCGACCCGAAATCCGCCATCAGCTCCACCAGGGGCTTCATTATCCCCGCGTGCACGGCCCTGATTTTGTTCTCCTTCACCGAGCAGAGCGAATACAGGGCCGTCGAAGCGTCCTTCTTCCCTCGGAATCCTCCGCTCTCTAGAAGGTTCACCAGCAACGGAATCGCTCCCGCCCGTCCGATCGCCACCTTGTTCTCCTCCACCTGCGAGAGCCGGAGCAGAGCGCACGCCGCGTTCTCCTTCGCCGTCGCCGTCCCAGTCCTCAGCGCTCGGACCAGAGGCTTGATTGCTCCAGACGAAGCTATCAGCTCCTTGTTCTCGTCGCAGAGGGAGAGATTCAGAATCGCCGTGACGCCGTACTCCTGTAGCTGCAGATCGGAGCAAGATAGCAGCGAAATCAACGGCTTGACAGCTCCGGCCTTGGCGATCTTGATTCGATTCTCGGATTTGTTCTTCGCTAGGAGTCTGATCTCCATAGCGGCTTGCTTCTGCTCCTCAATCGAACAGGACTCGAGGTCGGAGACGAGCTGTTGGATAAGCTCGTCGGAGTTATCGGTGGAGCAGGCAACCAATAGCCGGCGGCTCTGATTTGACGCCGTCGGAAACTCGCCTGATCTGTCGCTGTTGCAGTCGCTGAAGGCGGAGGAATTTTCGCCGGCGCTCAGATCACTGAAAGTCCTTCCCATGTATGTGCCATTCGAGGGATTTTCCGTTTCCATAAGGACAAGAATTCGACGCTCTCACTGCATCAAAACGGCGTCGGACGTTGGAGGTGGATGAATTGATAAAGCTTCGGAAATCCTCCTCTGGTGGTTCCTTTGTTAATTTGGTGGGCCTTGAAGCGGGATAGAGTGAAGTGGAACTTAAAAAATGAAATGAAAAATAATAAAAGAGGAAAATAGGGGGAAAGGAGGGGACTAGAGTGACACAGACGCAGAGACATTAACATCTGGACCAAGCCCTTGGTGCCTGGCCTGACACGTGGGCATGCTGGCCCACACCAAAATCTCAGACTGATTCTCAGTCGGGTGAGCAAGTGCGAGGGTCTCTTCTCTTTAATCGCGTGCATGGAGGGTTCGCTTTTTGATGATAAAAAAGGACTTGCGTCAAGATTGGTTCGAACTATTTTGAACATGGGAGATCATTATACAGGTTTTTTTTTTATTTTTTTTTATTTTGTAATTGTAAAAAGCTTTATGCTACGACGAGTTTAAATAGATGAGTTTGAACCATACCAAAATGATAGATTTACTTTCTTATCTTTTTTATTTAATTTTTCACAAAAAATTTAATTTTATAGTGCATAGAAAAAATTTTTTAATGTTTAGATCATCAATTGCAACTTAAAATTTTTATGAAAGAACATACATTAACATAATCAATTTAAACAAAAAAAATTTATTCTATTTAAATTGGTGAACCAAATATCATAGTTACTCCTAGAATAATTTTAAATTTTTATCAAAATAGCATCCTATTGCTAACATGATAATCCAATTGTACTAAAGAATTCTATATTTTCCTATTAACTTAATGAAAATTTGACTGAATGTGACTGGGTGTGACTAAATTTTTTCCTAGTAACCGTCATATTTATATTTGATTCACTCAATTTTATATGCCCTTATTTTATACAATTTTAGTCTAATTTTTAAGAATTTAGAAATATATATTTAAAATAATAAAAATCTTGATACGTAACAATATTAAAAATATTAAGAATCTAAATTATGTGACTAAAATTATTTAAAGATTTGAACTATGTTAAATTATCTTATTTGATATTTATTTACTTGAGTTTGAATATTAGGGTTCATATTTCCTTAAGCAGAGGTGACGTGTATTTTCTATTAGACACTTTGATGATCATCTCTTTTTTACTTTTTTCTCTAAATTGTTCTATTCTTCTCTTTCTCTTTCCCTCTCTTTATTTCTCTTCTTCTATTTATATTTCTTTACTCATCGTGGTCAGATGTTAAAGCTGTTATTTAAAAAAAAAAAAAAAACTGCCTTAATTGGAAGGTAATATATAACCTTCGATCTTGGATTTTTAATTTTAACAGAGCCAAGGGAGGGGATTTTATTCCTGTACCGGACGCAAAGTGCGTTTTGGTACTGAATCGGTGTACTTATTGGTCCACGTGGCGATTTCAGTGAGAGAGACAGAATTGTTTTGTTTATTGTTTTGCTTAGCCCCGGGTTGCACATGGTTTGATCAATCATGAGGGCCTGTTACAGGTCCCCCACGCACGGATCCGGTGTTCATGCACTGCATTGAAGAGCCCATTTCTTTAATGTTTGCAAATATTAGGATCTAAAACTAAAAATAATAAAAAAAAAAAAACCAGACAGATAAATTTATGCTGTATTGACAAGTGATCTTTGTATTTATAAGGTAATCTACAACTTGGGCGAAAGATTGTTCTACAATCCAAAAGCATGCTTTTGGAATACATGAAAATGTACTGTATACTTTTCAGCAGCAAAGATTCCACACACTGTTTCTTCATCTAAGCTGTGTAATAATAAGTGTTAGATTACAGTGATCTAAATTTAGTTTAGTCCGATATGAAAAACTTGATGTGACAATTGTGGTGAAAGAATAATTACGAAATTTATCATGAGATTTGTGGTGCCTGATCCTGTAATCCACCACTAATCTTGTTAGGGTGTGGTGGTTTCAACCTGTTGTACGAACCTTTGTTTTTAGGCCATTTAGTTTATGTTTTAAACCCATATTGTTTTTAGCCTCCTATTCACCACCATCCTACTCGTGGTTTTTTCCTGTTTTAGAATTTTACGTAAATCTATGTGTGTAGTTCTTTGTTTCTATCACACTATTTTCGTGGTATAAGTTTCCAATTCTATCTTGCAGGACATCCACCACACCTTAATTATCATAATTTGGGAATACATTACAAGTAATGCGGTAAGCATTCTACTTTTAAAGAATTCGATAAGGTCCAATTTTTCCACATTTAAATCGTGAAAGGTTTATGGAAATCAACTTTTTTATGCAAAATTGGATTTGATATTTCGCTCGTCCATCTCATATATACACTGTCCCTTCGAATAGGTTTTGGCCATCAAGATGGTGGACTTGTGGGTCGATCTAGCAAGACCATCACAACAATAAGATCTTCCCAAAAATTTGGCATAAATATGGTAGGAGGCGACTTGGCTCTCACTAATAGGCTCGGTGCGTTAGCAACTCTATCGAATCGACATCAACTACTCCACGGATGTCACCTTGACTAATCCCAAGGCCATTCATTTTGAAAGTTTAGGGACATATCTAATTCGAACTCATATTGCTCATATTTGGTGAAAACAAGTGAAGAAGAAGGGTTGACATTGTTCAAAATAAGAAGTATCATCATATACGGACCAAGGATAAGAGATAAGGAATCGTTTCGTGCGCTGTTTGAAATTGTGTGGTTTAGAACTTTATGATTTGAATTGTAAGTTCTAAACTGTGCGGTTTTAAACAGTGTTTTGAATTGACATTTGGAATGTAAATGTTTAAAACTAGAACAATGGTTTAAAACAAGAACTGATGTTTACAAAACTATGATTTATGAAGAAAAATGAGAATAAAAATAATTTCACTGTACAAAATGATTTAAAATTGCTTGAACTTAAGGGGGATAAAGTTTAAGTTTTTGGTGTTTTGACCAGTTTAAAACCGTTTCTATAATTTAAAATCACTTCAAGTATTACTTAATCAAAAGCTAGTCTGAATGGCTTCAATAGCTTAAAACCTACGCATCAAACAACACATATGGCTTGCACCAAGCCTTCTATATAAAAAGGGATTCTCTAACCCTAACACGTTCATATCGAAGCTGATCATTAACTCCTAATAAAATTTGACCGTACATTTTACTGCTACATCTTCAAAAGACTACTAGACATGTACACAGGTAAGAGTCTCTCGTATAGTTTCAAAATACCCAAAAAAAAAAAGCCTATTAGCAGTGTTACCTGTGTACAATTTTTACTGAGCGAGCTAATATACATGCACAATTAGTCTGGATTTTGGCCATCATTTGTAATCTGGTTGTATAACAGACAAAAACATGCTTACCGATTTGTTTGAATAGAAAAAAGAGGCTAAGTATAAAATAGGCTATCATGCTAATCCATTGAGATTCTCCTTAGAATAATACTATTAGGTGCTTAATTGTTTAGCAATCAAGTTTGAAACGCAACAACTCACGTGCTAATTTTTTTGGGCCATCTAATATCAACTATTGGCGTTTCCACCCAAGAAACTACATTGAATAGGGAGATGTAAGGAGGAATTGGTAAATACAAAATGACAATGAAGGGAAAAAAGAGAGAGAAAAAGATAGAGTGATTAAAAATTAGAATGAAATGAAGACAAGCAACAGCCAGCCAACAGGGGCGTGTAAAGGGCTTTACTATTCTTGTGAGTTACATAAAGACGTCATTTTTAGTTTTTTTGTTGATTATGAGGTGCGTTAATAAAAATTGTTGGGGTGCAATTATAATTTTCTTATTAAGAACGGAGGTCGAAATTGGTAATCTGGCATGCACGTTCTTGGTGCAAATAGAAAAAGAAAAAGAAAAGAATTTGAATAATTGAATCTAATAATCTGCACGGGGCATTCGAAAGTTACATAATTTGGGCAATGAATAATATTTACCAAGTTTTGAAGCGGGAATGGTATTTGCAGTTGGCAGAATTTACATATGTTTAAACCTTTTTTTAAAAAATACAAGTTATCTGAATTTGTATTATTTTTGCACCTGTTTTATGTCGTTTCGCCTAAATATTGTGCATATATGTTTGTTTAAAAAATGATTTTGATTTAGATTGGATAATGTTTCAACTACGGGCATTGTGCTCTCGTAGCTCAGTGGGTTAGAGCACCCGTTTAGTAAGCGAGAGGTCTTGAGTTCGACTCTCAACAAGAGCACTAGAAATTATATCGAGAGTCGAGAACACTCTTAGCATAATTCTTAAAAAATTTTGATTTTATTTTTTTGGCCCGCTAAAACGATGTCGTTTCAGCTCTCAATTTTCAAATCTTCTATGCTCCCAAAAACCCCAAAAAGTAAAACCCTCAGAGACAAAGCCCCATAAAGAAAAAAAGAGGGTTTATATAAACCCTGACCTCTCCTCTTCAGCTCTCCGAAAATCCGTGATTTTGTTCTCCTGTTGATCTTCTAGAATCCTCCCCAGGCCTAAACATGTCGAACAACGGTCCTGGACTCTTCTCCGACATTGGCAAAAAAGCAAAAGGTATTTCTTTTCTCTCTCTCTCTCTCTCTTTTTGAAATGTTTCTGGCGTCAAAGTTTCGGTTTGTGATATATTGCTCTCGATTTGCAGAGTTACTCAACAAGGACTACGATACCGACCAGAAGTTCACCGTCAGTTCTTACAGCGAATCCGGAATCGTAGGGACACCTTCTAACTCTCTGATCTTCTCTCATCTTATTTTCTTCCACTTTTTTTGTTTTTATTTTCTGCAGGACTCGTTTTTGTATTTTGCTCGTAATGCTCTCTCTCTTCTTTTACTTTTTCTTTTTTTTTTTAATCGAAATGCTTATTTTTCATTTCCTCTCATCTTTATTGATAGAAGCGATTCCTTGTTATTTTAATGCTTCACATTTTTAGTCCTTAGTATGCTGAAAAAATACTGGTGAATCAGATGATTGTAATAGTAGTTAAACTCAACAAAAGCTTTTGTTTTAGGAACAAACTTCGATCTTATAAGGTTTGTTATGGTGGTTGAATGAGTGGGTTACATCAAGTGCGAGGATGCAATTTTGGATATTTCAATGATTAAGTAATTCAGTGGTGAAAATGTGTTCAAATTGTCCGACATACTTGATCTGCGTCTCATTTCGTGAAAAATAAGGCTACTAAGAGAATGTTGAGGATATATGGATCGGGTGATGTTTATTTAAAGTGAGTTCTTTGTAGAGTTCAATGTTTCGAAAATCTTGAAGGCTATGGTTCTTGAGATCTTAAAGTTTAACATGTTATGATTAAGAAATCATTCATCAGAAACATTGCGTATTTTTGAATGGACATCTTTTTATAGCTTAGTTGGTTTTGCTGTTTCATTTTCCATTGGTGCTTTTGCCCTGGGTGGAATTAAAAATCTGTTGAAAGTGAAATTTTTACCTTCTTTTTCTTTAGGCCCTTAAGTCAACTGTATTGAAGAAGGGAAGTCTTTTCTCCGGCGATATAGTGTCACAATACAAACACAAAAATACTGTTGTTGATGTTAAAATCAGTACAGAATCAGAGGTACTGTACTTTCTTTTTTTTTTCATCCCCTTACAAAATGAACTCAAATACAAATCCTTTTTAATTGTTGCTGTTGAGTAGAGCAGGTCTCAACAAAATTTACCATTATAGATATCGTGCCATCTACAAGAACCATTGCTTCAATTAATCTACCTGATTACGAGTCTGGCAAGGTATTATCTTTAATAGCATGTAAACGGACATGTATCTCTCAATTATTCCTTTCGTTGCAATTTTGAATAGTTATATGGTCCTTATATTTTCTGGTTTTGCAGTTGGAGGTACAATATCTCCATGAACACACATCCTTCTCTACAGCTGTTACTCTGAATCAGTCCCCTTCTATTGATTTCTCCACAACCATTGGTACCCCAAGCATTGCCTTTGGTGCGGAAGCTAGTTATTCAACCATTTTGGGAAAATTTTTGAAGTATAACGCTGGTGTACGCTTGACAAAGCCAAGCTCCACTGCTTCAGTAATTCTGTAAGTCCTTCATTGAGGTCATTTAACTCTTTACTTTGTTCCATCAAGCGGTACGTATGCATACCTGACATGAAAATTCTTTCATACTTGGAAACTACCTTTTCCGATTTTCCCTTGTTTCCCTTCTTGCTTATACCATTATCTGTGCGCGTTAAAATAAATTTTGTAGTAGATAATTCATGGTTGCTTTCTTTTCATATGATAGGGCTGACAAAGGAGACTCTCTAAGGGCTTCATATTTGCATTATCTAATGCAGCTGAATGGGGGAGCTGTTGTTGGGGAGATAAATAGAAGGTTTTCCACAAATGAGAGCACCTTGACAGTTGGATGTTCATATGTAGTTGATCCCAACACAACAGTGAAGGCAAAGCTCAACAACCATGGCAATCTTGGGGCCCTTTTATTGCACCAGGTTACGCCAAAGGCCTTCCTTACGGTCTCCGGTGCCTTCGACACCAAGGCCTTAGAGAAAGAACCCAAGTTTGGGTTGTCACTCAACCTCAAGCCTTAGGCACTGATATTGATCGAGTATAGAATTAGCTAAAAGTTATTCAGGTTATGCATTTTTCCCCCTCATTGATTTGAATTTAAAAGTTGAGTGTAGTTGTGTAAAATCTTATTCTTCCATCTTATTTTAAGTCATTTTCCTACGCATTTATTGTGTGCACTAATTCTCTTCTTCGTCGTCTCTCGATTTGTGGAAATTTGGTTAGCAGTTAGCAATTGATGGTAATTCAAGAAAGACTTCTGTGACTGAATTTAAATTTGATGCAGCTTTGTTGGTGGCCTTTCTAAATTCAAATGGTGTCCGTATCTTTCTTTGTGCGGCTTACCTCATATATGTATATATATATATATATGTATCCTCTATTTCTCATTTGTGAGTATTGGAGGAAGATATCAATTTTGTGTCCGCCAAGTTCCGTTGGGCTTGAAATAGTACCTCCCAAATCCAAGATTTTATTCATTGGACTGGGAATATATTGGGCTCTTTGTTTTTTATGAATCGGGCCCTAGCTTGTTCTTACGAAAGTACATGTTACGACACTTTTAAAAAATTGTGATCATTTATATTGAAAAAGTTATCATTCATACTATATGTTACAAATAAACACATAGCGTATTTATAAAATATAAAACTTAAAAGATGTTATTCATAAAAATTCTAACATTTCTTTTTGTTATTTCAAGGAAAATCCAATAATCAGAAGTATCCTTGAAAATTGTTGGCCTAGAGTTACTAAATAGTATAATTTTAATAAATTAAAATTATAGTGCAAGAAAATACTAAAATTATTCTCAAATTATTAGAAATCCACTCTCTCCTCTATTTTTCTCTTTCGATCTCTCTCCTAGAACGCTTCCTCTCCCTCTCTCCCCTCCACCTCTCATTTTCTCTCTCTCTTGTTCCTTTGCACAGCCCCAGCGGCGGGCGACGACTTGCTCCTTGAGGCGACTCTGGCGACAGGCAATGACGAAGCTCCTCCAACACCTTCGCTCTCTGTAAGAGAAAGAGATCTGCTAGGGGGAGGGAGGGATAAGAGGAAGAGGGGGATCAGAATAGAGGTTTCAGAAAAAGATTTATTAGAAAACAGGGCAATTGGTAAACTATAAATTATAATTTTAAGATATGCTATTTGTTTTTACTATTTTAAAATAGGGTTAATTACTAAACTGTATACTTTAGTTTTAATTATTTTTCAATCCATTATTTTTGAAATTAAAAATGTATCTTTTAAATTTGAATAACTAGTTTCGATTTTATTCTTAAAAACTTTATGGAAAAAACAAGAGTAAAAGACAAGATACTTTTTATTATAGCAAATTTATTTATGAAAAATATGTTTTTTGAGAAAAAATTGAAAAGTATTTAAACCTTGAAAAACATAAAACACATTTTTTTGACAATGATGTTTTGTTTTTAGGCTTTTTATGTTTTTTAATTTTCATAACTGTATTCAAGAATAATTATGTTATTTTGCCAGCATTTTTTATTCATAAAGTACATATGGAATAATCTTGAAATAAACTTTTTAAATTCAAATTATAAATAAATTAAAAAATAATTAAAATTATATGGTATATTCACATAATTAATCTTTTAAAATATGCTATTTAATTCAATTAGTTTAACAAAAAATCTACATTACACAATTTTTCCCTTTTTTACAAAATAAAACCAAATGGAAATTTTTTGAAAAAGTTAGTAAGCTTCGAATTAGAATTTTTACTAGGCAAATCTTGTATTTACGTCACAATTAAATCTGGTAAATTCTAAATTTAGTGGATAAATTATCCAAGATTTACTCCCAAAAGTCCGTGAATTATATGCATTCTCTTTTTTCTTACCAATCATTTTATTTACGTCATATTTACTATTTTTTTGAAGAATAATATTTACTATTTTTTTTGCTCCAAAATATTTACTAATTGTTTAGTTATAAACTTATTTTTACACTTGTATATCTTTTTTAAAATTAAAAATTCTATTTATTAACAATTGTGGTAAATGTGCTAATAGTGTAAAAATTTAAAAATAGGCTTTCCGTTACAATTTTTCTTTTCTTTTTTTTCTTTTCTTTAAGCAATTATGATGCATTGGCTTATAAATAACAGCTCAATATATTTTCCAATAATATAAAACTATACTAGTATATTTAGTGAGGATATTTTCAAAGATAAATTGTCATGTTGAGGGTGAGCTCGGCGCCATTGTCGAGGAAATAAACTTCGGTGGTCGGCTAATAAGCTCGGCAGAACTACGGTAAGCTTGCTTCAGCCCCCGACACGACGCGTGCCCTCCCGAGGTGCCTTTCGGAGCCTCCGAGGCTGCACGCCACGAAGTAGGGGTGAACAACGGGCATGTTTGCGGTTTTTGGGCGGGTGCGGGGCGGTTTTTTTAAGTGACGGGTTGGCGATTAACCAACCCACAAACCGCCCATGGAGTGGCGGGCGGTTTCGGTTTGGGGGCGGGCGGGTGCGGGCGGGTTGGGCTGGTTGGGTCTACACTAATATACAATATAATTTTTTGAGCTCTTTTTTATTAAAAAAAGTGAAGAAAATTTGTAGAAAATATAAGACGATAATGTATGAAGCATTCTCAACAACAACCAAGTTTGACGCCTAAAGACAATAACCATATTCACAACAAATTAAGAAACATAATCATTCATTGCAACAAGAAATATCAACTATATATGAAGTGATGAACAAAGTCAAGAATTCTTGTTCTTTCATAAAACCTGTTCATTGGGTTCGAAAATAACAGGATACTACAGATGAAATGATGAACAAAGTCAAATGTTCTTTTTCTTTTTAAAGAATGAGGAGGGGGAGAGGTTTAGATTAAGATTTTTTTTTTTTTTTTTTTAAGAATTAGGAGGGCGGGTTCAGGTTGAACCCGCCCCCTAAAATTTAAAACCGTACCCGCCCACCAACATATGTAGGCGGGCGGGTTGAACCCGCTAATGGACGGGTTGAACCCGCATAGTCTTTTTTTTGGGCGGGCGGCCGGCGGTTGCGGGGGGGTTTTTGTGCACCCCTACCACGAAGGCTGCCACCTCGGAATATACACTAGCTCGGGTCGGGTGATTCTTACTTGCAAGCAGGCTACCACTCGCCCTTATAGGCCAACACGAGGAAGTTAACTCGCCATCTGATGGAGTCCAATCCGTCGGACGAGGGACATGACACTTGTCACTTACTGCCTGACACACCTTGATGTGACACTCGGGTCGTGGGTAAAACCCACCTTACACCCGATCCAAGCGGTGGCCTATAAATAGGATGCATTTATAGCATTTTAGAGAGAGATTCTTCCTTCCCACCTAACTGGCTGCCGCCCTCTGTCGAGCAAACACTGCCTTGAATATCGGCAAGCCCTTGTCTGTCGACTAACCTTTCTATTGCCTCCGAAGCATCCCTCCTCTTGTTGCAGGTAAGTCCGACCGGGCAGAGGCGGATCGAAGGAATATCAAACCATGCGTAACCGCACGTGGTGTTGATCCGACGCCGGATCACGGTAAGCATCAACATGTCTTATTCAATCTTTTTTGTTATAAGAGCCGCCATATATTGAACGATTATTCTATCCTTAAAAAAAGCCTAGCCTGTTGTGCGTGTATCATTCACAAATCGACACACAATGTGGGCGTATGTATGCAAACACATAAATACACATAGACAGAGATAGAGAGAGTTTTATGTATTTGTAAAGGCAGTAAAAATTTTGACTTTTAAGTAAAACCTAAAGATGCTCATTCAAAGTCAATAAGAGTGTGATAGGCTGATGGCAAGGCTAGCCACTATCATTGCATATAGAAGAGGAAAAATTCTTTGGCTGCGAACCTCAGCGATTACGCCCAATGTCTTTTTCTAGCCTTAAGCAAAAGTAGACAGTAGCTATTGTTTCCTAGTGTTACCAGTTCTGTCTGTTTAAGCACCTTCTGTATCTATTCAGCCGTAAACCACTTGGCTTTTACGACGAGAACATTTTCCACCCCGCTCCGTAGAGAGAGCTTTTTCCCTCTTTTTCGTGCTCTCTTTAATTTGACCGGTCTTTATTTAACACCGTCAATCAGGAATGAGGCTGTGGATCTCCAACTCATCAAATATATGAACAATTAAAGATACTTCAATCAATAAATAGAAAAGCAAAGTTTGTTTTATTTAAAACTAATGAACTGTAAAAAATTATTCACTCTTTTAATATATACACACCCTTGCGCCCCTTATCCAAATAAAGATACCGTTCCCAAGTATCCAATATGGGACCTAAAGGCCCTTAAAATCCCGGCGGCTGGGCTCATCCTTTTTTTGTGTCAAAAAATTATCGTCACTTGGAGTTGATGATAGATATTCTAATTCAATTCAAGTTGATATTACATGTTAGATTCAAAATTAAAAGCAGGTTCATGGTCTCACCCTTCAATTTTTTGATGACGACCAAATTGCCACGTGCTTCACTCACTTGCGACTTTTTTATTTTAATAATAAAGAGGAATGAAAAATTGATTGCTGCCATGATGGTCATCAACAAACTACACTTGAAATTTTCTTGAAGACGACCATTTAAAAGCGTCATTGTGCGAGAGACATATCATATGATCATGATAAGAACACTATTTTTTCCGACTTGCAGTAGGCTGAGATCTCACTTTAGATGTTTTAATCACTGGTTCAAGGAGACACGATGACCAGCCCTTTAGAAGGATCTCTTCTTCTTCTTCGTTATTTACGCAAAAGCTTCTTTTAGAATTCCAAACCAAACATTTTGATCTAACTTGTGCACATGATAAACCTTAATTGAAACGGCACCAAATTAGGACGCCAAAATTACAACTTTTTCGATTCAGTCTTCAGTCAGTCTTTCTTTTCTCAACCTTAAAAGCTAATGTCAGAGTTTCATTAAAAACATCCCAAAATAAAATATAAAAGATAAGGATCTCCGCTGTGTAAATGGTTTTTGTTGTTCATGCATGCTTGCATATACAAAACACTGAATTCTGAAAATCCAACGGAAAAAGGGCAAAAAAGAAATAAAAAAGCACCTATTACTCCGATAAACAAATGTACAAAGAGAAGCAAAATACCAAGAATTAACACAAAACATCAGTACATTCAGGATCCAGGAACATCAAATACAACCTCAAAGCAAACAAACAAACAAAAAAATCGAACCCCCAAATGAAAAAAAAAAAAAAGAAAAAGAAAAGCCCCTTAAACTGAAGCATACAACTCGGGAACATAAGAAAACCACCTAAATCCACAGCACCACTTATCAGGCAGTGAAGGGCATTTGGGAAGCCAATGCCAAGTCCTCCTGGACGATTTATAGTACAAGATCTCAGGCCAAGTAAAGCAGCAAATACAGATCATCCCTTGATGCCAAAAGCAATAAACATGGTGGTAGTTATGGTAACATACCGACATGAACTTTTGGCACATCATGTCCGGAACTCTCTCAAGCTCAACCCACCTCGCCATTTCTTCTCCTCCTCCTCCTCCTTCTTCACTCAAGTCCCACACCTTCATGCTTCTAGAAATCCCATTCCTCCCAATCCCTCCTATCAAATACAACTTCCCTTTTCCTTTCCCTTTTCTTTTTTCTCCACCGTCGCTGCTCACTAAACGCACGAAAGTGAGGTCGTTTGGGAGCTCAGCCTCTGATCTCTCCCACTCCCCGCTCTCCGAATCGAACGAAACGACAGAGAACGGCTCTGGTGTTGTGAAGTATAAACGACCGTTAAAGTAGACTCCTTTCTCGTAATAATTGTCGCTGAGAATCGGCTCGAAGCCCTCGAATTCTCGCCAGGAATCCGTCCTCGAGGAGTAAACAAAGGTGGCGTTGAAGTTTGACCGGGAAGAGACGGTGAAGATGCTGTAGCCGAGAGGAGTGGAGACGAGGGAGAGAATGTCGAAGGCGAAAGGGTAAAAGGGGACTTTGACGACTCTGGAGGAGTTGAAGAGGGCGTTGCAGACGAGGAAGGAAGAGGAAGCGGGGAGGGAGAAGCAGAGGAGGCCGTTGGAGGAGGAGAGGAGGGAGGAGGAAGGGGAAGGGACGGAGAAGAAGGAAGAGGAAAGAGAGGGCTCGCGCCACGTGGCGAGGGAGGAGTCGTAGAGGGCGAAGCGGCGGTGGCACTGGGGGTGAGAGAGGAGGAGGAAGGAAGGAAGAGTGGAGGCGGAAGAGTGTTTGGAGAGGAAGGAGGGAGAGAGGAGGAGGGCGTTGAAGCGCTTGCAGGTGGATCTGAGGTTGAAGAAGGTCTTGAGAGGGAGGAAGGAGAGAACGTGTTCGAGAAGCTCCTCCGGAAGGCGGCTCCAGATTTTGGAGTCCATGGACAGAGAACTCGGCGGTGAACGCGACGTGGCGGCGGTGGGGGAGTGGGAGTGGGCGTATGGGTTTGCTGCTCTGTTGCGTTGGTCTTTCATCGGAAACACCGAAACAGATTTTTTTTTTTTTTTTTTATTCCCCTGCCTTGTAATAGAAATTGGAAAATAAGAATAGAGAGAGATAAAAAGGATTGAGATAAGGGCAAAAGCATTTCTTGTCCACTTGTGATTGCCTGTACGCAAGGCTTTTCAGGCGGTATTTTTGCAAGCGGGCCACCTCGTTTAACTTTTTTTTGGTGATGAAACGGGGTCAATAGACCCAAACTCGTTAAACATTTTAAAAATGGGATTATCATGCATATTAAAATAACAAATAGAAAATAAAATAAAAATATAAATGATGTTTATCTTATTGACGATTCATCAAAAAAGAAAAATGGTGATAATGATGGGAAATAATAGAATGGAATTTATTAAGTGAAAATTACATTGAAGAGTGATGAGCAGTGGAATTTATTGAGAGAAAATGATGCTAAGTATTGTTGGTTGTCATTTCATGCTTATTTTGAATTTTTAGTTTACTAGTGGAAAGCATACGCTATGAATGTCTGTATTAGTTTGTTTATCTTTTATGTGAATAAGTTCTAAAAATTTTATTTACTTATCTCAATGTATTATTTTGTTGAGGGTTTAGGGTATTGTAAAAAAATAGTATTTGCCTCTAAAAAAAAGTATTTGAGCATAGTAGACTTGAAGATAAAATTAATAAGACAAAATTAGACACTATGGTATTTTAGAAATACATTTGAGGAAATAAATTCTTCAAAGGAAGAGAGGAAATAAAATAAAAGTAATCCTATTTAACTTTATTGGGTTATATCCCTATTAGTAATAAAATAGTGAGATCTAGTCTGAAATATATACTATATATTAGACTATAACTTATAGTTTTGTAAGTAGTTAGGTTATAACTTATGAGAATGAAAATAATTTTTTATAAAATAAAAAAGGATTTTAAAAAAGAAAAAAAAAAGGAGAGAAATGACCAAAAACTAAAAAGAAAAAGCAATGAGGAACTGAAAGGTAAAGAAAAACCACTTTCAACCAAAACGATGTAGCCCAAAATTGAGCTTTCTATGTAGTTAGACACTCAATATATTTTCTGTGTTAGAGACTATTGTTGTTACAATTCATGTTATCAAATGCAATTATATTTAAATTGTTAGCTAACTAAAATTTATCAAATGGTATAATTTTTAACTTACCAGTTTATCAAAAATTGTCACTTTTCTTACCTTAAGCATTGTGAATCGAAATTACTAGTAGATCCAATGTATGTTCAAAGTCAAGTTTTTTCTTTTAAAATTTTGAGGTCATTCATTTCAATATTAGTGTTTATAACTTCTATTTGTATGTGGAACTCCCCCTTTCTAAAATAAATTCATAAAAAAAAAATTATTGAATGAATGTATGCTACCAAATATCACAACCCCATAGCTTTTGTGTCTCATATTTTCTCCTCATGCTCTTCTCATATTCCTCCCAATTTCACAATCCTTCTACCAAAAAGGAGGATCCTTAGTGATTTCTCTCTTCCGTAGAATTTGTTTCTTCTCTTTTATTTCACAATTCAAATGTTTTTATAACAAATAAAAGTATATGTCCACTTATATCTCATCTGTAATAGTGATTAGCAAGCTATGTTCATAGCTCACTCTTGTTGCGGTAACTTTTTTAGATTAATTGTTTTGTGTATTTTGTGTGATATTTTGTCAGATCTATTGTATTTTGGGTATCGTTTCTTTAAGATTTTAAGTGGGATTGCGCTAACAACATGTTTGTTATTATATCAGTTTGAAGAGCCTGCACTAAAAATGTTTTGAAAGAGAGGAAAATTTATTCATTGTGGAGGTCTATTTTGATCTTCTTTTTTTTTTTTTTGCATAGTTACATTATGCTAATGAGAAAGAGTGCGCAAGAAGTGAAGCTTAATCTTTAACAATAATGTGAACTTCACACCATTTCATTTTGACGAGTTTTAAGCAGTAGTTTTGTAATTAAAGAGTTAAAAGTGAGGAAAAGATACACAGGGTATTTAAAAGGGTGACGAAAACTGTTGATTAAAACTATGTTTATTGTAATATGTGAGAGTTTTACATTATGACGATTTTTTATTGTTACATGTGTTATATGTGAGAGTTTTATATTATTTATAATTAAAAATAATAAAATTATTTTTGTCAAATATAAGGATAATATAAGGTGTGATTAAATAACATAATTCGAGGCTACGAAATTAATAAAAGTTTAATCATCACATTCTCGAACTTTGTCCTTCACTTCTTTTTGGATTCTAAAGGCTTCCATTATCTCAAAACCACTTGATTTATAGATCGTAAATGCCCACAGAGAAGCTAAAGCTTGTTCCCAGCGGTCAGTTTCGTGTCAAAGTCCTCCTTCCCTAACCAATGACAATCATACACGCACTTTTCTAAACTCTAAATTCTTACTGTAACAACAGAACATTATTTGCCGAAAGCTTTTTTGGTTGAAGTTTTTTATTTTTCTTTTCTTTTTGTAATCCAGATCGGATAATGGGAAAAATGGCATCTAGGTTAAACAGCTCCCAGGCCAAACAAGAGATTAAAAAAATAATATTTATCATATGAACTTTTTTTTGATAGAAATATTATTATGCTGGAGAAGTGCATCACCATTGACTTAAATGCATTTAATTCTCGAGTGCTTCTGTTCAATCTAATGGGTTTGAATCTCCTTAGCCGTTGGATTAAATCTCATAATTATTTTTTATTATTTTTTTGCTAGAATTGAATCACATAATTTGTAAACCTAATCTTTCACTCCAAACACTAGTTAGTGGTTATTATTTTATTATTATAGAGTTGTATGGCTATGCCATAGAGTGAAGACTGAATGATAATGCTACCAGGCAATTGACCAAGTCTTTTCTTTTTTTTTTAAGGGGAAATTGACCAAGTCTTTGTTCTTTTTAGAGGAAATTGACCAAGTCTTTCGACAAACACAGCATCACATGTCAGCCAAGGTATAGCCGCTGCTTTTATTTAACCCTGAACAGTTTTTTAATTAGGGGATTTCTACGGTGGAAACCGTCTTTTTTCTTTTTTCCTCACCACACAAGATCACAATGGGCCAAAAAAGCCCTACCTTTTCTACACCACTCAATTAGCTGCCCGCGCACAATTCAAAGAGTCACATGTCTAACTTACTGGTGGGCCCACGTTTGTTAGAAACTGATAGATGAGAGAACGACGCTTCAAACAAGACAAGTGGAGGGCACGCACATTCTAGGTCGTGCAGTGTAGGAAACACGCGACTCTTACGCGGATTGGAAGCTTAGATCTCATGGGTCCCAATGACTTGGGTGCTAACGCAGGCAGAGCTGGACGAATGGAAGAATGAAATGTGGCGAAAATTAATGGCAGCTAACAATGAGAGAGAAAAATAGGTGTTTTGGCTCCAAATTTAGTATTTTTTACATTGTTTTACTCCTTTTTGCTCTACATTTTAAAACTAAAAATAAATAATTAGATTAAAATTAATCATTTTATGAACAAAGTAGTCATAAAAATTAAACAAATACTTTTAAAACTAAAATAATTTAAAAATATATATTTACGCGGTTTTATCAAATTGACTCAAAATAATTATTTAACACACAAATGCCTTAATTAAATGATTTAGTGACAAATTAAAATTTAAAATAATTAAATGCTAGAATAATCTGTTTTTAATTATAGATTCACACGTATTCAATTAAAATTTATAAATTTAATCCTCATAATATGTTAAATTTATAATCATATTAATAATCATAGATTTTGTTGATGTTTAATAAAATATCCATAGTATATACACACAACCAAAAATAAATAAATATCATTTTATTTTAATTACTCAACAACATGTGCAATATTTATGCTTGTAGTGCGCCAATTATGTTTGTACGCGGTTTGAATGGTTTTTTTTCTTCAAACTACATACCAAACAAAAAATAAATTTTACCTCATATGCAATTTGCATGTTGATTGTTGCATGAGCTTCTTATTTATTATTTTTACTTATACACGTAAGATGTAATTTTTTATTTTACGTATATTATATATTAGTGTTTTTAGAGATGTGTTGCGCCTCATATTTGTGCATGAAAATGTATGTATTATGAATATACACGTCATATATGATATATACATAAATATACATATATATAATGAATGTAATACTTCAAGGAAAGTAAATATTGTATATACACACACACATTATGTTCATATATATTCTTCGTCACAGTAGTTGGTCCAATCAGCCTGTTTTTGAATTGGCAGAAAGCCCTCGTAAATTTTAGTGAGATCAATTTTTTTATGGAAGTAAATTAAAGTTTCACTCACATATATTATATATATATATATATATTTGAAATTTAATCCCACTTTTTGAGTGATTTATTATTTGTTTCTAGCAACTTTTAATTGAATTTGAGCAATACCCTTCAAATTTTAGTATAAACCAAAAACTAAACTAAAAAGTCACAATAACATAAATCAAAGTCCATTAATAACCAAACTAAAAAATGAAAAACACGGCTAAATAACATAAGAGAATACAAATAAATTTTAAAGTAGAATCAAAGCTTTCCACTGATGTCAATAAGCCTCTCCTCCTAATAATATCCTTAATCGATACATTGTGAGTTGGGCCGACGATAGAAAGAGACGACATGACAGTAACAATATGACGAGTAGGCTGGCGATGGTCTAGAGAGAAGAAGTTAGTTGTTGGATGGGGGGAGATTAGGGTGAGCTAGTCTTAGTTGTATATGTTGGTTCCTTGTTTTGATTTTGTTTTTCTAGATGTTGATGATGAGTTATTAGGAGAAGTGTAATGATAAAGTATGAAAATGTGCATTTTATATGGATAGAACTTCTTATAGTGACCAATGTAAAAGCAAAAAATAATAAAAATTCTTATATAAACACATTTTAAAAATAAAAATTATATAATATGACAGTTTAGTGGATAGTTTGGGTAGGCAGTTTAAGTGGGTAATTTGGGTAGGCAATTTGAAAGTTCAAACCACTGATCAAGCCACCTAAAATATTTGTTTAAAAACCCACCTAAACTATTCAAAATTAAAACAAAAATGATTGATTTGGCTTGATTTGGTTTGGATAGGGCAGTTTTTCAGCAGATTAGTGGATTTTTTTAAACTCCCATAGCAACAATCCCAATATTAAGCTAAATGATGATATTCAAATCCAAGTAGGTGTGGGCTTTCGTTAATCTCTCCATATGCATAAGAATATCAAACTAGTTTTTAAGGAACCCTAACCCTAACCTTAACCCAAAACAAAGTCTTTCTTGCCTAGTTTTTGGCCAAAAAAAAATATTCCTTGCTTAGAAGTTAAAGGAGTTTTGTCGACGTCGATCACAATATCATCATCAAGGAGATAACAAAGACATTTTTCTATAAATCAACAACCTATCTGAACTTTAAAAATAAAAGTAGTTACAAGTTAATTACTTTCGTGCTTCAAATGTTTCGTTAGAGATCCCTCATTAAAATAATTTAAAACACATAAAACATACTAAAAATATATAGTTATGTTATTTTTGCTGAATTGACTTGAAATAGTTATTTAATACAAAATGCTTTAATTAAAGAATTTAATGGCAAATAAAGTGTGAAATGATGAAAACAACATTAAATCATCATTTTACACTTTTATTTGCCATTAAATCTTTAGATTAAAGCATTTATGTGTTAAATAATTTTTTTGAGTCAATTAGACAAAAATTGCATAAATATATATATTTTTAGTGTACTGAATATGTTTTAAATTATTTTTGTTAAAAGAAATATTTGCTTAATTTTTATAAATATTTTGTGCATAAAGTAATTAATTTGTCTAATCATCTAAACGTAGATTTACCGGTTGTTTGACTATGGTTCCCACCACAAACTCAGTTGTGACAGTGTAAAGCTTCTATATACTATAGTAACAATAAAAAAATTATTACAGTGTAAAGCTCTCATATATTACAATAAAAATGATTCTAACCAACGATTTTTACTACATTCTAAACATCATAGCAAAAATAAAATGCTAAATTAAGAGCCAAAACACTATCTTCTCTCTCTATTCGGCCAGCTTCGCCGTGTTAGTGCCCAAGTCAGCGGGACCCACGGAGAGAAGCATCTAATTGGTGCACGAGACGAGAGTTCTACGCACTGTCCAATCTCATGCTTGCGTTTCTTCCACTCCCTTTGTACGGCGCGCTATTTACTCCATCAGCAAGTCAAAAAAGGTCAGCAAAGGTGAGAGCAAAAAAAGAATTAAAAAAACGTGGGGCCCGCAATTAATGTTAGAGATGTGGTGTTTTAATCATGTTGGAGCAGCTCAATTGGGGCGTAGAAAGGCATTGAAATTTCAACCAATAGATTCCATCTAACGGCCGGTTCAAGAGTTCACCATCGGTGCTAAAAGTGGCGTTCCCACAGTAAAACAACCCTTTAAATCAATACATGACACTACAATTAGCGCCAACTAAGATGGAATTAACGAGAAAGTGGACTCTTTCTGGGGAAAATTTTTTTTGACTTTCTTAATTGGATATTTTTCTTTTAATTGTAAGGTATGCACGTTTCTTGTTTTTAATATTAAACTTGATTAAAATTTAAAAATGTAAAAAGTTTTAAAATTTACAAATATAATGATTTAAAACAAAGGAAAATCCACTTGCAATAAGGCATTTTTTATACTGCACTTTACAATTCTCATTCTTAGAGTCAAATCTTTTGTCTAATTTTTAGTTTTTCAAATGGTGTTCAACTAATCCTGTCATAACTCATTATTTAATGAAAAATATATAACAGTTAATTAAATATTGTTTCAAATTTTTTAAATAACATATCATAATATTATTGGTTGGACACCATTTGAGATACTAAATTTAGAAAAAAAATTTAGCATTCGTACTTGATAGGTTATTTGGAAAAAATAGAGTTCAGTTACACATTCATCAAAGTGACCGGAACAGGAAGTCTCTGCAGGTTATCCCCTTCCCCTCTTTTTTCTTTCCTTTTTTCTTATCAAGTAAATATCAATATACTGATTATTTCCTAATTAAGGGGAATTTTAAAACCAAAACATCAGACAAGTGGATTTATTAGAGATTTTTTTTATGATTTGGACTTAATAGATGTTAATTATGTGGTGTTTACGCACATAAATATTGACTAAGTTGTGCATTATTGTTTTCATGCGAGTTGTACATTCATTTTTCAATTGTTAGCTTTCGACCTAAATTTTTTTTTTTTTCTTTTAGGTTAGAACTAGCATTATATATATTACCAGAAAGGCACCACTAGTATACCAATAATAAGTCAAGCATTAATTTATTAAATTTTACACATTCGGTAATTTGACTTTGACTGCATAATACTTGATTCTTAAGATGATCTCCATACTGCTCCATCAAGCAAAATCAATTATGAATACAGTGTATTCGATATTTTTATTATGTCCCTCAATGTTATTTATGCTTTGATATTTGTATATATAAACTCTTAATTTTTAAGTAATCTTGAAATTACAATGTTGTAATTATTAGATAATTTCAATGAATTCCAACTTTCATTCAAAAAAAGAAGAAGATGAAATGTCAACTAGTAACAACCAAATATTGAAGTTTGACATATGTAATATTTATACCATATCTAATACAAGTACTAAAATTAATGCTATACTTGACACTGAAATGTCTGTAATGGCATATTTGATTTTGTTGTTTTGATTTGTTGTTTAATGTATAATGTAAATTTAAATACTATATTTATCTTTATTGCAATTTTTAATCCTTAAAATTTGTAAAAGTTAACTTTTTAATTTAAAATAATATGGAAATTATATCAATTTTATGATGTGATTAAATTGAAAAAAAATACATGCAACAATGAATAATAATCAAATGTCAAAATTTGACATATATTGTATTTGGTGTTAAATTTGCCATCAAATATAACATATGCCAAATTTAACACAAAGAATAGTATTTTATTGAAGAGTGATTTTCCTATTGATATGTTAGCTTTACTTTGCATTAGAGCTATTATTAGTGCCAAATTTAATAACAAACATAATATATGCTAATTTTCACCTAAAAAAACTATATTTGAGAGTGATTTTCCTATCTAAATGTTAAAATTTGACATCAATTTAATATTTAGCCATTGCATGGGAGCTACTTCTGAGAATACGAATTAAAGAAAAAAAACACACAAAAGAAGAAAAAGAAAAAATAAAACCGAAATTGAGTTTGAATTAATCGTAACCTAAAATGTATCATATTTATATCATCTAAATCTATAACATGACCATTGCTAAATCTAAATCTAAATGGTAGAAATACCGTGCTAAATTACAATTACAATGCATGCATACTCTAAAAAGAAAAATTACTTTCACTAAAAAAATATTAGACCTAAAATAACATTATTGTCTTTTCTCAAAACAAAAAAAAAAATTGTTAATATATTAAGGAGTCTCTCAAAAAAAATATTCGTTTAATTGAAAGGTTGACATGATTTGAACTCAAAATCTACCTTCAATCAAGCAACAAAAAACTCAAACTTATGATTTGACAGTGTAAACTCAAAATTTTCTTCTATTTTTTCAAGATTTTAAACCTATTTTTTAAACCAATGAACATGTTTCGAACACATTATACATGAAATGAACAGACTCAAAATAAAATAAAACTAGAGTACTGTGGATAATTACCTGCGAAATAGTATTCTGATCTCCTGGTACAAAAATAGATTTGTATGCGTCAACAAAAGCTTCTCGATCTGTATATTTTCTGATGATACGATGTTAGACAATTTTTCCTTCTTAGGGAATATCACCGCTGTGGCATTGGAAACCAAAAAGAAAAGAGAAAATTGACCTAGCTAAGAATCTAAAAAAGTAAAACAAAAAACAAAATAGTAGGGAAAATCATTAAAAAACAAAGGCACACAATGAAACCTTAATAGGTAGTTACAAAAAAAAAAAAAGAAAAAAAGAAAAAGTCTCCTTAGGATTTGTTTGATAAATAGATTCAAATTGTGTTGATTTAGATTTTTTTGATTTGAGTTGTATAATTTGAATTGATGATTTGAATTGCTATCCGAATTAACGTTTGGATGTACGTATAAAGATTAATTTGAATAGAGAATAAAATTAGAATTTGTGTTTGAATAGATAGTGAAAAAGTTTTTAATTTATTAACAAATCTAACAAAATCTTAATGTTCATAAGCTAAAAAAATACAATATGGATATTAATTTATTTCTCTTTAAGCTAAAGGTTAATCTGAATAGAGAATAAAATTAGAATTTGTGTTTGAATAGATAGTGAAAAAGTTTTTAATTTATTAACAAATCTAACAAAATCTTAATGTTCATAAGCTAAAAAATATACAATATGGATATTAATTTATTTCTCTTTTTAACGGGAACGTAATGAAAGAAAAATCGCCATAATCGGATATCAAATAAAGAGATAATGTTTTTTTTTCTTAAATATAGGGGAGAAAATTTTAGTTTCACTATAATAAATATATCTGAATTCAAAAAATTTAAGGAGGTAAAACCTTAAAAATTTATATTTAAAAAATTTGTTTAATTTAAATTTTTAAAAAATAAACATATATCCACATATTCTAAAGATTTGAATATAAAAAGTCGATAAAATACGGAAAAAAATCCGCTCTTTTAGGCTTCACTTTTCTCTCCTTAAACCCTTCGAATTCCCATACTTGTGTCGCAAGAAAGATCCCTTTTCCCTTCATATTCTCAACACCTCTCCTTCTTCTCTCTAGATTGCGATCTTTTCATTATTTCATATCCTCTCTCAAGAAAGAAGCCAGGGTTTTCTTCTAAAAACTCTGTTCTTGAGCAAAACAGAAGTAGGCAAGATTTTTTTTTTCTTTTTCTTGATGAAGGTCTCTGCGACCAGGGAGTTTCTGCAAGTCCCAAAGGAGTTCTGCCCACAGGCGGTGATTGAGTGGTACAAGTTCGGCCCCAAGAAGTCTCACAAAAGGGCCCCCTCCAAATCGGACGTCCGAGAGAAGGTGAGGAATCACCTCTCCTTCGTCGGATGGCGTTTCTGGTACGGACAGAAGCAAGACAGGATGGAGTTACGGTACACTTCGCCGTCGGGGAAGAACCACTACTCGCTTCGAACGGCGTGCAAGGCCTGCATTGACGGCGGAATGATTGCCGAGAGCAGCGTCGCCTCCTCGAATTCTCTCCTCGCTTCTGAGGAGGGGCGTACTTCTTCTTTGTTTCCCGAGAAAGTCACGAACTTTTCCCAAGACAAGGAGAAATCCCCTGGGGATCAGTCTTCTTCCACGGCCACGTCGTCGACGGAATTAAAAGGAAGGAAGAGACGGAGAAGCATTGATTTGGACTTGGAAAATTCAAATTCCCACTCTTTTCAACCTCAAGCTTCACAAGAATGTGAGTATTCCGATTTTCATGCCGACACAAACGGGTCATCAATCACTGATATTTCAAACTCTGAAAAACCTAACTGCTCAAGAGGAAAGCTAGTTATTGCAGGCATAAGAGGAAAGAAACTGGTTTCAAGGGATCCATCATTCGGTAGTAGTTGCAAGAGGCAAAAATCTCTTAAAAAGAATCATGAAAGATCAGTCAAAGTTAAGATTTCTAACATTCCTGTTTCGTCGTCACGTCGAAGAACCACAAAGACGGTTCTTTCCTTGTTGATAGACAGCAATGTGGTGAATTTGGGGGCCAAAGTCCATTACCGTGGGAAAGATTACAGTAGCGGTGTTGTTACTCGAGAAGGAATACAGTGTGATTGTTGCTCAAAGGTTTTTGCTCTCACGGCTTATGAAGAACATGTGGGAAGCACAAACCACAGACCGGCTGCTCATATTCTGCTTGAAGATGGAAGGTCGTTGATGGATTGCAAGAATCAGTTGAAGAGTGAGAATTTGACCACAAGGGTGGTGAGTCATCAGGAGATTGATGGTAATAGTATTTTGGATTGTGACAAGGATGAGAATGATAATATTTGCAGTGTTTGTCATGATGGGGGTGAGTTGGTTTTGTGTGATATGTGTCCTTCTGCTTACCATGCAGTTTGTTTGGGTTTTGAGAGAGTCCCAGATGGTGACTGGTTTTGCCCTTCATGCCGTTGTGGAATTTGTGGCCAAGTGAAGTTTGAAGAGGCCAGAACAGAAACTACTATTACTGGTAGGGCTATTGATCATGTTAGTAGTGATGATGATAACGGCGTTATGGTCTGCCACCAGTGTGAGCGAAAATTCCACGTGGGGTGTCTAAAGAATTCGGGGGTCGATCTTAGTTTGGAAAAGGGTGGCTCTAGAGAGAATTTGTTCTGTAGCAGAAAGTGTGAGGATATATGTTCTGGTCTAAGGAATATTGTAGGGAAAATAATTCCAGTGGGTGACGAAAAAGAAAATCTGACTTGGACATTGTTGAAGGCAGCTGAAAACGACACTAAAGTTGAAAGTGCTTTATCTGTTATGCATGAGTGTTTTGAGCCTGCAAAGGATCCTTTGACGAAGAGAGACATTGTTGAGGATGTCTTCTTTGGTAGAGAATCAAAGTTGAGCCGTCTGAACTTCAGGGGGTTTTACATTGTGGTTTTGGAGAGAGATGATGAGTTGGTCACTGTGGCTACTGTGAGAGTATATGGAGAGAAGTTGGCGGAAGTGCCTCTTGTGGCCACAAGGTTTGAGCACCGGAGGCGCGGAATGTGTCATGTCTTGATGAATGAGCTTGAGAAGCAGCTTCTGAAATTGGGAGTGGAGAGGCTTACTTTGCCTTCTGCTTCAAGTGTTGTCCAAACTTGGACTACTTCTTTTGGGTTCTCAGTGATGACAGATGCTGAGAAGTTGCAGTTTCTGAGTTATAACTTGCTTGATTTCCAAGGTACCTTCATGTGCCAGAAGCGGTTAATGGAGAAGCCATGCGAAGCAAAATCAAGCCTGTGTAAAGGAAATTCGCCAACTGAACTGGAGGACAATTATTTTGATGACTTTTTCTATTCTGAGGAGGATATGGTGTCTCTGCAAAGCATTTTGGGGAGTGTGGAACCAAAGACTAGCACAGCTGAAGTGGATGCAAGGTTCGGAGTAGTTGTTTGAAGAAAAAGTTGATTTTGTGAATCAAAACGATAACAGCGATTGAAAGTGGTAGTGTAACTAGCAGTTTCTTTTTTGTTTACTTCTTTCAAATTTTGGGACCTCCTGGATCAGTTTTACATGGAGGGTCTTGCTTTTTTGAAGTTGTAGATAACTCTTTTACGGTTATTCGTGTCTATATTAGTATATCGAACATGTTGCTAATTATAGAGTTGAAATTATTTAATTTTACTTTTGCCAAAATTGATCTTTCCGTGTTCTGGGTAAATCTTTCCATGTCCTTGCCCTTTTTTTTGGTTAAATCTTACTCCTAAGATGATGTAATGCAGATAGTAACCTTCTCTAATATCTTTGGCATTTTAAGAAAGAGGTTCGTGATGATATAAGATGTTAAAGAGGGGTCCATAGCAGATTGACCGGCCTACCACACTTGATTAAGGCTTCTCCACGCAACTCTGTTTATCTTACTTCAGTGGATTGCCTAAAACTATTGTTTGAGAGAAAATAAATAATATTTTGAGGAGCGCTTGCCGTAGATAATTTCACGTTCATTGACGCCTTATGCTTGTTTACTTTATCTTGTGTCGGTCCGTCTAATCCGTTAGCAATACTGTAGATATTATTAGTTAGGGTCATCTTTGTTTTAAGGCGTCTGCCGTGACCTTTATTATTTCTTTGGAGCAATCCATCATAATTTGCAGGAGATCTACTTCTGAAAAGTTTGAGATAATGTCTCACTGAGTGAAGTGAATTAAGTATGTACATACAAAGCCATAAAATCGTAAATGTGGAAAAGGAAACATCTAATACTAAAAACTGGAACAAGCCAGGGTGTTTATTCCATAACCTTAGGATGATTAGAGGAAAAACACATGAAACTATTGCACAGAGAATGAGTACAAGTATATTTACATGATGAGGAAACAAAGGGTCTTGTTCCACTTGTCAAACAAAAATATTTCACTGCAGCACTTGGATTGACAAGCAAAAATTGTGTCGAAGGGCTTTACTTCCAGGAGTTTGAAGATCCACGTTGCAACCGCAGCAAATTTCAGTCGCTCCAATTATCCTGGTCCTCATGAGGTCCTTCATCCTGCAAGTTCACCCAAAATTAATGTCACTTTTAAGAAGCGGCTACAAATATGATTTAAACCAGGTTTAGAGGACAAACTCAAAGGTTAGAACACGTGAGAATCTTGGTGTCATTGTGTTTGTGCCATGTCTGAGTAATTTTTTGTGATTTGGAAGTCCTATTTGTGTTTGTTTGTTCATTTAATTATTTGTTTGTGTTTGTAATGCTGTGGTACAGATGATCCAAAGAAAACAGAGCACATGGCTTCATTAGATGGAGCTAAGGAAAGACTTCATTTGTTTGAAGCAAATTTAGTGGAAGAGAAGTCTTTTGATCTTGTTGTTGATGGATGTAAATGTGTTTCTCGATTGTTTGAATCTAACAGTTTGATTCTAGTTGACAAGAAACTGCTTTTTTTTTTTGGTTGCAGTTGGGTTTTATGGGAAAGAAAAGCCATCGAGCAATAAGCTGCCTGTCAAAACAGATCAAAGATCGAGATACTCTGAGAGACGGATATCGGTATTAACACTTTAACCATATTTACATGGGGGGAATGTTCTCTTCTACCAGTCATGCTTGTTTATTCATTTATCTTCATCAACTCGGGAAAAGAAGTTAGCTTCGTGTTTCTATTATACGTTTTGTTCCGAATGTTCGTAATTCTTGGAAATACATTGAAGCATCAAAATCTTGTTTTGTTTTGTCGTGTCGTTGGAATTATGATTCTTCATACGAACAGAGGAAGATGATATGCATACATCTTGGGAACAAAGGCTAGTCAAGCAATACTATGATAATCTTTTTAAATAGTATCCTTTGTGTCTTTAAGATACAGCATAGCTGACATGTCGCATTACAAGAGCGGCAAGGTATGTGGCTACCTATTACGCGGAGAATTTATGTAACTTCATTTTTGATTAGTTTGTGACTTGTCACGTTATGGTGTTGTACTGTCATCTGTTCTTTTTTGTGTTTTTACCAAGTCTTTGCGTTATGTATTCCATGCGAGGATTCAATGTCTTTGGTAGTAAGGCAGCGCCGCGGCGCTTGAAAGCAGGGCCGCGGCGCTACAATCCAGCGCTGCGGCGCTCTAATTAGGGAAAACCAGCGTCGCGGCACTTCGATGCTGCCCGATCGTGTATTTTATGTTTTTACGCATTTTTTGGTTATTTTGGGCTAGGGTTTGAGTCCCCATACATATAAATACATCATATTCTCCATTGTTCATAGAGAGTCATATTAGAAAGTTACAAAAGTCACAAAATTTCATAGAGATCATAGTGTTGAGAGTGATACAGAGAACTCAGTCTTGTGAGTTTGTGAGTGATTGAGTGAGTGAATTTCTGTATTTGAGCGCTCTAAACACCGTTGTAATTTCCTTTTTGTCATTAGTGGATTGCTTCTCTTCTGTCCGTAGTTTTTTACCCTTCATTAGGGTTTTTTCACGTAAATCTTGTGTGCAATTTTCTCTATATTTCTTGTTGCTTATTGCTTTGATTTCTAACAGTTTTAAGGGGGAGCACGTGAATGATGTCTTATTTCATTCATGATTGGTAGTTCGCCTTACAAAAATATGATTTTCAAGCCACATAATAATGAAAGACAAGAAGTTTCATCTGATATTCTGAATTCTTTTCTATTAGATTGGTTTGAGGTGGAGGACAGGAAAGGAAGTCATATCTGGTAAAGGTAATGATAAATGTACGTCATTTAAATTCTGTTCAGTTAAACTTCTTCTTCTCTCTTTTATTGGTTTTAGAGTGTTTTAATATACGTTATCCCTTACTGTCAGGGTAGTACATATGCAGAAACAAGCAAAAAAGACGGCTTAGCAAGCTACGAGGCACGTGTTGTGGTTTGCACGAATCATCATCAATTGATCCCTCCATTAACTTTTTCTTTCGAGCTGAGCTAATAAGAAGATATATCACTTGTTAATATTGTTGCATTATTTAACGAATGTTCTTGCATATTTATGGAATCTTTACACCCCGTTTTTGTTTGCTGTTCTATTGTAGGTAAACTTCTCTTCTTCTGAAGCTGGGCAAAACAAACAAGCTCTTGTGAAATTGGTAGCTTGTGAGAGGTTGGTGACTCTTCTTAGATATATCGCCACTCTTGTTTCTTTTTCTCCATTATGTTTCTCCAAGATTTTCTTGTTTTGTTATATAAACAGATTGGCATTGTTTTAGTATTTTTCACAATGGATGTACGTATTGAAACAATACTTTTCCTTTTCTTTTGACTGCCAAACCAAATAGGTGTGCTAAGAAGGTTAACTACAAAAAAGGGAAAGAGAAGGTGCAATCTGAAAAAAGGGAACGAGAAGAGCATAGAAGAAGAAAGAGGTGAACTTGATCCATGTCTATACTGCCCCTTTTCGTATTAGGATTATGTACGTCTAGGAGCTGACTTGGGGTTTTCTTTTCTTTTCTTATTTTCCCTCAGGAACCGGTCAAGGAGAAGATGCAGACAATGAGGAGAGCAAAGAAAAGAGAAGAAAGGTTTGGAGTTGCTACTGATTAAGCATTAATATCATGCAGAATTTATATAAACAATAATGCTATATGGTTCCTAACACTTATCTCAAATTTTCAATGCCAACTGATATTTGATAATATTTAATAAAAAATTTCTCAACCTTTTATTGGTAGATGTTTAAAAAGTCGTCACATCAATGAGTACAAAAAGTTATCTTCTATCAAAGTTGGCATAATAGTTGGACTACCGACATTATTATTAAATAGAGGTCATGTTCTATTTGTAGTTTGTTTATACCTTTCAAATTGTTCCATGCAAGAAAGGAAACTTCGGCGTCCACCTCCAAGCTTGAAGAAGATAATGACGATCACTTTGATGAGTATCTCGAGGGAATGTTTCCGTGATGTTGGAAACTTAAGTTGATGATATTTGTTGCTTGAAGGGAGGGGTTAACGGGTGGAAATGTAAATGTTAAAAATAACATTTCTTTAGAACAAAATTTGAGGAACTAGGATGTATCTAAAACCACATTTAATAGAATCTCTCTCTCTCTCTCTGTGGGAGAGCAAGATATCCAATTTATTATGTCCATCCAACGTGATAAAAAAAGCATATTACCATTTCTTTCAAGCAAAGCAAAATGTTGTTAACTTTCATCGACTGGATTTGGGAGAGTACACGTGGCTACTGTGAGAGTCTATGGAGAAAGATGACAATGAGTTGGTCACCGCGGCTACCTGTGAGAGTCCATGGAGAGAAGTTGGCAGAAGTGCCTCTTGTGGCCACAAGGTTTGAGCACTGGAGGCGTGGAATGTGCCATGTCTTGATGAATGAGCTTGAGAAGCAGCCTGTGAAATTGGGAGTGGAGAGGCATACTTTGCCTTCTGCTTCAAGTGTTGTCCAAACTTGGACTCCTTTTGGGTTCTCAGTGATGACAGATGCTAAAAAGTTGCAGTTTCTAAGTAATAACTTGATGGACTTCACAGGTATCTTCATGGATCATGCGCCAGAAGCAGTTAGTGGAGAAGACAAGTGAGGCAAAATCAACCCTGTCTGAAGGAGATTTGCCAACTGAACTGGAGGAGGATTATGTTAATGTCTTTTTTTGAGGAGGATATGGTGTCTCTGAATAGCATTTTGGGGACTAGCACAGCTGATGTGGATGCAAGGTTTGAAGTAGTTGTTCGAAGAAAGAGTGGATTTTGTGAACCAAAAAGATAATAACAGTCGAAAGTGGCAGTGTAACTCAGACTTTCTTTTTTTTGTTCAGTTCTTTCAAATTTTGGGAACTCCTGGATCAGTTTGTACATAGAGGGTTTTGCTTTTTGGAAATTGTAGATGACTTGCAGAATTATTCATGTCTATATCAGTATGTTGAACATATTGCTAATAAAGAGCTAAACTTAAGTGCGTTTTATTTTTGCCAAAGGCGATCTTTCTTTGTATTAGCAAAGCTCACCCCTTTAGTTTTTTTTTGGGGGTAAATTTTACTCCTATGTTGTAACGAAATCAGATGGTAACCATGTCTGATTTCATTTGGAATTTTAAGAAAAAGATTGAATGATGATATATAAGATGTTAAAGAGAGGTCCACTCCAGAGCAGATAGACTCGCCTACCACACTTGATTGAGGCTTCTCTACGCAACTCTGTTGATCTTACTTAAATGCATTAACTAAAACTATTGTTTGAGAGAATAAATAATTTTAAGAAGCCTTTGCCGTAGATAATTCCACGTTTGTTGATACCTTATATTTGTTTACTCTATCTAGTATCACTGTCTAATCCGTTACCATTTGACTGCAGATATTAGTAAGTGGCCATGTTCGCTTTAAGGCGTCTCTATTTCTTATGGAGCAATCCATCATAATTTGCAGGAGATCTAATTCTAAAAAGTTTGAAATAATGTCTTACTGAGTGAGGTGAATAAAGCATGTACATACAAAGCCGTAAAATCTCAAATGTGGAAAAAAGAAACATCTATATTAAAAACTGTCACAAGCCACGGTGTTGATTTCAGAACCATAGGATAGTTACAGGTAAAACACATGAAACTATTGCACAAAGAATGAGTGACAAGTATATTTACACGACGAGGAAAAAAAGAGTCTTGTTCTACTTGTCAAACAAAAGAAGTATATTTCACTGGAGTACTTGGACTGAAAAGCAAAAAATTTATATCAAAGGGCTTTTACTTCCAGCTCCAGAAGTTTGAAGATTCACGTTGCTACAGCAGCAAATTTCAGTCGCTCCAATTATCCTGGTCTTCTTGAGGTCCTTTATCCTGCATGTCCACTCAAAATTAATGACACTTTCTAGTCGAGAAGCGGCTACAAGTATGATTTAAACCGGGTACAGAGGACACACTTAAAGGTTAAAACAAGAGAGAATCTTGATCTCATTGGGTGTACCATTTCATCAGAAACCAATCTGGACGGTGACCAGACGAGAATTTGTCTGTCATTGCCGCCTGTATACAATTCCTGCACAAAACATAGTGCAAAAGTTCATTAACATTTCCCACAACGCTAATCAGTTTACTTCTGGGATTTTTTCGACAGAACAGTCTAGTTCTAAGATTAACCCTATCACTGTACCTGATCCTGGAAACTAAAGCAGCAACAGTTTACATATTCATAGTGGCCACGAAATGTCAGGGCTGTCTTACCCGACCACACATCAAATGCCTGAAAATCAGAAAATCAGGAATTAAAATGGGCAGATAACGAGTCTTTACGGATATTCTCATAAGGGTGTAGAGTTCAACCGATTGAAACTTCAAGAAGGATAAATGACCTTCACAGTTGTCATGCACGGAACAAAAACAAGAGCTGAATTCTGACTTGTAGCTAACTGCATAGGCTTGCTGGTTTGCAGGCGCACAGTCTCAAAATTCACTAGAGTATTGCGACCAGATTCAACGTCCCAAAGCCTTAATCTTGAATCAGAACCTGAAATAAGAGGAGATATTATTGCTGCAATAATGAAACAAACGCTCTGCCTCCACAAATGTTTCATCAGACTAATTTAATTCCTGTAAAAGCTACCAGTATATTTGTGTAAAAAGTATGACGAAGAACCTCAAAAATAGTCTGATGAAACTGTTATATAAATTGATATTTTGAAGATAAAAAAGCCAGATGGCCTTCAAATTCAACCATATCCAAAATACATGAGATGATTTAAACGGCAATTTCATAAAAGATAAAAGTGTTTCAAGCTCTAATTTAAACAAGCCCAAACCTGCACTTAGAAGATGCAGGCCATCTTCAGTAACTTTTAAACCAGTAACTGCACCATAATGAGCGGTTGCTCGATCCTGTGCAGATAGCATCCCTGGATGTAATCTTTGCCTTAGTGGTCCTTTGGCAGGAATTTTAGCAATAGGCAATTGCTTCATACTACTACCGTTAGAAACTTTCCTTTGCGCTGTTCGGGCTTTTGCGCGCAAATTTGGGCTTGGTGACGAGAACTTGGATGTAGAAACCTTTGTGAAATACAGAAATTATTATCAGGAGAAGTAAAAGAGTTTTGACTTAATAAATTTGCTTCAGCTTTTGGACACAACTTAGATTCTAGTACTATGAGAACAACTGGCAAAAAAAAAAAAAGAAAAAAAGAAAAAAAAGAAAAGAAAAGAAAAGAAAAGAAAAGAAAACAGAAGGTTAAAAGGCCTTTAACATTTCCCTCATAAAAAAGTGTTGTGCCGCTTTAGACATTATATTAAATGTAAGGATAAACGGAAAGTGGAAATAAAAGCAAGAAAGACTGCTTTGGCCTTTGAATATATAATAAAAACTGGAGAGAATGAAAACCTTATTAGTGGCAGAGCGTTCAAGTATAGGTGGGCGTCTGCCAAGCTGAGATTGGGACTGATCCAAAACGAGAAAACATCCAGCACGTCTGATGTCCCAAAAACGTATTGCACCATCACATCCTCCAGTAACCAAAACCCACTCACTTGAAGTAGACCATTCCACAGTCATCACACCATCTGACATTACAAAAGATAGCATAACCCAGTTACGCCTGGGTGAATTCATTCAGAAATAATTGTTTGACGGTATTTTACATATATACATACACACAACACTGGCATGGTCTTACTTTCGTCCTAAGAATAACATGACACGTACTCAACGTAACTAATATTGAAAATGTATAACACCTAAAAATTTTGTCATATATCTTCTAACGTCGATGTTCCCATGAATAAATGTCACGTCGCGTCATGTTAAATTAATGGCTCTTTTCTCAAAATATATTTGAGAACATCAAGTATATTGTCAAAAGAAAGAAAGTCTATAATGGAGTGAGCATTTAGCATGCTCCATCTTTTTCTTATGTCAGTGGACACATCATTTGGGAAATTAACGAGTTTCCAAGCGCTAGAAAAACTCCAAGATTCCACTGTTTTAATACTTTAGCAGTGCGCGGTTAACGAAATTTGCACCTTAAACTCTCTCAAGCTAGAAGATTTTCCAATAACGACGAGACACAAATGACATACCACGGTGACCGGAGAGCGTGTGAGCTAACGCCCCTGAGGCAATATCACAGAGGCGAACCTGAACATCCTCAGTTCCAGCAGCGATAAGCATGTGGGACGTTGCTAGAGACGACATGGCAGTCTTGTAGACCTTCCCAGGCATCCTAAAGTTGGTCACAACCTGCGTGGTGTTCGTATCCCAGACGTTGATATGCTGGTCGTAGGAGCCGGTGACAAACAGCCCCGAGTCGATAGGGTACCACACGGCCGAAGAAACGGCATATTGATGGCCGTTCTCGTGAGTCTTGTCGACCACAAACAAGCTCTTGTGCTTCGCGATGATTCCTTTGCCTTCGTATTCCGTCGCGCGCTGAACATCGTAGACGGCCACAGACGCGTCGGAGGCACCGGATAAAAGGTATCGTCCCTCTGTCAAATCAACCTGATTTTCATGATTCAGATGATGAAAATTTTACGAATTTGGAAAGGGAAATTGTGAGTTTAATCGATCGAACTGATTGCGGATATCGTCAAAGCTGAGATTTGAATTCGAGGATTACCTGTAGGGAATTTACGGATCCTCGGTGGGTGGAGACGATGTCTTTGTGATTGGATAACTGGAGGCTCTCAATTCGGTTCCACTTAACGCGATTCGCGAACGAATTTGGGCGAATTTTGCCCGCTTCTCTGTCGCCGATCTCCCTCCACATTTCCGGAGCATCTTCGACCTTACACGGCGATGATTTCTCTCTCTCTAACTCTCAGCAGAAGTCCACTTCCTAATCCTCTTCTTCTTTTTTTTTTTTGGAGAAATCCCACTGGCGGAGACAGGACCAGACGCAGACCGATGAGGGAGGTCCAAGTTATCGAGAAAAGAGACGACAGCATATAGCTGGAAACGACGTCGTATAAGAAACGACAAGATATCAACAATTTTGACAGACGACAAGATGTAAATAAACGACATAAGTATTATTAGAACATTTAAACGACAAAATCTTACTTGAACGACACCGTCTCAGGAAACGGCGTCAATCTTGTGGAGCGACTATGAAGATGGTGTGAATTTAAAGACGGCCTGTTGAGAAACGACATCTTGTAGAACTAGGATATTGCAATTACGACATATTCTTTAGAAAATAAACGTCAATATATCATCAAACATGAAGAGAACAAAACGACATCAAATCATCAAATGTAATTCCTTCAAAGACGACAATATCTTAGGGAAAAAAATTGTCAATGTCTTAAAAACAAAAAAAGTTCCCGAGAAAACATCAGAAATGGATCTCAAACGACGCCTTTGAACTACATATTTCCCCCAAAAAAAAAAAAAAAGACATTTCATTTAAAGACGACTATATATCAGGAAAAAAAAAATTTATAGAGCTACAATTAACGAGAACAGTAATGTCGTGAGAAAGTTGCAAGGTTTAGATAATTATATCATAAAGCAAGAAAAGACAGCGATAACAACAACAAACAACATGCAATTATAAAAACGTAATTTGCTTGAAAAACGGCAATATCCCCATAAACGACGTCAATATCTTGTAACGACAGGAAAAGAAGAAAAAAGAAACTGGAGAAGCGACAATATTGCTAGCGAACGACATCAATTTAAAGAATGACGATAACTCAAGAAGGAACAAAAAGTACTTAGGGTGTTTGGGAGCATTTTAATTAAAATTGTTGACACTATAATATGTGAAATTTTCATTGAAAACGAGAATACACTGTATTAAAGAACAATTTTCTCTCTCTCTTGAGGGGAATGAAACATCTTGAAAGAAAATGGACGGGCAAAAAAGACAGATAAAATCGACATGAGATGATAAACTTAAAAAAAAATAATAAGGCCACTTCCTTATAAAATGACAATGAGATGATATTATTAACTGTAGTATTAATATATTTTCAAAATTTGTTATTTCTTAGAATTAGTTTTGAAAAAGTGTTATTTACTACAGTTTTTCTTTTTCTTTTTTTACTAAACCAAATAATTGCAGAGTATCTATACTATATATAACAGTGTGAATATGATTTTGCACATGAGGTTAGCATTTTTTACTTTTTGCATCAATATTTTTTTTGTATTTTTTTCCATTCCTTCTAAATTTTCTGATTATCGACTTTTTTTCCTTTCAACTATTTTATGCTTAACTATTTCTTATTATACTAAAGCATCAATAGAATAATAAAATAAAACTAAATTTGTAAGATATATATATTTTTTATCTTTGTGTCTATAAAACGTGAAGAATGCACGGGCATGTGCGTGCTTCTCACTATTTATTTAAAACAAGATACAGACGTTGCCATCAAGTTCTTGGAAGGACAATATTTTCAAAAAGAGAAAAAAAAATATAACAAAAAAACCTTAAAAACAGAGAAAAAAAGGGCATATGCTTTTTAAAACGACAACATCGGCCAAAAAAGAGAGAGTAAGATAGAAGATGAAGAAATTTCTGATCAAATAATGTATCATGTTATAGTTGTTATTATAACACAAGACATGAATCATTGTTTAATCATGTTACTCTGTGGAATATTTGGCACATATCATGTCCAAATTACAGGAGAAAAAATACACAGCCAAAACTGCTAAAAATGAAACTTGGGAATTGAAAATCTCAACAAAATCCTAACAACTGCTACTCGCTTAATTCTTGACGGCTTGCTCTTAATAGGGTGTTTGGCATAGTGGTTAGAATCATTGGTTATAACTGTAAACACTATAGCATGTGAGAGCTTTACACTGTAGCAATTTATACTGTTCCTATTTGAAAAGTTAGTTAGAACCAACTAATACCGAACAAGCTAATCTTGCCGCATGTTGTATTTAAAACCGGTGTTTTATCCTTATGTGCTAGTGTCACGCCCCCAAATCTGGGAGATGACGTGGCGGATTAATTAAATTAAATAAATTAAATTTTTGCAAGAATCAGCATCGTAAAAGACATTTAGAAATGATTATGAAAATGTGTGATCATTAAATATATGGAAGCAAACAAATTGAAAAAAAAGCATTAACTAAACAAACCTTATTGGGTCCCACCGAACCCATTTTAGTGTGCACACACAGTACTAGCAATATTAAATACATAACCATAGTCCAAAGAAACATAAATGAGTTAAACCATTACATGCTTTGTTATAAATACCCTAGAAGATAATGTTCTAACCCTGCATTTTCCTTCCTTGTTCTTCAGTCTCCCTAAGCTGAACTCCACCTAGTGGGGGGAGAATTTTAAAACAAGAAAATGTGAATGAAAGACTCAGTATGACTAAATTTAAAATAAAACATTTAATTTAAGCACATGTATTTCATATTTAATCAAATACTATAATATGGAGCAAATAAATAAAACAAATAATGAATTAGAACTTATCAAATTTGTTCACATAGGATCGATCCTTTACTAATCCATAAACAATCTCATTATTAGGTTATAAGCAAAGCCAAATGAATCACCATCGAAGTAACCCAGCTGGGTTTCAGGACCTGTCCCCAAAGTCGCACTTCCCACGACCCGATCTCTGTACATGGCATCATGCTCTATTTTATCATTATGGACGGTACCAACTGACACGTCTTGTGTCATCACACCATCATGTTTCATTTCACTGAATGTTCTCATTACATTCATTATTATCACCCATTATTTAACCAAAAATGAAAATAAGTAAGAAAAAATAAGTAACAAACTTCATTTCTTAAAGATCATAAAAGGCTTTATGTTCAAACCTCTTTTCAAAACATGGCTATCAAGGAGAAAGGATAGAAGTCCTACCTCAATATCCGTACCAATGTCCAACACCGTAGTCTCAATCCGCTATACGTTAGCTACACGGAACCACGAACAACCTTAAATAGAAACTAAGTTTATCAATTCCTAGCTTAAGGCATTCTACATCCCTAAGTTATCTCATGGTGTTTTAGTAAGCTTTTAGTACTCACAAAATCATTTTACTAGGTCAGAATCTTGATCTATGTTTAAAATAATGAAAATGGGCGAAAAAGGTCATTTTTCACAAGGTTCGATCGGCCTGCCGGAACCCCTGATCCTGCCTGCCAACTAGACGAATCCGGCCTGCCGAACCTTTGAATCCAGCCTACCGAACACTGAGTTCGGCCTGCTGAACTGGAAAATCATAGGAGGTCCGAGGCCTCGATTCTCAGCCTCCCCAAGCTCAAAATCGAATTAAAACTTGTTTTTTCCAAGTCCCAGAGCATATATATTGATCCTAGATGATAAATAAACATAGTAGGACACATTTAAACACATTCAAACAAGATTTTCATAGGAATTTTCTAGGAAATCCGAAAATAGAGAAAAAAGGAAAAACTTGATTTAATCCAAATCTCATGAAATCAAGCCTAGTTTTTGAATGATTTCAGTCCTACCAACTTAGATTAAAGGTTTCATAAGCTCAAGGAACTCAAATCACAACATTTGAAAGATATTGAAACATTTGGGACAAAATTTAAAAGTTTGAAATTTTAAGGAAACAAATCTCGAATCAAAGCTCAAAATCACATTTGTGGAGTCCAAATTTGTGTTCTTCACCTTTCAATCCAGTTGAGAATTAAGCCCAAAGCTCAAAAACTTGAAATCAAAACCAAGAGGAGGAGAGGAGAGAGAGAGCAGCGTGGGAGAGGGGAGAGAAGAGAGAGAGTGAACGTGAGGGAAAGTGAGAGTGAGAGGGAAATAAATAGAAAAGTGAGGGAAGCAACACCGTGTTCCCAACATAAGGTTTTGCAATCGGGACACATTAAGCACTTGACAAATTGTTTTGTTTCATAATTCAAAATAACACATGGAAATAATTAAAATGGAATAAATTTAAAATATTATAAAATACTTAAGTTAAGTTTAAGTTTACATTAAAGCATACTAATCTATCATTTAAACATCAATGATCCCTAAATAAGTCTTCCGGGTGTTACAGCTAAGGAATTAAGCATTCTTACCACTTTAACCTCTACATCTTGCATTAAAAAGAGCCTTGAATGCGCTCAGACGATTTGTTTATTCAGAAAATCGTTGTTCTATTTACTCCCTTTGGTTTAGTCGTACTGTTAAAACTTTTTCCCCCTATTCTTTATAAAGGAAAATTTTCATTCTCACAAAACTTCGCTGTGAACGGATGCTTCTTTAAACACGGCCAACTACTAGTTTGTCTAATATGTTCACAAGAGATGAAATAACTAATAAGCCATTCTTAACGACATAATGACATGAATATCAACCATTTTAATTTCAGCACTATTATTCTTTGGGAGATTGGTTGGACCTGGAGGTTTTAGTTCTCAAGTAATCTCCACCGAGCAGCTACCAAAAACAAGTATTTATTTCCAATCTCATTGGAATCTGATAAACAAGCAATGTGGTTGATATATATATCTATATATATATTTATATTATAGAATGATGTACGTTAATGATGTGAATGAGAAAGACATGAGAAGGTGGGAGCAAGAGTCTCCAAAGCTGTAAAGGGTTAGAGAAAGTATGTGCTCCAAAATATGTGTCAGATATTCGTTTGCAGAAAGTTTGGTAAAAGACAACAGAACCCCATTACCGCTCCAATTGCTCCTCTGTCCACAGTAAAAAACTGAACGACATCGCCTTTTATTATTATTATTAAAAAACTGAACGACATGGCCTTTTATTATTATTATTGTTATTTCTTTTGCAGAAAGTTTGGTAAAACAACAGAACCCCATTATCGCTCCACTTGCTTCTCGGTCTACAGTAAAAAACTGAACGACATCGCCTTTTATTATTATTGTTGTTGTTTTTATTTTTGCATTTCTAAAAGCTACAACGTTGAAGAATGGTTGAAAACTAAGTTAAAACTTAAATAAGAGTTTTAATATATATATTTTTTATTTTATATTGTATCATATCAATAGTTAAAATTTTGATGTTAAAACTTGATATCTAAATACTATCTTTTTTTATGTGAATTTTTTTTGTTCCAAAATACCAAATAATCTTTGGATAACTTCAAAAAAATAACTCTTTTAAAAATTATGATTTCTTATTTTGGTCTATATTTAACAAATCATCCGACCATAACTTTTTTTGGTACTGTCTGCCTATTGTTTCCCTTCCTGAGAATTTTGCCAAACCAGGAAGAGGTGGCCTTCACATGCATGCATAATGATTGATGCAGATAATAAGATCATGGGGTCGTTTGTTTTAAATCTCCATCCTCGAAATCCAAAGCTTCCAAGGGCACATTCAAACTTTCATCATTGCGTGGGGTATTAGATTTTAGAGGCCAATCGTATCGATTTTTGCCAATAAGAGAAAAAAGATAAACAAGCAAAGAAGAAAAAGAAAAAGAAAAAGAAAAAGTAACTTTCTAGATTCAACAGACTGCAAAGCATCACGATTTTACTTGAAAAACCAGTGTCTTTCGGATAATAATTATTGATCATTAGATTCCCTTGCTTCCTTGGCGATCATTAGACTCTTAATTAACTTACTTGACCATCCTAACCCTGTGATGGGTTTTGAATGTTGCTCATTCTCTACTTTAGTGGGTTTCATGATAAGGATGCATGCATCATTTATTATTATTATTTGGAGAATCATGCTTGGTTATTTATTTATTTATTTTCCTTTGAAGGGAACTTGATACTTAATTACGTGGCTAAAGACTGGCATAATGATGCGACAGTTTGTTACACGACATATGCTAATAAAATTATGTGCTTAAACTTTGGTATACGACTTGATTAGGTATATGCTTAAGACACTTTTGTAGCTTTGTACATGTTGTAGTATAATAATTATATACTATAAAATTTGATGCAGCTTAACTGTAATGCAATAATTATAATTTGTGACACCCGTTATTCTTCTAACGGGTATTGAGGTAATTAAATTAATTTTTAATGTAAAAAAAAAAAAATTGCTTCATTTAAATTTATTTTATAATATTTATTTTTATCTATTTTTAAATTTTCTAAAATTCTCCTATATTTATTTAGTATGATTACTAAAAAGCCTTAGAACTTCTAATAAATCTCAAAAATGTCATATTGGCATTATGTGTGTTAAAGTCTTTAGATGAGACATAAGGATATCTTTTCCAACTACTCTTGACCCTCATTTTCTTTATTTCCTCCGTGACATGCTCCAACATGTCTCCTCTATAATTGTTTCTATCACTTCTTTTCAAAGACTTCATCTTTTCTTCCTTTTTCTTCCACGGTTCCCACACTCTTCTTCTCATTTCTTTGCTGAAGCAAAATACTTAGAGAACTTCTTCAAGGCAGCCATAAAAATCAGCCACCATCACCTCCATTTGAGCAAGAATTTCAGTCATACCGAAGTAAAGGAACCTGTTTTGAAGCCATTTCAAGCTTCCAACTAACCATAATCCGAGGTTAGAATCTTATGAACAAATTTAGTCTTTCATTTATAAATTTTCTTTTATACTAAAGGATTATTCAAATTTGCGTTCTTAAACCTAAGTATATGTTTGTTGCTATTTTGGAGCATATGTATGAAGTCTAAGTGTATATGCCCTAGACAGAAAATTTATATTGTTAAACTTTATAATACCTCTATGGGCAGTGGTTATTTCTTGAAATTCTAAGATTAAATTAAAATAAATTTTATGAATGTAGTTGTATGTTGTGCTTTAGTTTTAATTGTCCTTATGCACGCCTTAGGATCAAGGGAGTATGGAGCTAACGTTAATTGATTCCAGGATTAAGAGACTGTTGATAAGCTTGAAAGGTAGGGATTCTCTTACTCATCTTTTGTGAGGTTTTTATAGAATTAAAATTGATTGTTTTGCTGCAATATATATATATCTATGTTGAACTGATATTATATGTGTATCACATATGAAACTATGACATGGACTCGTCTTGTATTGTACGGCGAGGAACACAATGAATTGACACATGTTATAAATTGAGAAGCATGGTTAGGAAAACTAACTCTATTAATAATGATTCAATATAGAGAAATTGTGAGACGTGAAGAGGGCGACGGTTACGTCCTTGGGCATGAATACCCTAAAAGGTAAAATAGGGGGAAGGCGATGACGCTTCCTTGGGTTGAAAGTCCCAGAACACACTGTACAGGAATCGACTTGGTGAGGACTCGGGGCTTGATGTCCCCTCACCGGAACACCCTTGGAATGTTTATAGGGTGATCAAGTGCGCCCATTTGGGTTTCGATGAGTTGAGTGATACTCAATTTAACATGGATACCTAGGAACAATGATGATTGGTAATATTTGTATAAATGTGTAATTATGACACTTGGTAATGATTAACTACGGTATCCATAAGATGTGATCATAATAAACCTCATAATCTGGAATATGATGTGACCTACTAACCATGCAGATTTTAATGTGGTAATGATAAAAACCTAAAGGTGAGTAATGGCTTTCTCTACTGAGCATAGTGTTGCTCATACCCTTATGTTTATATCTTTTCAGGACTCACTAAGTGTAAGGTGGCTACGAGAAATATAGTTGAGGAAGTGATGTAGCTATATGACATTGGGACTGTTCAATTGTTGAGTATGTTCTTCATGCTAATGTAAGCATCAATTGTTACTTTCTGTGACTGTATTACAATGTGTTGAGGGTTAAAATGATGATGACAACAGTTTATATTATTAAATTTAAGGTGCTACATTAAAACTGTGGTTTATTTGTCGTTTATATTTTTAATTTTGAGTTGAGAGTTTTCATTTAAGTCCCGGGCAAATTTTATTTTTAAGGTTTTACTTTTATTATTTATTTTTATTTTATCTCATTAAAAACTGTTAACCCCCATATAGGGGCGTTACAGAATTTTTGGTATCAGAGCCTAGGTTCGGTTAACCTAGGGAGTGTAGCACCACTTTAAAAAAATATATTTTTGAGATGGTTTTGAAGCTGAATTTTTATTGTCATCATCAAAATGAACCTTCACATTGATTTATACAGTCTAGAAGGATGTAACATGGAAAGGCCATAGAATGAAAATATTAATAGTTATATGAGTACAATAATTATATAGAAGGAAAGTATTAATAGTTATGAGGGAATGATAATTATATGGAATGAGTTTATAAGTAGATTGCTTATGAGAGATTCGTATAATATTTGGATCTATAAGCATATCTAATTCGTATAAACGATGAGAAATTCGTATAGATACGAGGATTTAAAAGCCTTTTGTCTCGTGAAAAACAATAAGAAATATAAGGCTTGATTTATTGATTTTAAAGTTTGGCATAGATATGCCAAATTTTTCGTAATTGATTCAAACCTAAGTAATGATTATGTGTGGATTCGATGGAGCACATAAGTGTCAATAACTTTTCTTGAAAGTTCTATTTATTTGAGGAATATGATATAAGTTGGGAATCATGGTATTGAATCTTGAGAGAGATAAATGTTAGACTTTTGGTCTGTTGAGACTGTGTAAAGTCTAGAATGCATGAATCTCAAAATTGGAATATTTTGTTACGTACATTGTATTTAAGTGTATCAGTGAATCTTTTGGTTACTTAAGGTTTTGTTATATGAGGAAATTATATATTGTATAAGTAGAATTGTGGGGATTATAGATGTTCTTAAGTAGTAACATCAAGTGTCTTTGTTCATTGATATGGTCTACGTTGAAAGACGTAAATCGTATTGATTTCAAGGTTAGTCGCATTCTAAACCCTTGGTAGTAATGATGATGAATCCATTGATAGATGTTGAGTATTAGGAATAACATATGGGTGTATGCATTGTTCAATAAGGTTTTGATTAAAACAAAATTATTTGAGTTGCTGGAAGATTATGTTGTTATGAAATGATTTTAAATATCATTCAGGAAGATCCTTGTTGTCGTTAAATTAGATTTGTTGTTCATAGTTAACTTTATCTATAGTGGGCTTTAAATTGGGTTTAAGATTTATACAAATTGGTTTTCAATTTTATGTTTGTTATTTAACTCGTTCTAAATGTGTTAAGGCCCGAAACAACCTGACCATTTTCAACTAAGAACATTTGGGCCTAGTTTAAATCCTAAATCAGTTTGATTCACACTGTCTCTCCCACGTGGTCTCTATACGTGTCATATACAGTGGTTTAATTAATGTTTACAAATACGTTTACTGTGCATAGGAGCTTATTTCTCCGAGTTCACTTTTTCTCTCTTAATTTGTTATTTTCTCTCTAAATCGCAAATCCTCTTCTTTTTCATTAAAAATTCTTCTTTTTCTCTAAAAGAAGAAGGAATTCTAGGATTCTGCAATTTACTATCTTAATTTTTCCTTTCTATTTACTCTTCTTTCATCTCATCATGGACCCAAAGTACCAACACCTGAGAAAGTATTTCCCATCACTCTCCCAAAAGATTCTTAGAAAGAAATACAAGGCTAGAATTACTCGGTTGTGGATTCTTATGCGTTTTGGCATCCCTTGTGATGTGAGAATGTTAATAGAGGGGAAAATCCGTCCGAGTGACTTTAGTCAAGATGTCGGTTTACCAGGAACAGGTACCAGTCGTAGTGCAATGAAAAGAAGAGCTCGTGCCATCGTGGTCACTTGTAACAAATGTGGAAGACAAAATTGTAACGGTAAATGTACTTCACCTGGTTATATGTCTACGAATAGAGAGGATAAAATAAGGTTTTGTAGGGATGGACTTTCAAAGGAGAACTTGGATAGCATCCATCCTCCTCTCCATGGTCACCCTAGTGGATATGTTCAAGGAGCTATTTTTAAACTCTGGCCTAAATTTTATACAGAAAGACAACGCCTCAGGAATATGGTATTTTTAGATCCTGTTTGTCAAGCCATAAGAAAACTGGATGGAGAATAAGTCATCGCTCTATAAAGGTTATTTAGTCTTTACTTATTTGAAGCAGTTTTAGCTGATGTTCAACAGTTTGTGTTTTTCTTTTACTCAGAATATTTGCTTTTGTGTTTGAAATAATTGTGATTATTAGATTGATACAGTAAGTGTTAATATCTTATTTAATTTATGATTTTCTTAAATATATATATAATAAAATATATTATCTTATCAGACACGTCACATACGGTACAGTAATATGTTTGAATTTTGAAAAGCTTATCCAGATATTTCAAGATTGTGTCTCAAATTTCAAAAGTTCTACAGTATTTGTCGTTTATATTAAATTTCTAGACTTGGTGTATATTTGTCAAAAAGTCTACAGTTGTGTCAAGAGGGTCTTTTGTCGAATTGTTCTCAATTGTCAAAAGTTATACAATTAGAGTCTAATCTTTTTCAAAAAGTGAATCAGATTTTCTGTAAACTATCAATCACCTTATCTTACTTTCTTATCCGCACAAGATTTTGTTTAAATCTTTGGATTACCTTTTCATTACCTACTCGTCTATCTCTTTAGCCCTTTTTGTATATTTCTCATCTTTAAAATCTCATGTAGAACCCGAAGTCTAAGTGGAGCAGACATTAAGCAACCACTTCTATAAACCAAATATGTCTACCTCCCAGTCCACGAAGAAAATAAAGAATGTCTGTGTCTTTTGTGGTTCCAGCTTTGGAAAAGATAAAGCTTATTTAGAAGCTGCAAATCACTTAGGGCAAGTCCTAGCACGCAAGAAGATTAACATAATCTATGGGGGTGGTAGTATAAAAATGATGGTAAATATGGCACTAGCAGCTAGGTCTAGCGACGCTACTGATGTAAGAATTTGGCCTCATATTCCAGTTGAAGGAAACCTTTGTAAGGAAGCCATAGGTAAGGGAGAAGGAGTCAGGAGTATCCCTAAAAATTTTAAAGACATAATCTATAATTCTGATGCTTTTATAGCATTACCTGGTGGTCTAGGTACTCTTGAGGAAATATTTATAGTTGCTTGTGGGCAATTGTTGGGCTTTTATTCCAAACCTTTGGGACTGCTGAATGTAAATGGTTTTTATGACGGTCTTTTGAAATTTCTAGATTACGCTGTGGAAGAAAACATCACTACAGAATCGGAGAGACAAATCTTTGTTACTGCTTCAACAGCTGAGGAATTGATAGATAAAATGCAAATCATACATCCAGAATCCGACACTGCAACATCCAAGCTTGAATGGGAAAGGGAAAGCCGGGAGCGGCCAATTGATTTGAATCTCCATCTGTAATCTTTTTGTTTTATCTTTGGCATGTAGGCATGTGTGTCCGTATTTCGTGTGTTACGAATAACCGTTTGCCTTGTATTCTGTGTTTCTTGTGGTACGTTGTTGTTCAATCTTTTAGATTCATTGAGCCTAATGCCGGGATGGCTGGATACGGAGTACTTGATGCTCTCGAAACGCATCCTTCTTAAGGTCCGATCTTTTGTTTATCGATGTTTTTGTATCCTATAAGCATGCATGATATGGATAGCTGGTATACGGAGTGCCTTGTACTCTCGAAACGTATCCGTATTATGTTTGTAATGTGTAATATTCTGTTAATATTATGTGGAAGTACCAGAGTCAGTTATGGGGATATTCCATATGAAATATGAGTATATTATTTGGGTTGAATGTTTGTGTCATGAGGATAGCTGTTTAATGAAAAATATGTCGGGTTTGTCTGCAACTCTGAGATTCCGTTTAATATCTCTATGAATAAGTTTAATGTATGGTTTTGAATAAAAGTGTTTGTGATATATGTTTTATGATTATGTTCTAGTTTATTAGTTGAGGTATGAAATCAAATATATTTGACTTTTCCTTACTCAAAAAGGAAAAAGAACCTAAAGATGAAGTATATAAAATTTCTCTGGCAATCTCCTTAAATGTGATTGTAAATCACAGTCCATGGACAATGAAGGACTGGAATCATGATATGGTCAATATGTATGCCTGATCAGATTCTTAGACTATTATACGGTGTTATAAGTTGAAACTTGTCAGAAATACTCTTATTGAGGGATTTAGGAGTAAGATTTATTATGCAAGTAAATAAGTGGAAATACGATAACTTAAATTTGGAGGACAAACAACATTAACGGTTTAGACTCGGAATTGGAATCATAATGGAATTAAAATTTTTACTAGTATTGCTAGAATTGAAATTTCGAGGACGAAATTTCTTTAAGGGGGGTAGAGCTGTGACACCCGTTATTCTTCTAACGGGTATTGAGGTAATTAAATTAATTTTTAATGTAAAAAAAAAAAAATTGCTTCATTTAAATTTATTTTATAATATTTATTTTTATCTATTTTTAAATTTTCTAAAATTCTCCTATATTTATTTAGTATGATTACTAAAAAGCCTTAGAACTTCTAATAAATCTCAAAAATGTCATATTGGCATTATGTGTGTTAAAGTCTTTAGATGAGACATAAGGATATCTTTTCCAACTACTCTTGACCCTCATTTTCTTTATTTCCTCCGTGACATGCTCCAACATGTCTCCTCTATAATTGTTTCTATCACTTCTTTTCAAAGACTTCATCTTTTCTTCCTTTTTCTTCCACGGTTCCCACACTCTTCTTCTCATTTCTTTGCTGAAGCAAAATACTTAGAGAACTTCTTCAAGGCAGCCATAAAAATCAGCCACCATCACCTCCATTTGAGCAAGAATTTCAGTCATACCGAAGTAAAGGAACCTGTTTTGAAGCCATTTCAAGCTTCCAACTAACCATAATCCGAGGTTAGAATCTTATGAACAAATTTAGTCTTTCATTTATAAATTTTCTTTTATACTAAAGGATTATTCAAATTTGCGTTCTTAAACCTAAGTATATGTTTGTTGCTATTTTGGAGCATATGTATGAAGTCTAAGTGTATATGCCCTAGACAGAAAATTTATATTGTTAAACTTTATAATACCTCTATGGGCAGTGGTTATTTCTTGAAATTCTAAGATTAAATTAAAATAAATTTTATGAATGTAGTTGTATGTTGTGCTTTAGTTTTAATTGTCCTTATGCACGCCTTAGGATCAAGGGAGTATGGAGCTAACGTTAATTGATTCCAGGATTAAGAGACTGTTGATAAGCTTGAAAGGTAGGGATTCTCTTACTCATCTTTTGTGAGGTTTTTATAGAATTAAAATTGATTGTTTTGCTGCAATATATATATATCTATGTTGAACTGATATTATATGTGTATCACATATGAAACTATGACATGGACTCGTCTTGTATTGTACGGCGAGGAACATAATGAATTGACACATGTTATAAATTGAGAAGCATGGTTAGGAAAACTAACTCTATTAATAATGATTCAATATAGAGAAATTGTGAGACGTGAAGAGGGCGACGGTTACGTCCTTGGGCATGAATACCCTAAAAGGTAAAATAGGGGGAAGGCGATGACGCTTCCTTGGGTTGAAAGTCCCAGAACACACTGTACAGGAATCGACTTGGTGAGGACTCGGGGCTTGATGTCCCCTCACCGGAACACCCTTGGAATGTTTATAGGGTGATCAAGTGCGCCCATTTGGGTTTCGATGAGTTGAGTGATACTCAATTTAACATGGATACCTAGGAACAATGATGATTGGTAATATTTGTATAAATGTGTAATTATGACACTTGGTAATGATTAACTACGGTATCCATAAGATGTGATCATAATAAACCTCATAATCTGGAATATGATGTGACCTACTAACCATGCAGATTTTAATGTGGTAATGATAAAAACCTAAAGGTGAGTAATGGCTTTCTCTACTGAGCATAGTGTTGCTCATACCCTTATGTTTATATCTTTTCAGGACTCACTAAGTGTAAGGTGGCTACGAGAAATATAGTTGAGGAAGTGATGTAGCTATATGACATTGGGACTGTTCAATTGTTGAGTATGTTCTTCATGCTAATGTAAGCATCAATTGTTACTTTCTGTGACTGTATTACAATGTGTTGAGGGTTAAAATGATGATGACAACAGTTTATATTATTAAATTTAAGGTGCTACATTAAAACTGTGGTTTATTTGTCGTTTATATTTTTAATTTTGAGTTGAGAGTTTTCATTTAAGTCCCGGGCAAATTTTATTTTTAAGGTTTTACTTTTATTATTTATTTTTATTTTATCTCATTAAAAACTGTTAACCCCCATATAGGGGCGTTACAGAATTTGATAAAAATAAACTTCACTGCTGCTAGTGTAGCTCTTTTCCTAGTTCTCCAATTTTTTTTTTTTGAAGTAAAGTTCTTCAAGTTTTATACTAAACTAATTATTTAACAATCTCAGAATAAAAAATGTGGGTTATTTTTTACCTCTTCTTATCGAGGGGCGTGCACGTGTGGTAACCGATGCCATGGGAGGCAAAACGTGGACCTAAAGAATAAAGATAGTAAAGTTAATATAATTAGTCAAAAAAGGCTGTCGATAATGATGATAAACTGACCCTAAACCATTGCCTTTTTCTTGGGTTTGATTTTGCAGGCACCCTATTTATTCCTACAACTACATAAATTAGTCCATTAAACTCCGGAGGTGAAAATGTTGATTAATTATAATTTTTTTTTGGTCCCTTGTCAACTGGTCCTCATCCCAGATAAAGGATAAGCATACGTCTGAAATATCATATAAGAAATAGTCAAGATCTTGATTTTTTTGATTTATTGTTGATTAATTAGTAATTTTTTTGGTAGTTTAAAAAGGAGGTTAGGTGGTTCCCATCCCGAGTCAAGGGTAGGTGGTATGCCCTGGCGTCATATAGGAAGGATTCAGGACCTTATCAGCCCAAGCCTACATTCGCTTATATCTCCAATCCAATACTTCAATAGCTATTGTTAGAATAGATAAACTTATGTGAGCTGCAAAGATTCGAATCTTAGTGAATGAAGCAGAAAAGCCTAGCAAGGGCTTCATAGGCACTAGACCACAAACCTTGGGTGGCGATTAATTAGTAACTAGAAAGTTGGAAATATCACCCAAGTGTGGCCCATAGATGACAAATTTTGTTCATCTTTTGTGGGATCATTTCCATCTTTACTGCAGTGATTATCGGCTGTCGTTTTTGCTGACATTAGCATGAAATTTAGTAATTCCAGAAAAAAAAGGGACAAAAAGACGGTAAATTGGTGATTGATTATTATCTTTTGGCTGTTTTGATTCTAAATTCTAATCAGGAATATTGATTTTACGTTGTAGATTCTGACAGTTGAGAATCCAATGTTGTGATAATTCATATCAAAGACTCATATTTCCCCCATTCCGTGGCTTTAAATTCACTAGCTGGTGGCTAGATCTAAACCCTCTAAAATAATACAATGAAAAATGGAAAAATGTCCCCACCAACCATTCTTGTATTCCAAGCTTCAAATTTATACGTTGGAATGGCAAAAACAATTGAAAAAAAGATCTATGGCAGTATAGTTACATATATAACAATTAGATTAAGCTAACATTTAGCGAGAAAAATTATATTTGGCAATAAGTAATAGCATAATAAAATTTTAAGTGGGAACTTTGAAGCCAAAAAAAACTATTAATGATGTCTTAACGTGGAGTGGTCATAGCATGATAATGCAAATTAACCATGTGTTTGGGGAATTGGTTCAAATCAATTAATTTAAACTCAAATAATGTAAAGCATTTCTATTACTATAATGTAAAGCATTTCTATTACTATTATGTAAAGCAAAAATTAGTTATTAAATTTTGTTGGTATCGATAGATTGAATGAAATCAACTTAGATAAGAATCATTCTCTATACCATCTTTTTAGACCTTTTTTTAATCACACGCATAAACAGGTACCATAAAAATTATAAGCTACAATATAAAGCACTTTATTACACTACAGTACTTTGAATTAATTAGTTCAAATCAAAGTTTTTCAAACACCCTTTAAAACTTACTAGTTATTAGAAAGTTGTTTCAAAGCAAAAAAAAAAATCATTTTCTTTTATTGCTACAAAAAAACTTTATGACTCGTTTTTTTAAATAAAAATTACAAGTGAGATTCAACTCAAGAACCCTTTTCCATGTCGCTAGAAGGTTTTAAGCAACAAGTTGTTTACTTACACTAAAAATAGAATTTTTCTTTATAGCATCTAAAAGAAAAAAAGGAAAGAAAATTAGTGTCAATAAGGTGGTGCTAATTTGTGGAAACGGGAAAGGATGGGATGGCTGACCAGCCAGCCAAGTAAAGGAAGCTATTGCTTGTTGTCAAACCAACTCAAAGAGGGCTGCTCTTTTTTGAATTCAAAAATGCTGGTGGGCATTCTGTACTTTATTTTTTGATATGGGCGCCTTTATATTACACTTAGCGCACGTCATTTGAATTTTGAAGTGGCAAAAGTGAATTTTAGTATATTCCTAAGCAACATAAATTAATTTTACCAAATTTGGTGGATTCTTCCTTTCTTTCCCCCTTTTCTTAAACCAAATGGCAAATCTCATGTATTATTGCATAGATTTATCAAATACTACCAAAGATTTAAAATTTTATACAACAGTTAACTCAAACTCCTTCTATAGAGATAGGCCTAGTTTTAGAGTATATACCAAAGGCTATGATTTTTTTACTTTTTAAACCATTCAACTTGGTTCCTAGAGAGAACCAATATCGAAAATTGCCTTTTTCATGAACTAGGAAGACCTTTTCAACTTGGTTTCTTGGTGATACAAGAAGAAGAGTTAAGTAAATATTGTTGAGTATCTAAAAAGAGAGAGAAAAAAAAAGAACCCTTGTATCGTTAGGTGATTTGTCAATTTTATTAAAGAGTCAACTGAGTTCATTATTAGCCAACTTTTAATTAATAGGGTGTTTGACATAGGGTAGTTCGGACTATTATATTAGTTATAAACAATGAAAACTCTCACATACTACAGTTAAAAAAAAAGTTGTTACAGTATAAAACTCTTATATGCTACAGTAAAAAATAATTTTAACCAACAGTTCCTACCACCATGTCAAACACTCTATAAAAAAACTCTTTATTTATTCATGCGAAAACTATCGTACCAATAATACATTATTTGAAACAGTCAAAGTTTCATAAATAGGGTGTTTAAAATATTAGTTAAAACCAATGGTTTGAATCAATTTTGATTAAAACTAATGTAATATGTGAGAGTTTTATATTGTAGCACGTGAAAACTTAATACTATAACAACCAAACGTTTTATTTGAAACTAAAAATACCAAACATCTTGCAAATCTTATCAATTTTACCTAAAATTAACCTTCATAAACATACGTAAAAGCTCCTTATCTATGTGCCATTGTGACCCAACAAAAAAAATCCCGACTGCTCTCATATTCCTAAACTTGAGGGTGCCCAAATCACATTTCTGAATCCACAAGTTTTAACTGAAGCAACAAAGCATTCAACAGACCAAAAAAAAAAAGAAACCAGGGAGAGTCTATGAGCATCAGAGAGACGCTGCAAACCCCAAGTCTGCCCCTACGGCCATGCCCACTATTAGCCAAGCCTTTTCTTCTGTGCTACTAAAGACAGAAACACGTAAAAAGAAAAGAAAAAAGGGAAAGAAAACAAACAGCTGCCCATATCAAAGCTAATATTTTTTCTGTTTCTTTTTTGGCAAAAGTTGGAGTTTTATAACATTTTCCCCCACAACCATCATCACACCTCGGCATTAGATTTTTTTTTCCTTTTTGAATTAACTTTTCGGAGTTATAATAGCAAACCGTTTAGCATTAGATTTGTTAAGCTAGAGAGGGAAAGGGCGAGAGAGAGATTCCAAATTTTGAAAAATCCCATATTAGACAACAGAGACTTGAACCGAGAGGTAGCTTTCATGGCTTCGACGACTACTACAAAACGCGGTTTTGGGATTTATGGGTTTTCTTTCAGGTGGGTAATTCCAAGGCTCTCTCTCTGTTCTGTTATTTTCTGCTCTCTCTTCGTTCGTCTCGCCCTTTTCAACCTTATAATTGTCCTATTTTTCCCCTTTCTCTTTCACCTCTCAAAAGCCTCTCTCTCTACTTGTCTCCCTCCTCATCTCTTTCCTTTCCTTGTCACCGTTCTTGTTGGTAGATCTTCATTGTTGCTTCGTAATCTAATCTACAACTAATTTTTCAAAAATAACATTGTTTTAAAAGGAAACTTTGTCTGGGTTCGTCTTTTTTCACATGGATATTTTCCAAAGTCATATCTATATGTGGTATAACTTGTATAGTAATGTGCATTATAATTAATCTTATTTAGTCTGAAAAAAGGAATTGGGTTTACGACAGGACACGTCCCACGTGAAAGAATCCAGTGAGAAGTGGTTGGTTTATTAGAGCTTGATTTTCCGAGAAAAAGTTTTCCAAGTATCCAAGCGCATTTTTTCCTTTCTTTCTTCGACGATGTTGTGTGCTTGTTCAGGAGAGCAATTTAAGTTAGAAGAGCCACCACAGTCGCCGGAGTCACTCGCCACAAGAGACTTCTCGGCGAGTGGCCTTTCGTCTAGAACCGGAGACTGGGAATCAAAGCTTGAAGACATTCAAGTTGATGAAGCTGAATCTACTCTAAAAGAAGCTCTTTCCTTGAATTATGAGGTGGGTTTCTTTTCATTTCATTAAAAAAGGGGAAAAAAAAACTCCGAGCTTGTTTGGAACATCGTTCGACTAAATAGTTTCGGATCAAATCAATTTTACTATGGTGTTTTTTCTCTCAAAATTTGGATTGCTACAGTATTTTAGGTTCGACTCTATGTTTCAAAGCAGACTCTCATTATCTTGTTGATTTTTTTCTCTCTATTGCGATTACAGGAAGCGAGGGCTTTGTTAGGGAGGCTAGAGTACCAAAGGGGAAATTTTGATGCTGCACTTCAGGTGTTTCAAGGCATTGACATAAAGGGTTTAACCCCAAGAATGACAAAGGCTATCGTTGAGAGAACTAGGCAGAGAAAACCGCGTTCTAAAGGTGATGTTGTTGTGCCTCCTAATATAATGTCCATGCACTCTGTTAGCCTTCTTGTTGAAGCAATATTGCTCAAGGCAAGATCATTGGAGGAGCTCGGAAGATATATAGGTATGGAACATTTTTTCTTGTTTTGATATGTTTGAACATCATTGACTAGAACTAAAAGTGATAACCCTGGTTGGGTTTTGTTTGTTGTACTACTAATTATGTTAGATGCTGCAACGGAGTGCAAAATAATTCTTGATACGGTTGAGTCGGCGCTGCCTTATGGAATGCCTGAGGGCTTTGGCGAGGACTGCAAATTGCAGGACATGTTTCACAAAGCATTAGAGTTGCTCCCAATTCTTTGGACAAAGGCGGGATTTCTGGACAATGCCATTACTGCATATCGTCGGGCTCTCGTCAAGCCATGGAATTTGGATGCCAAGAGCTTGGCCGGTGTACAAAAAAGCTTGGCTGCCACGTTACTCTACAGCGGTGTGGAAACAAGCCTTCCTCTTCAGTATCAAGTGTGGGGTACAACTACCCCCAAGAATAGTATGGAGGAAGCAATCCTTTTGTTGTTGATACTCATGAGAAAGGTGGCGTTGCACGAGATAAAATGGGATCCAGAAATCGTGGATCACTTGACTTATGCGCTCTCAGTTTCTGGACTATTCGAATTGTTAGCTGAGCATGTGGAGCAGATTCTTCCTGGAATTTATAACCGAGCAGATAGATGGTACTTCCTTGCTCTATGTTATAGTGCTGCGGGCCAGAATGAAGCAGCCTTGAACCTTTTGAAAAAGGTTGCAGGCTGTTCTGAAGCACACCACATGTCCCGATTTCCTTCTTTCCTTTTTGGAGCAAAGCTGTGTTCTCAGGATCCAATTCATGCTCAGGATGGGATAGAGTTTTCTCGTGAAGCAATCGATTCAGCCAACAATCATTTTGAGCATTTAAAGAGCCAAGCCTATAAGTTCCTTGGTGTTTGTTTTGGGAATGCAGCTAGAGCTTCCGTGTCAGATTCCGAAAGACTTGCTTTTCAAAGAGAGTCTCTGCAGGCTCTAAACCATGCTTCTCTTAACGAGAAGAATGATCCCGAAGTACTATTTTTCCTTAGGCGTAGAAAATGCTGTGCAAAGGAATCTAGATGCAGCGTTTGATAGTGCAATGACGTACACCGGTATGGTGGCTGGCAGCACGGGACGTGGGTGGAAGCTATTAGCCCTTGTTGTCTCTGCAAAGCAGCAGTTCAAGGATGCCGAAACAATAATTGATTTTGCTTTGGACGAAGCTGGGAGAACAGATCAGTTGGAACTTCTCAGGTTGAAAGCCGTGCTACTAGTTGCTCAGGGGCAGCCCAAACAAGCCATAGAGACCTACAGAATCTTGCTAGCTCTGGTTCAAGCACAAAAGGAGCTCCAAAATAAGAATTATTCTCAAACAAACTACCCTGATTCCGAGGTTTGTCTTCCATACTTTTATGGAAAACGTGCACCAACATCTGATATTTTCAGTTGTTCACAGTTTAAGTAACATGAGAAAAGCAAAGACATGCTTATAGTGAATTGTGAAAATTTTCTAATCATTCTTATATTTGATAACCCCAACCATATTCCTTCTCCAACAAAAGAGGCAGGTACCCAATTATCTTCCGTACAAGCAAATGTGCTGTCTATAATCATTTTGTTTTCACTTTCTTTTATCTTTGGTTCAAGCATTTATGGCCCATTAGGGTACTTCTGTAGTAGCTTTTAGCACAGTTAGCACTGAATCTGCCTTGGCTGTTGGTTAATTCATTACCCAAAAAATATATCTCACAATCTCTCTCTCTCTCTCTCCTCTTCAGGCCTTAGCGCAAAGAAAGTTAGAAACTGAAGCCTGGCAGGATTTAGCTGGCATCTACACAAAACTTGGCTTGTGGCCTGATGCAAAAATATGCATGGACAAAGCCAAGCTGACTGAATTTTATTCGCCCAGTAGTTGGCACACGACGGGTATTCCTTGTTATTTTTATAGTGCTTCCAACAAATCTGCATTTGTTTGCAATTGAATAGTATAGCAATGAACTTGCAATGACCACCTGATCTCATATTGCAGGTGTGTTGTTTGAGGCGCAATCCTTATACAAGGAAGCCCTCATTTCATTCTCACTTTCCCTGTCGATACAACCTGATTATGTACCAAGCATTGTTTCAACTGCAAAAGTGTTGATGAAACTGGGCGGCCAATCATTCCCCATTGCGAGAAGCTTTCTGATGAACGCACTACGATTGGAACCAACGAACCACGAGGCATGGTTTAACCTCGGATTGCTTTCAAAATCCGAAGGGTTATTGCAACAAGCAGCAGAATTTTTTCAAGCTGCCCATGAGCTCAAGTTGTCAGCTCCAGTGCAAAGCATTGCTTGACAACTTCAATAACAACGGGCGGGTTCATCAGATCGTGTTATGCCCTCTTAACTTTGTGTTGATCGAAAGTGTATAACTGCCCTCCGGCTACCTTTTTATAGCTTTTCAGCAAAACTTCCTTTCAGCGTTGCTTAATATTCTAATACATTGTATAGTATAGCATTTAATTGCCCCTTGATAACTTTTCTGGGTATATTTTCAGTTCATTTTTATGAATCAAAATGTAGTTTAGATTAGGTGCTCTTTTTAAATCCGTTCGCTATTCACTTGTTAAATTCTATCAACTATCAAGCAAAATTCAGTACATGGTACCCAAGTTGCGGATTATTTTGTTGGTGTGGCATTTCTTTTTTCTTGATTGAATTTGTTTGACTGCTGAGGTTCTTTGACTAGAAGGAAAGTGGCTCAAAGCCTAAGACATGGGGAGAAGTCATGGTAGGGTATGAAAAAAAATGTTCTTAACACAAATCTGAACCCTAAAATTTATATTCAGGATGTTTGGAAACATGGTTCTTACCATATAATTGTTGTTAAAATCACTTTCGCTTCAAGTTGACTTAAACCACAATTGTATGGTTGAAACTATGCTCCCAAACACCAAAAAAAGTGGTTGGAACCACAATTATATGGTTAAAATCGTGCTCCCAAACAGGCCAGTCAAAATCATATAAGTTAATATATTTTTTGGCAACTCGGTTCGGACTATTTTCTTGGTTATAAACAGTGTAAAGTTTTTACATGCTATAATAATAATAAAAAAAAACACTACAGTATAAAGCTCTCACATGCTATAGTAAAAACAGTTTTAACCAGCGGTTCTAATCATCCTGCCGAATATCCTAAAAGAAAAGTATGACAAACTTAAAATAGATTTGGTGAAGATCTAATGGTTTGAAGTTGTTTAAGACCAGTTATGTATTTTTCATAACCGTAAAATTCAACTCAACTTAGAGCCGTGCTCGATTCCAAAGATCAGTTGCAAACAAGGAATCTTTAAATTATTCTTTCTTTGTTTTAAGTTTGAACGAACTAAACGATTCTTCAAAGGTTGACTAATCTAAAGTCCGTTCATCAAAGAGAAAATACTCCGCTCAAATGTGTTAGGAGACATTCTGTACACATATGAAATACAAGAAACTGGATTTACATTGCAGGCTCATTATTATTATTATTTTTCCTTTTCATAAAAGAATCCAAACCATAAAAATAACTTCATCAAAAAATTGTACATAAAGTTTGACTGATAACTAATATTGCCTTAGATGGCAGCAATACAGGGTCCCTGGTTGGCTCCTTCTGATCACAACACAGCAAAACACACAATATAGATGATGTCTGATAAGTAAAAGAACAAAATTCATGAAGTATATCATATAGTATTACTCCCTTAATACCATGAAATTTCATAAAAGATTGTTTCTGAGAATGGTGCAACAATGATTTTTTTTTAACTGCCTCCATGTTCATACTGAGAAAATCCCAGATATGCGGAAACTGTGACACAGTGTCTGCTGGAAAGACGCAAGCCACTGAATATTATAGTGCAAACGTTAAATTTAAAGCAGTAGACAATGCTTTAGTGCTTTACCACATCATCCATAGGATTTTCTAATGGTGTACGTGCATCACGGATTTATATAAGAGACTTTCATTCCCAATTCTATGTATGTTAGTGAATTAGGTTCTAGAAGAAATACAACTTACTATAAACAGCGGTCGGAAAGTACGATGCTTATCCTCAACCCATTTGCCACTGCATTCACAACATGAAACCGGCAAAATTGTCAGTATTGAGATCAACATAACATACTCTGACCAAACACGGCCGGTGACACATAAACTCAGCCGAAAATTCAGAGTCTACATGACGTCGTGGCATGACATAAACACTATTTATATCCATATTATGTTACTCGAACAAAATAAAACAGAGTTTCCACTACTTAAGATCTTCAGAAGTCAAAGATATAGAATATGCTAATAAACTATCATTACATAATCACCACGTAACAAAGCATTTTTAATCACTAAAACCTTTAAAACCGGTTCGCCTTTGTTAGAGTTTGCTGCTTGCTTTGCGGCCGCCTGTTGCTGTGCACGTGCAGCTCTTCCAGCCGGAGACTTTTCAAACTGCTCTTGCCTGCAAAAATTATGAAAAAATAAACACCTATGCTAGTACATGAACTTTTCTGCCATTCTTCTTCTCTTGCTAGAAAAAAAAAGAACAACCACCGAGTATGGTTTAGCACATAACGTTGGTATGTCTTTCGCTTGTAAGAATTAATCTCTAAACATAACAGATATGTCGTACTCTTACAACAAAAGGATGTTGAAAACTGGCAATCTTGAACCTAAATAATCACATTGGAGATATTTAAAACGTTATGTAAATGATGTATCCACAATGCAACTAATGGGGTGTTTGACAGACTCAATCCTAACCCATCAGTTCTAACTCAAAAGGTGTAAAGCTCTCACATGTTACAGTGTAAAGGAAAAATATGCTACAGTGTAAAACTCTCATATGCTACAGTACTTTCAGTTCTAATTCCCAGTCCCAACTCACTTTCCAAACAACCTATGAATTTAAGATGACTTGAGAACAATGATAATAACAATAAAGAATCTACATATAGCAAATCTTGTTATGAGGCTTAGATTTTAGAACCAAACCGTAAAAGGCAAAGAGTGATCAGTGCTTGCAAATCACCACCATATTTCAAAACCAATAATTTCATCAACTATTAACATAATTAACAATAGCTATTACTTTTCTAAAACTGTAATCTTAGATTTTAAAATAAAACAAAGGAATTTCAGAATCCATTGTTTTTTTAAGTTAAATCCAAGTAAAAGCTAATAAAAGGATATGGAACGTATACGATTCTTGCTTCATTTTTCTATTATTTCTCAATCGACAAAACCAAAAACCTTTCATTAACTAACGTGCAAAAAGGCAAACAGGAAAAAAGAACTGCTTTTCAAATGAACAACGACCAAACTGGAAAACCGAATAATCTTCGACGGAATCGAAAAAATTCGAGAGAGACAAAAAAATGATAAAATGAATAAAACAGAAATCGAAAAGAACGATAAAAAATAAATACCGTTTTTGGGCAGCTTCGGCAGCTTTGGCGCGGGCTTCTGCTGAGGCCAACCTTTCTTCTTCCTTTCTCTCCTGCTTCTTGCCTTCGTCCAAGCAAGCAAAGCATTGCCCCATCTCCCTCTCCCTCTTTCTCACTCTACAATCAGGCTTTTCTTTTTTCCCCAAATTTTGACTTTTACTTGGCATTAGTGTATTACGGCCGGCAATATCATCGGGCATGTACACCCAGTCTTCCTACTAATGGAAACGTGCCACGTATTGTATGTTGCTTCTTTTTGGGGTTGTTTTAGAATTTCGAGGGTAGATGTCGTTTCTTTTAACTAGAATTTAGATTTAGTTAGAAGCCGTTTCTTTGTGTGAAAGAATGCACGAGTTGGGATAATTTTTGCTAATTTTTAATTATTTTTTGTTTTATTTTTCTATATAATACTTATTTAGAGAAAACTATATATTAGGTCACTTTTTAATAATTGTATTTATTTATTTTACATTTAAAAGAGTTTATTATATTATTTATATTATATGTTAAAATATGTCATAAATAATATATATAAATTTATAAAAATAAATTGCAAAGTATTATATTTATGAAAAATTTTCCGTACTTATTAATTATTATGTAGGGAATATTTGAGGTAGGAAAACAAAGAGGACAGTGTCACACCATTCAGACGCTCTCACACGCTATATTTCAACTTATCAGTTCTATCCGGTTCTGAAGCTCCCTCTTATTGCCGTCTTTTGTCGTCGTTTCTTTGATTTCTCGGTTTGTGTCGCTTGCAAAAGAACCCTTTCCCTTAAAAAAATGTATTTTCCATTTTGTCGTTTTCGGTTTGTTGTCGTTTTTAATGATTATGCTATTTAATTCTCATAGTTCGTTGTCGTTTGAATTTTTTCCCCTCCGAAAAGAGTAATTGTCTTTACAAACAAAACAAAGAAACCTCACACCAGTGACATGACTGTTAATCGGCAATCAAAGCCCTAATTTTGCAGAGAGAGACAGGGATGAGTATTCGACCGTTGGATTCACTGCCACCAACAGAAACCCTAGAGATAGAGAACGGCCTCTGTCTCGTCCCTCGCGTGAGGCTCGACCTCACTGTCTACCCGGCGAGGCCCTCAGTCACGAGGCCGATCGACGAATGGAAGCTCAAGCGAACCCTAATCGACTTCCTCAAGGCCTCCCTCTCCGTCCCCGAGGAAGACCTCCGGATCAAGCGGGTCAAGGACCTCAAGAACCGCAAGCGCGACGATCCTCTCGCCCTCGGCACGCTCTTCATTCGCGACCTAAGCTTCCTCGCCGGTACCAAAGACAAGGAAAAGAACGACGGAGAGGATGCGAAGAAGGTCTCGGAGGAGAAGTTCTTTGATTGGAGAAGGCGCATTGTCGAGAGAATGGATGGAATTGAGCTCAACATCGAGGGGTTGAAGTTCAGGCTAAAAGTCGCCGTTCCGGCATTGGATGATTTCGAGGGCATGAGAAAGGATTGGGAGGAGTTTTACGCTTTGAGGAATCGAGGTTTGTGTAAATTTGATGGCTTTGTTGTGAGATTTGAGAGAATTTGGTTTCCAATTGTTGAGATTTTGGTTTTTGGTTTGCTGTGTTTGACAGGGTATTCGAGGGCTGGGAGGCAAGAGCCTGATACTATAGTGATAAGGGGCGTTCCGTCCCGGTGGTTCGCGGAGCCTAGGGTTTCGTCGAAGCCTTCAATGCTGGTTACTCATACAATCTTTTCAACATTTGGAAAAATAAGGCATGTCATTTTACGTCAACATCTTTTATTTTTTTCATTTGCCTGTAGTTTTATTTAATTTGCTTTAGTCTCGCTAATGGTTTTTTGAATTCCATGGCATTTTGAGACTTTTCTTCCGTAAATTTTGCCAAGTTCTTGTTTTTCTGTGAAATGACATGGGAAGTTCGGGAAATTGCTAGTTTGAAATTCAGAAGTTTGGATTTTGACTTATGTGCAAAATATGACTTTGGAGTTTCGTTGATTTCTGTGGTGTCTCTTGAAATTTTTGCTGTGTCTATAATTCTATGGCTTTAGCTAATTATGCATCATCCTTCTTGTCCCCTTATCACTCACACTCGATAGGAATCTTAATGTTGCTGAGGACGATTATCTAGTTAAGGATGCGGACAAGGATGGTGCAGACATAATTTCAGGGCTGCATTGTAAGATTGTGGTTCAGTTTGAGAAGTACAGGGACTTCTACAATACGCTAAAAGTATTGTGTTGCCGCTCTTTGCAGAAGGTACGAAGTTTCTTTCTCTTCAGCTATTATACCATTTTTCAAAAGTTTAGAAGCTAATTCAAAACTTAAAATGTTTATTTATGTACCATGCTGGTCTAATTATTAAGAACTCGCCACGCTTAGTATTAATTTGTAAGATTTACTTTTTGAAATGTGAGAGATGTAGCTTACTTTTTGAATGACATTTTACATTGTTTGACAACTAAATATCACTTGCCATTGAGCAGCGAGGATCGAGATTGTGGGCCGATTATGAGATTACTTGGGATAGGGATGGCTTTTTCCGAAAGGCCCCAAGTCAAATGCAGGAAACAAGAGCAATAAGAGAAATGGCACCGGTACATTATAGAAGTGAAGCACCAAGGCGGCAACAACACATCCCTCGTCTTAGTCCTGATGATATGCCTCGAAAGAGGTTTAAGGTTAGGACCAAGTAACAAAGTATTTATTTAACACTAATCTTTTTTGCGAGGATGTTTCTTTGGTTTGCGACCTATTTCAACATCAATCCACTGGCTTCTTTTCAAATTGACTACTCTCATTATTGTCCATGCAAGCTTATCCATCTTTTTGACCAAAAGGCGTCTTTATCTTTTTCTTTTCTTCCTTTATTTCTTTCATTGAATCTAACATTATTCTTTTGATGTAGGAATAGAGAATATCCTTAAAATCTGAAATCGCTGTTCATCATGAGTTGGGTGTCACGGAAGCGGGCTATATCTTTACTAACCTCAGCATGTCACAGTCAAGACCTTGTCTTTCACTTTTTAGATCTCCATGTACAATTAGCTCATTGCAGTGTAATAGCTGAATGTTTGGCGTGGTATATTTTACACACGATATCTTCATAATGGTGATTTGATCATTAAGCCGCTTTGTACTTTCCCACTTTTACCTATTCTCTTTTCTTCATAGGCCTTTTGGCAATTCTTTTTTTTCAGGGCAATTCCTATGCATTGACGGCACTGAACCCAGTTTTCAGTGCACAAACGCTCAGATCAAAAGCTCAACTGAGTTTTATATCGCACATTATTGCTGGTTCTCTTCTCGGTTTTTGCATGGCAAAATGCGTTATGGATGGAAATACTTAGAAATCCATCAATGCCGATTGCTTTTTCCCCCCCTCTTTTCTTGTCTTCCGTACACTGTGGCATTACTGTAAGACACGAGAGATATCTTGATCTAGCGAGGGTTTTTTTTAACTAGAAAAGTTCCACGATCACACTCCTCCTGTTATACTTGGGATCTCTCATCCCTACCCGACCCCCACCATCTGGGCTAATCCCTAATGGGTATCTTGATCCATTGAGTTAAATCAGTGGAGACCTACCTGGGACTAGTTCAGGTGATAGAGGGTTGGGGTGAGGACTAGGAGTGGAGCTCCCAGGTTCGAAATCTGGGAGCTGTATACCATGAGTAGGGGGCACTTAACTAGCAAAAAAAAAGAAAAAATGGTGGCCTTTTGTGTGCCACAAGTCATATGTCATTTTCTATTGGCTCAGTTTGGGATTGATGTGCTTTTATTAAAATCTTAAAAGAAAATATAAAAGCAAAATCTTAAAGCTACAAAATCCAACTTCTCCAATTAACTTAAAAAATGCCTTGGTTTATGCAAAGTGTTTTTATTAAACGAGCTCCGTTTGGTATTAATTTTGGAGTTTTGGGAAATGTTTTTGTATGTTTTTTGAAGCAAAAATTCTAAAAACACTCCAAGCATATTTCCTCAAAAATTTTCCTTTTTTAAAACAAATTTGTTTTGACCCATTTTAAAAACACTACTAAAAGGACCGTTAAGTTGCATCACTTTTTATATAAAGTGTTTTTAAGAGTTATGGAAGCAATCCCAAACCAAGCTGAACATTTACTTAGTTGATGTAGGGGAGAATAGGGGTGAACAATGGGTGGTTTAGCGGTTTTTGGGCGGGTGCGGTGCGGCTTTTTTGGATAGCGGGTTGGCGATTAACCAATCCACAAACCGCCCACCACATGGCGGGCGGTTTCGGTTTGGTTTTGGGCGGTTGCGGGCGGGTTGAGGCGGTTTAGACCTATGCTATTGTCCAATCCCCAATGTAATTTTTTGGACCTTTTTTTTTTTAAAAAGTGAAAAAAAATTTGTAGAAAATATAAGATGATAATACATAAAGCATTCTCAAGTCTCAACAACAAGCAAGTTTGATGCCTAAAGACAATAATCATATTCAAAAGTACAAATTAAGAAACATAATCATTCACTTCACAAAATAATTTAGTTTGATGTCTTTTTCTACTAACTTACTTGATATGAAATTTGATCACTTCCACTTTCCAATATGTCAAGAGGCAGCCGAGCCTGTGCTTGGAGTGTTGGATTGTTCAATCATCTCTAAAATAAGAGCAAAATCAAATAAATGATAAGTTTTAAAGAATAAGTAGAATTGTAACGAACTTAAAAATTATACAATTACCTATCTCAAGATTCTCAGAAGTCTCAAGAACCTCCTGCTCGTCCATATACTCCATTCACAATGATTGGTTGATGAGACTCACTCAACCAATTCTTCAAGCAAATCAATGCCTCTACTGTCTTAGGACTTAGCGAGCTCCTAAAAGGATCAAGTATGCGGCCTCCAATAGAAAATGCAGCCTCAGATGCAACAGTTGTCACCGGAACAGCAAGTACATCACGGGCAATGCAAGACAAAACTTTGTATTTCACAGAATTCACCATCCACCACTTCAAAATGTCAAAATCATCAACAATAGTTGTGTCTATATCCTCAGGAGGCTCGTTCAAGTACCTGTCCACCTCATTCTTTATTTTACCACTATCTTGATTTCACCGTTGTTGCACGAAACTATCATGCCTACTAAATTTAGTAGCTTTAGTAAACATAAAAGATGACGACAATGAAGTTTGCTTGACAATTTCTATTTGACTTGCAGCTTGAGCTTGAGGTTCTATTGGCTGTGGCAATACACTGAACTCTTTCTCGTTATAATACTCAAACATCTTCCTCAAATCATCTTCAACATTGTTTATTATGCTCTTACATGTCCTTGAGTCATGAAAAGCACTCAAGCAATGATGTAAATACTCAAGCTTGTATCGAGGATCAAGGACTGGTGGCAAGCAACAAACATCCATTACTCTCCTCCACTTTTCCCCAATATTTTTCATATTTGAGTCTCATATTAGAAGCCATTGATGCCAACAAAGAATTCTCAGAAGCCTCATCAGTCAAATCATACAAATGCTCTTGAATTTGACAAATATCTCGAAAATATTTATTACAAGTGACGTAAGTGGAACCACTAAACCTCAAAGTGATCTCATAAAAAATAGCTAAGTATTGCTCAAAGATTTTTGCATTTTCCCAATCAAGTTCATCCGGTGGCCCGTCCCTTTTTTGCCATCCCTCTCAATCTCTTCAAAATATTTGAAATAATTTTGATCGCCATCCAACCTTTCAAATGCCTTTTGAAACTTCAAGGCTTGGTTTAGCATCAAATATGTAGAGTTCCATCTAGTAGTGACATCTAAGCATAAAAGTCCTTTACAAGGGATCCCCTCCATTCTCACACACTCCTTAAACGTCAATAGTCTTGTTGTCGATGACCGCACATATCTTACCGCATTTCGAATACTGTTTATCGACGCTTGTTTCTCTTTCAAACCATCCTTGACAATCAGATTGGTAATGTGAGCACAACACCTCATGTGTAAGAACTTACCATCAAGTACTAGCCCTTCCTTTTTCTCTTCAAATTTCTTCTTCAAGTATTTAATGGCCCTTGTCATTGCTAGAAGCATTGTCAACTGTCACTGAGAAAATTTTATGGATACCCCACTCAATTAAACAAGCTTCAATTGTCTTAGCAATAGTGTCTCCATGATGATCTGTAATTTGGGAGAAATTAATAATTCTTTTTTGTAAATTAAAATGACCATCCACCCCATGAGCTGTGATTACCATATACCCAATATTTTGAATTGACGTCCAACAATCTGTAGTAATAGAAACCCTTTCCTTTTTCAAGATGTCTTTCAATTTCTTCTTCTCAGCTAAATACATCTTGTAAATATCTCTAGCAATTGTAATCCTTGATGGGGGGTCAAAGCTAGGTTGAAGCTTTTGACAAAAATGCTTAAACCCTTCACTTTCGACATGCCTGAATGGCAACTCAGTCAACACAATGTACTCGGCAACAGCTTCCCTACAAGCCTCTTTGTTGTAATGCTTAGCCACTAATTGTCCTTCATTTGCTGTGTTGCCTCCTTTCTTTGGTTCAAATACCAAGACCTTTTGTTTCTTGTCAATAGGTTTATTGGGATTTTTTGAGCAACTTCTCAAATGATTCCACAAAGTACTCGTCCCATGCTTCTTTCCTTCACTAGCAAAATTTGCCTCACAATGTTTGCACTTTGCTCTTCTCTCCCCTTTCTCATCAAAATAACGAATGAAGTCCTTCCAAACCTCACTAGTTTCTCTAAGAGGATTTTGGCCTTTCCGTTTTTTGGAATTTTTTTCATCTACTATCTCTTCGTCTGATTCAAATTCCTTTTGAAGATCAACTAGTTTTTCTTTTTTAGAAGCACTATCAATAATGCCAAGACTTGAAGAGGTTTGAGATTGACTAGAACTACCATCCATTTTTCACCTAGAGTACATCATTGAAAAAGAGAAAATCATACATGGATGCGCGGAGGAAATAAATTCTAGAAATAAAGAAGACAATAAGTTCAGTCAATTAGTGGTGTTATTAAAGTCAATTGGTGTTATTGAACAAAATTGCAAAAAGCAATACTAACATCCCCTCAAGTAATGAACAAAATTGCAAAGGAATTTTTAGAATTTTCTTACTTGGCCCAGCAGATCTCGATTAAGACAGCTACTTGAGGATTTATATTAGCCGGAATCTCAAGCCTTCGGTTGTTGAAAACGATTGCTGCTGCAACCTGAGAAATGTTGATGTATCAATGTTGATGTATCATATTGATAAATCTTCAATAGTTTTCAAAAGCAATAAGTTGCTTGTATGAGAGTAACACTAACAATAGTCATCTAAGTTAGTTGAGGAGGCCCTTCAATATGCTGACAGCAAAGGTATTACTTGACTTGAAATGCACAAGATTGTCATTTTCTCAAAATTCATCATATATTAATTTTAACCAGTCCTGAAGTTCTTTTTATTCCCTAAACATGGTATACTATTCGCATGATTATTTTCGTCTGATACAAGTTTACTGTGTTCAATTGAGACTTGCCAAAATCGCCTAATAAAAACAAAGAAAAGAAAGACCATTTTAACAGCAAGCTCAGGTCAGCATGGAAAAAAGGATCATGGTTAGAAATCAGAATATTGACTAAAAAGAGGCAATTGGCTATAACACTATGTGGTGAAAGTGAAAGCAGTTCCAATTGTGGCAACACCAGATATAGACCCAACTTGAAAAAAGGATCATGGTTAGAAATCAGAATATTGACTAACAAGTACGATATTATTCACGGGGCCTGCACAAAATAGTACAAAATATGAAAGGCAAATATCACAAATAAAACCAGACAGTTCAGCATCTACTAGAGAAATAAAAGGCAACAATATTCTTCATACCCAACAATAAACGCAGCCTAATAAAAGCTTATGCCAGCATAATATATATATATATATGTGTGTGTGTGTGTATGTGTGCATGTAGCATGAAAAATACCTTTTGCATGTCTCAACACCCGAATAATGTTATAAGTTCTAGCATCCCAAACACGAACCATACCATCCTCTGATCCAGAAATCAAAACATTTCCAGTTGCACCGTATTGCAAGCAAGTAACAGCCTTGCTGTTAAAAAACAGGGCCCAAAATTGTGAGCCAAACAAAATCATAGGTTGATCATAGAGGTGAATGGGGCATCAACAGTTAATTAAATGAAAATTCAGGGTACTATGATGTTAACCATAGACATAACGTTAACCATTTAGGAGGTTATTTTTCAATACTAATTCTTTTTGTTGTCTGTAACAGATATACTTTTGCTTGAGAACTGGGTACTATGATGAAGCGAGAAATGTTGCTGTCCATAATTTTTTTTCCTTTAACCCTTTCGTTTTCTGTCCATAATAAAAGGAAAATAACTCTTTAATTAGGACAAAAACTAAACAGATTCAACACCAAGGAAAAATTTTAAAACCAAATTATAAAAAACGATCAGTTCAAGTTGTTCAACAAACACAAGTGCAAAAAAACCTAAAAAAACAAAACAGAGAAAACAAATATCAAATTAGGCTTTACCCGATCCTTTGATAATTGATGTACTACGGCCTGAAACCAAACCCATCCATGCTCCCACTCCACCTTTTGCACATGGCTGCCTTCTTGTCGTTGCACTCATGAACCTCCATGTTTCCAGACTCGCGTCCCACCCATTAGGGAGAATTGGAAGAAGAAGAGGCGATTAGGGAGCACTGAGCAGAGAACTAGGAAGAAGTAAGAACCGAAGAAGAAAAGAAAAGAGGGAAGAAGAAAAGAGGCACAGCATAGAGACGAAACCTGGGAAGAAGAAAAGAAAAGAGGGAAAACAGAGAGGCGATTAGGGCTGAAATGAGGGACTCGTGTTGTGAGGCTGCGGCTGAGTGTAGATAACATAATAGGTTTTTTTTTTTTTTTTTAATATATAGGCGGGCGGGTTTGGGTTGAACCCGCCCGCAAAAATTTAAAACCAAACCCGCCCACCTAAATAATTGGTGGGCGGGTTGAACCCGCCCGCCAGTAAATTACAAATTAAACCCGCATTTTTTCAAATGGGCGGGCGCGGGGACGGGCGGTTGGCGGGTGCGGGGCGGTTTTTGAACACCCCTAAGGGAGAATTAGGTGGGTACGAGGTGTGCGACGACTTATCACAATTTTGTGTTTTAAATTTATTTCACGTATTATTGATCTTTAACAAGTCTAATATGCATGACATGAATCCAAAATAATGTTTATTTTTTTTTAAAGGCGGAAATCTTCAAGATTGCTCAGCAAATCATGTTTTGTTTTTTGTTCTTAAATTTCTGATGTGCCCATGTAGGCCACATTGTGTCCCAACTTTTCCCGGGTCAACGTATATGGCAAGCTTGTCGCCAGTAACTGGGAATCCCCCAAAGATCGGAAAGGAGGCATGTATTCACGTGAGCAAATCCCAAAAGTTTCCTGTTTCTTGAGACCAGATGGTCTTTTCATTTTTTTTAAGTAGGCGTGCTTGTTGATGGTTTCTATTTGAAGATTTCCAAATTTTGCTAAGGTCGAAAAGTCAGCGAACATAATCATACGCGTTTTGAGAAATCCATGAGCTGTATGACTTTGGACTAAATCGCAACTTTGATTTCGTCCAAAGTACTTGATCAAGAAAAGAAGCAAATTCCCTCAGCTTTTTGTTCATAATCAGGAAGTGCTCTACCAAAATCTCTTTTGGCGTTCCCTAGACATAAATGGTTCAATTGCCATATAGTATTTTGAAACCAAAATCAATAAGCCTTTCAAGAATCAGTACAGAATCACACGTTTCTTTGGAGTGGATTCTTCACAATCTAATTGCTTTAATCAATAAACAAAAAGACCACAAATCATTTGGCTTTCTTTTACTAGTGTCTACATAAAATTCACTCAAACATGAGTTACTTTCTAACAAAAAACGCAAATTACCCGTAATTTACATTACTGATGAACATGTCAAAGAGAGAAGAGATCCAATTTCAAATCCCAACTCCCGTGCAGAAAAAGACCAGAAACATAATGTACACAAAAAGGTCAAAGTCTTACACCCAGCATGAAGAAGGCGAAAAAAAAGGAAGAAAAGAATGAGAATATAGGGAGGAAAAAAAAAAAAAAGAAGAAGAGAAAAGGTCAACAAAAATCACCAACTTTTCTGATGCTCATGCTTTGCAGAAGGCTTGTCTTTGGATCCTCCGGAGGGGCTAATCCTAGGAGAAGTCACTTGCCCTTCAGTCACAATCCTTCTATCACTCAATTTCTTGACGTAATCCTTCTTCTTTGTAGGCAACGTTGTTCTTCCCGAGCTTTCTGTCAAAGTTGGAACAACGTACCAACTAATAGAAGTGCATAGAATCGCAACCGATCGGCCAAACACAGTCAACAACAACAAGATCGAGATTACGACCACCGGCAAGTAATATGAAGGCCTTTTCCACATATCAAAATTACAAGAGAAGCTCCTGATCTTTATCATCTTCTTGTAATTCGATTCCGGTTTCGGTTTCGGCTCTTTCTTGACTTCTGTACTCCCAGCAACAGAGCTCTCAATCGGAAACTTGTCTTGGGATATGTCTGAGTTGTTTGTTGCCTGCTTAATATTCTCTTTGGCTTCTTCATAATTGATAGCACTACTACTTCTCTTGGTTTTCCTGTCCTTTTTGTTGTTGTTGTCGTTGTTGTCCTTCAACTTGACCACAATTGGGACTAAATCGTCGGAGTTCTTGTACACAAAGCGGACAAAAGATATGTCTTCAGAGCCAGTTTCCGCGTAAATCTTTTGCCTTTTCTCTTCAACATCAGCTAAAAGAGCAGAGAACTTGTCAAGCCCACGATTGGCATAAGGGTTCTTGTCCTTATTGTTGGTATGTCTTTTATACACGCCAGGTTTTCTTGATCTTCTTGGTGTTGAACAAGGACTAGAACCTGCACTAGAACTCCTGGGTTGCAGTTCGTCCTCTTGATCTTCTAGGTGAAGATGAGAGCCACAGATGAGAATTTTCAGCATTTGGATAAATGGTTTTTTCGGTTGTTGGGAAGTTTTTGATTAGGCTTGGGTTTTGGTATGATTGGTTTAATGAAAGAAGTAGTCACATATATAACTACAGTTGTTGGAGGAGGGGCTCTCTTGAAAGGCTAGGTCTAAGAAAATTTTGGTCAATCAAAAGGTTTGAAAAAATGATATCCTGCAGAAGCTTCCCTAGTTCATTTTTGGTTTAGATTAACTTTCTTTCCTTGCATAAGGGGAAAAATGAAATAATAGCAAATTCATTTTTTTATCCCTTAAATCTTGGCGTGATATTTAGTTGTTTTTCTATTCTTTCCAAAGTATAATATATAATAAGAAGAAACGTTTTGTAGCTTTGGAATATTCAAATTATTCTAATCTTGTCCTCCAGCCATGTACCTGGGAAAGGAATTGAAAAGGTCCACTATTGGTATTATCGTCATTATCTTGTTCATATCTTATCAAAATTCCTATTTTGTTTTTATCAAAATTGGAAAACTTGGTTAAGGGGGAAGTCTTCTAGAAGGGGCAGTTGTAGTAATTAGTAGGATAGCTCAAAGGTTAGTTGCAAATGTAAAATCAAATGATTTTTCAGAAAGTTGCAGAATGGAATATTGTGGACTACATGGAACATCCACATCAAGTGTAGTTGGCTCTGATCTTACATACATTCTTGTATGATCTATGGAGAATAACAACGTTAAGTTAATGGCGTTTACTTTGTGACTTTTCCTCTTCTCTTTAAAGCTAAAGAAGCAGACTTTCTCTGATTTAGAGGGCAGAGAGATTAAATATTAGCTAGTGTGTTTAGTACTGGTTGAAAATTGAAATTGTTGAAGACATTTGAAATGTAAATTGGCCTTCCAAAATTTATTTTGGAAATTAGTTTTTGTGTGTAAATTGGTTTTGGTACCTATCATTTTTTGAAGCCTAGATACTCACTTACTTGTATCACTTTTTATGTGTAAATTAGACTTATTTTTTCACATAGGTACTATATTAATATTTTAAATTGGTATAATTTTAATTATACAAAATTTGGATGACAAATTTATACACTTTGTAGTAAAGTCAAGCGTGTAATTTGAATGGACGAGAAATATTTTTTTAGACAAATAAAAATAATGACAATTAATAAAGAAAATAACATTGAACCTTACCCACAAATACTTTCCAACCATTACGGTCCACGCCTGTGAAAATCCTTTCACTTTATTTTATTTTTTGCAAATGTCACACAGAAACTTTTTTTTAGGGAACCATACAACGACTTAATTTGATAAGGTGATAAATAGTTTCTTGTATTTTTCTTGGAGTTGGGAATAGATGATTACTTGGTAGATAAGAACCACATGAAAAATTAAAAAAAAAAATGCTTTGATAGAATTTGTCAAAACATTACTAGCAAAATATCATGTTATTTTACTTGGGTGTGCAATTAAATTATTGAACACCAATTTGGACCTTGCTTCTCTGTCTATTAAAAGATCTTGCAAATTATGAGATCTTCCAATATCTCATACTATTACTAAATTATCACATTCTTACTAAAAATATTGAAATGGTGAGAATTTTGATGGTTAAAAAAAAAAAAAAGAAAGAAGCATGGGCAAGTCAAAGGGATTAGTTCAAATTTAGAATTAAACTACACATATTTATTTATTAATACTACTTGGATCATCAGAGATGTCATGGCTTCCATAACTGGTGACCTAAAATTGAACAATAAGGATTCCTAATCCATTAGGCAAATGTGAAACTTTAAAAACTAAATACAATTTCAGGTGAAGAAGCTGATTTTTTCTCCTTAGCTCCCTCGAAATTCTCTCTCTTTTCCTCTTTTTATTGTTGTCCAGCAAAAGTTCTAGAAAGACACCGCCATGCACCAACTTAAAGAATTAGATACTTCGATAAATATAGGGATTATTGTTCTTAATTGTATCATTAACGTTCTCTGATTTTCAATTGAAAATAATAAGCTCTCCAATTTTGTTCTCTTTACTTTTCTCTTCTATAGGGAGAATCAATTTAACTACATAGCAAAAAAAAATTGTGTTTACAAATATAGTTGAACCGAAACACTGTAACATATGAGAGTTTTATATGACTTTAGTAAATTTTTATTTTATATTACAGCATATAAAAGTGTTACACTATAGTACATTCTAACTAAGCTGTCAAATAAAGCATCGATGTTGAAGGCCTCAATCTCATCACAGGTTTATGCATGGTTGCTGTTGCTGTTTTTTTTTTTTTTTAAATTAATATGTAACAACTTGTTGTCTTTTTCTAGAATATGTTAGGACAAGAACCGTGCATTTCGTGAGATACAAGCATATTTTGTGGATATGCATGTAACATTAATGAAAAGATACGTATAAGTTTTGCATTCTAAAAAAAGTACAAGTTATCTCTTAGAGGTTCTAAATTCAAATTAATATTAGAATGGGCGAGGGAAAAAAAAGAAAAGAAAAAAGACCCCTCAAAAATTATAAACTGCTTTTTTTCTTAAATGAATGAGACACATGCACGAAATCCTTTGACGATAAAGGATGAGAGAAGAAAATCGTCATTTTAATCAAAACTAATTGTAATAATAATTGGTTTTAAAATATTTATAATAAATGTTAAATTTATGATCCAAAGAATTTATCGTTCTTTTTATGTATAGTTTAAATAATTATTATTTAGACAATAAATAAATTTAAAGTATAAATAATATTTTTACCTCTTGTTATAATATAAGTGCTTCTTCTTTACATAATAAGTAAGGAATTTATGTCATAAATTTGTTATTTATTATTGATATTTTTAAAACCCAAATTTGTTTCAAAGAGTTTCAAAAACAATACATTTGCGTCATCCGTCAATGTTTATCTCATAAACGTGACAATAGTAAGCCCACTGGAGATTTTATCCCGACGCTATAATAAAGATATTTATCATATGCCCGCAAACCACCAGATCCGGACACGTCAGAAGTTTAAAACTGTAGGGTCAAGATCTTTTTTTAACAAACTTTCTAGAAGAAGTCGACGTCGTCATGACGGCAAACTATTATAGAACAGAAGCTTCGCATTTTTCTCTCTTGAAACCGGCAAAGATCTTAGATTTAACGACTAACGAGCTCATTTTCCGTGCAATAATTTCGTTTTTTGATTGGCACAAAGACTTTCGCGCCATGCCTGGCCATTTCTATTTCTATCCTCTAGATGGCTCTTGGTGGAATTGCAAGTTTTCCACACTCACCACAACACTCTCTCTCTCTCTCTATAAATAATAATATCAACATCAACCGTCAACTATTAAATATTAATTGCCTTATTTTTCACTCTTTGAGAGCAAAACTTTCTTGATAATCATCTAGAAAGAAAGCAACTCCTTTCTATAATAAATCATTAAAAAAAAAACCAAGTAAAATGAGGTCTACATTTGAACTCCCAATTGCAATATTGTTCAATGATGATAAAACAACTATTTCTCACCATTTTAACCAATAGTTCCTCAGTAATTACACATTTTTCCATTGCTATGAGAGGGTTAGAGAGGGCTTTGGGTGGGAGATTGTGGGTTCGATTTAGTATATAATATTAGGTTAACTCAAGGATTTCTTTAATTTAGCTTATGTGCTTGGGAGACTAGTCTTGATTCCAATTTGAACTTCTCATTTAATAGTGTATATGTTACCTCTCATCAATGGCAAAGGTGTTAAATCATTTTCTAATTTCCTAAACCTTATATGGTATTACAGCAGAAACCGATTCTTAACCTCAAACCTTTTTTCCCCCTCTTTCCTTCGGCTTAGTACCTCTGCACACCGCTAAACTCCAGGTCCCATTCTCACAAGGGCCTTATCAACCAAGGTAATACCAAAAAAAAAAAAAAGACATTGCAGCAGCCATTTTTTTTTAGAAGTCACATCAACGAAGTTATACCTATTAGTCTCAAACGAGTCTCCTAAATGGCACCTCTTTCGTTCTTGTAGCTGAAATTATTACTTTCATCGTCGTTTTGTATAGCTTTATCACTTCAACAAGGTCGTTTGGTATAGCTTTATCGCTTCAACAAACAACGCCTTACATTCTATCACTTGGACAAGCCACACCTTAAAATCTGGATAATAGACCTATATCCACACCTGTGCGCAAGTTCTCTACACCTCTTATGACCTTGACGATTGAAGTTTGCACCCTTGCAGCCTCCCCTCTCCCGACTATTGTTGTCCATGTGCCCTCCCCTTCCCAGACGATCGTCGTCCTTGCACCACTACGCCACTCGCTCCAAACCCTACCGTGCCATCGCTCATTTCTTTTTCTTCTAATACTCTCTAAGATTGGAATCTCCTATCGGTTCCTATTAATATATTTCAAATAGCTGGTATTTATCTATTTATCCCGTGTACTTTGGAGATCAGATTAATTTTAAATTCAAATTCAAATTTCTCATGTAATAGCTTATATATTACTTTCCCATCAATGGAACAGTTGTATCCTCGTTTTACAACTTCCTGAATCTTGCAATAACATGTGCTAATCTGCCCCAAATTTTCGGGACGTCAGAAGCACCCTCAACCTAAAATATAATACGTATATAAATATATATATATAATATTTTTGTTTTCTAAATACATATATTAATTTTATTACTGAAATTGGAATTAAGTTTGATTAATTTATTTTGCTGATACTTTAAACCAAGATCAAATTTAGAATAAATTTTATGTTAAAGTTTTTCTTTCCCAACCCTGCCATCGCTTCCCCTAAAGCGGTACGAGGACCAGGAAGTATTCCCAACTTGCCCGAGCCGAGTGTCACCCTAAACGCATGAAAGATTAAAAATGGAAAATAAATACCAAGTAGCTGTCTGAAAGCAATCTTTGGAGAAGAACATTCTATGGTAGATTATGAACAGTGTGACTACTTCGAAACTTCCATACCTACTCGGTCACCTTTAGTTGGTTAGTTGTGTTTGGTAAAGTCATTTGCTTTGTTCCATTCATCCTTAAAGCCAACCCATATTCTATTATCATTATTATTATTCTGCCTAAAAGCGTTCACACTTTAATGGGGATGATTTCTTTTTATTTTTCTTTTTCTGGGTCTTCGGTTTTTCATTCAGAACAAAAAATTTTAATTATTCAAAGCTATTAATGCTTATCATCCCTCCGCGTAAGCGCGTGTTCATGAGCTAAACGCACATGGATAAATTTCCTTCTGTAGAAAAAATTGCCATTTGTGGAGGCTACTGTAACCTCAAACTCTGCAGACAATGTATGATGAAAAGAGAATCAAGTTTAAAGTCAAAAATTGAGGCTTCTCAAAGAAAAAGAAATAAATACACAAGTCAGGGGTCAATTCAGGAAAATAAATAAATAAATAAGAAAATAAATAAATAAATAAGGTAAGAAAATCTGGGGCGTCTCAGCCATTCATATAGATTGTACAATTCAGTAATTTTCACTTGCTATTCAAGGGAAGATTTTCCAAGCGGAAAAAAGGACGCAAACAAAAAAGAGAGAAGCTTTCTTGGTCTATTTACCACCCAGGTGAAAAGCTTATCTCAAGTTTGTTATGAAAACTACCTGCTTGGTCTTGATTCAACAAGAACTAAGCAAAAGAAAGAACAACATTCTTAACAATATTTATAAAATGATCGCCGCAGAACAACTTCTCTACTTTTATAAATGCACAATAATTAAGACCGGGAAATGGAGGAGGAAGCCCCCACATACCACTTTATATGTTCTCTGGATCTTCTCCATAGGAAAGCAACTTAGAACGCTTGTAGCATTCAACTGATCAGATCCCTAGTAATCATCAACAAAGCTCAAAAAATTTGCAAACCAAGAAAAGTGAGGTGCTTAAAAACCAAATAGTCAAATATATAGAGCACAAAGAAAAAATGACGTGCATTTGCTTACACGATGGAAACTGCAAGTTTCTGGTTAGTGGTTGCCATCAAAATTTTCATCATCCTTCATATACTTCTCTTGCACTGCTGCAACTGTGAACTATGGTTATAGAAAATCTCTTTAAGCTCGCCATCCTTAGTCATTCATAAAAAAGTAAATAAAATGCATTCACTTTAAATGAATAGCGCCAAAGCTGCACATTATCAATGCATTCACGTATATGATAATGCTCAGGTAAAAACATAATATAAGCAGCATGCCTCGCTATATGTACTAGTGATTTTGTGTAAAAGAAAGATTCAAATAGAGGAGGAGGAGGAGAAAAAAGAAGAAAACAATGATCTGCGAGTAGGGAAAAGAAGAAGAAAAGGATATCTGTAATAATCCCAATCAAGTGGACCAACTGCAATTTTGCTGAATTCAACTGCACTTGCTTCTATGCCAGCAAAAATATACCCGTTGCACTTGTCAATCAGTTTAACAAGATTCCCCACACTCTCTTTATCCTGTGAGTAAACCCGACTGTAGTCAGAATTTATCAAAAATTAATTAAAAGGGCATTACGCTGCAACAATAAAAAAAGGAAGAACATTGGCAGACCTGAATGTCTAGGGTTGTAAAATTGACAAGACTGTAGTCTTCTATCACGTCACAGAGCTCCTTGGTAAGCTTTCTGCAATAAGAAAAACAGTCAGTCGCATATAGTTGAAGTTGACTAACCAAAGAGTTTCTCCGCATGCGGACTTCTATCTGGCCTTGTGTGTGTGTGTGTGTGTGTTTTTTTTTTTAACCCTCCTTTGGCTAACACAACAAGGGTGCTTAAGATTGTTCAACTAGGGGGAACAAAATTAAGAAGGCTTGTGTCAAGCTTAGCTTCCAATGAAAATCAGCTCTAACTATTCTTCAATCGTAGTAGCAAATTTACGTGTCATTTGGTGCGCGTGTTTAAAATGTTTAAAGTGATTTTGAACCTATGGGTCCACAAAAATGGGCATTTGGTAGGCATAAGTTTCAAATCGTTCAAAACGATGATGATTGTTTAAAACGGGCTAAACTGTCAATATTGATAACTTGACCCCCTAAGTTCTAACTATTTGGAACCATTTTTTTATAGTAAAAACCATTTTCATTTTTATTTTCCTTTATAAACTATAGTTTTCAAAACATCAGTTCTTGTTTTAAAACTGATGTAATGTTTTATTCTCGTTTTAAACTTTTACATTCCAAACTTCAATTTAAAACCACCATTTAAACCACATAATTCAAAACTACCAGTTCAAACCGCATGGTTCAAAACCACACCATTCCAAACCCGCGCACCAAACGATCCCTTGGCAGCTTAAACTTCGTAACAAGTGGCAACAAAATTAACCTTTTTTTTCCTTCTTCTTCCTGACCTCAAAAGCATGTCAATATGATTATTGTTAGTTGAAAAATTAATCTCTAGTCTTGAACAATTAAAAAAGCTCGCTTCTCAGGAGACTTTCAGCATATGAACAAATCATTGAAACCCAGTTCAATTTCAACCTTTAGTGAATGTGTTCTCGTCAGCAACGATATTGGAGTTTAATTACCACACACACACACAAACAAAAAGAAAAGGAAAAAAATCCTCGTTCTCTATTTTAATTACATCAAGATGGAATTGAGGTTAAACTCTATTCCATCCATTCAAAGATGTAACTCACAAATGTAGCTAACATCTATTTTAAGCTTACCAAGCTGGCATTGAGGTTTAACCCCTATTCCACCCATCTAAAGATCTAACTCACAAGGGTAACTAGCAGAACAAATGTTGTTAGCAGTAAAATATAGAGTTCCAACGAGAAAAGGGGGAATATGCCCACTCTGGTGGAGGAAGCAATAAAATATAGGATTCTAACACAAAACCTGAGACCATGCCCCCTCCAGTGGAGCAAGCAATGAAAATATATGGAAGGGTTGGCAAAATTAGAACTGAAATAATCTAATATTACATCCACCTGTACTTGGCAGAGCGTGGATCCTGATCAAGGAGGCCCTGTAAATATGATAAATCTTGAACGTCGGTATAAAAATCGAGGTTAAACGCTGCAAAGCATAAAATAAAATAAATATATATAAATAATTAGCATGCATAAGCAGAAGTTGCAAGCAGTATTAGCATCACAAACTTAACACTTCAACTCCAAAAAAGAAAAGCAACAAACATACCTAGCTTTCCATAGTTCTCTATCAAGTCAATCTTCGATAAAACATTAACGTGTGGGAGTTCCATATGCAGCATTGTTGATAAAGAGAGAAGCAATGCGCTAACATATTTCCCAGGGTCGCTGCAGAGATGGGCATCAACTAAATGCACAGCAGTCAACTGCATCAAATGAGGAACCCGGAAAGATAACAAGTGTAAGTCATTTGAGTTGTTCAGACTCCTGGTTGAGTAAAAAAGAGCAGCACTATTTGGCCTGAGCGGGCCACAGCCCAGGCCCCACCGTGTGGGTCCCACAGTGGTGGGGCCCGGGCCTGTGAAAGGCCCAGGCTGTGGTCCGTTCGGGCCAAAAAGACTTTTTCAGTAAAAAAAATCATTCATTAACACATAATCATACCCTAAGATTTAACTTCTTTATAAGTTCCATTATGACACTCTTGGCACTGGCATGAAGAAAAAATAACTCTACTTGGCCGGGAAAATCAAAGAGGAGATAGTGATCTGCAAAATTAATAGCATTACAAACAACATGGGATTGGCATTCTATGCTTGACACTAAACGGGTAGGATAACTGATCAAAAGACCCAGACTTCGAACAACTAATTTAAATTCAGCTTGTATGTGCAAATTTCAAAGTTGCTAAAGGCAACACAGAATATACTAACCTTTCACTAGAGGTTGCAGCTTCTTTTCTAACCAGTCTATATTTTTCTCTAGATAATCCATACAATACACAAGGCCTGCAATTCATCACAAAAGGAACATTAGATTGCACAATACAATAAATTAATAAAAAGCAGCGAAAAAATTTGTGGCCCGTCTCATTCATAGGTTTAAACGTAAAGTTTGAAAACACTGCAGCAAAAAGGTTTGCAAGCTGTGGTTGGAACCATGAAACAAACGGGGCATTGAATTCTCTAAACACTAACAAAGATTAACAAAATTCACAAACAAAGGCAGAAGGGAAAAAACAGAGAAGTTTACCAACAATTATTGTCAGCTATAATAGCGACTAAAAATTGCTTAACAGATTGAAGCAACTAAAAATCAAAAGAAAATATCAGAGTTACCTCCATTAGGACCAAGGGAATGCTCCACCATCACATCACTTAGTTTTATTAGATCCTCAATGTTAACGGCGCATTCATATCTAAGTATGCATTAAGGAGACTTAATATTGACAATGCCACAAGAACAATACAACACTCCAAAACAAAGAAAATGATAAATAATAGCCTACGATCAGGATACGGTAAAGCATCATTAGCAGGATCCAGATTTATAACAGCGACTTTCCTGCATGCCTCAACGGTATCAGATATCATCTCAACAACACAAAGTCTCTCATGTTCAAGCAGTTACTTTTTAAACTATAAAATAGTTAAAAAGCCATGCCTTAGTAGTTAAAACTATTTCTTTTTGGTGCCTTCATTAAAGAAGTAAAAAGAGTGCCGCGAGATTGAAGAACTACCCAAAATGCAGAACATAAAGTTTTACCTTCCGATGAGTTGAAGGAACTGAGACATGCCATTGCAGTAGGTGGTCTTCCCTGATCCAGGTGGCCCAATCACAACTTGCCCAAACACCATTTTTTTCCTCTTTTTTTCTTCCTTCTCTGAATAATAAGGAATAAGATAAGAAATTTTCCCAGAAAACCAAAATCAACTTGTTCAACACGAATGCAAAAAGTATCATGTACCAGATACTCATTCACAAAAAAAAAAGGAATAAATTTTACAAAGTACCAATTTCGCTGCAGAAATAAAAAATTAAAAAAATAACAAACCCTGACGAAACGAAGAAGAATTTGGTAGTTGAGAATAAAAAAAGGTGGTTAGGATCCTACATTAACGCTTGCTTCAAATCAAGGATGGGAATAATTGAGGTCTAGGACTGTTGTTAGACCCCAACGCCGAGGGACTTGAAGAATATCAGTTGAAAATCGGAACAGAGAAAAAACGTTATTTTTGGTAGAGAAGAAACTGGAAAGCGAAACGCTGAGAAAGAAGACACTCACCGGACGGTTCAAACCAGTGCGATTGGGAGAGAGAGACAGAGAGAGAGAGAGAGGTTTTATTAGGGTTTTAAATTTCGCTTGACTTGGGGGCGCCAAAAAACCAAACCAAAAACATTTGAAGGGGGCATTCCGAGAATCGAACTCGGGACCTCTCGCACCCAAAGCGAGAATCATACCACTAGACCAAATGCCCGTTTATGCTTCAACTCGATAGTTTAATTATTATTACTTAGTATCATTTTTCAATTGACGTCTATTTTTTTCTCTCATATGGGGTCCGCATCCTTAGGTTCTATTGTCCTCGTGGGCTAGAATGATTCCCCCCTCAGTGATGACGCATAGGGAGGTAATGTGTTAATCATGGAGCCAAGCTGTTGTTTTGAGTATGGAAGCAATCCAGCTAAGATTTTTGTTAATCAAGAGCTGGCATTTGATGGTCATGGGGTCGTTTTTATAACTTTAAAATCCCAAAAGTCTTTCTTCTATCTTTTCTAACTAAAAAAAAATAAAAATAATATAAATAAAAACCATAGACTGCCTTTTTACTACATTATTTTTTGCAAGAATAATGCTTTGTTTTGTTGCCCATAAAGAAAAAAAAAATAGTATTTTATATATAGCACTTCTAATTTTGACTTGTTCTTCAGTTCACGCCATGCTTTGTCGATAAGAGGGTGACCACTTGGTCTTAACTGTTCCCATGCATGTATGGCACGTATTCTACCCTTGAGTCCTGACATTAGTGCAGTCGAATTGTGCAGTACTTATCAAGGACCCACCAATGATTTAACAGCTAGCTAACGGCTCAACCAATTGAATTATGGTCCGTTTTAGCAAACAAAATAAAATGAAATTTGCATGGTCCACGTTTATTGACCTGCCAATATTAATCCTCAATGAGGTTGTCCAAATGGGTTGTCTTTAAATGGATTGATTTGTGTTTTCATCTCAAATTAAAAAAGCAAATTTGGACAATTCAACTAAAAAGAAAAGTTGTTGAATTTCCTGTACTCTAGATTTTTTTTTTGCCGGGTTTGGATCTATCTTGATCCTGCAAGTAAAACTTATTTTTCACCCCTTTCATTTGTCATCAACTTTCTACTGTAGGGTACAGGGAAAAAGAGAACAAAAGAAAAGAGAGAGAGGAAAAAAAGAAAATATACGAGGGACACCGTTCGGTAAGTGCTTCAAATTGGGACAAAATGATTGCCAACTACGACCACCTTTAATTATCTCCTCAACTCTGCTTTCGTTTTCCGCAATCCCCTGCTTCATTCCTCATTCCTATACGGCTACGCCCTTGTGTTTTCTTATCTCCTCTCCCCTTGTCACCATTCAAAGAGAGAGAGAGAAACAAGCGTTGTTGAGTTTCTTTGGTTAATCCAGAAGTAGAAAGAAAACATGGCATTTGCAGGGACAACCCAGAAGTGTATGGCCTGTGACAAGACCGTGTATCTTGTTGACAAGTTGACGGCGGATAATAGGATTTACCACAAAGCCTGTTTCCGATGCCACCACTGCAAAGGAACCCTCAAGGTATATATTTCTTCAGTAAACTATGTTAGCCCGTTTTCTCTCTCTCTGGTTTTCTTTGATTTAATTGGCAAATGTCATAAATCTAATCCCTTTGGACATTGACGTTCTGGGATTTTTGCTCACATCTTTTTATCAAACGGTAGATCAGAATCCATGCTATTCTACCACTGGAATTTTAGCAGTAGTTTGGCTTGTTTATTTCCAAGCCATGTTTGTGTCTCATCTTCTGTCAGAAACTACTCATTCTGGTTTGCAAAAGCATCCTTGACTAATCTCTCGTTATGTGCAAAAAAGTAAATAGAAAAATGGCTACTTATTGCCTACTGGAAGTTTGGTGCAAATTTATTGACCCATAGATTAAATTTGCAGCTCAGCAACTACAATTCCTTTGAGGGGGTGTTGTACTGCCGGCCACA